>SJYO01035280.1:2207610-2599620 GCA_006410555.1 Capra ibex
GACACCACAACCTCTTCTGAGAACTCTCAGGGAACTTGACGTTCCTCTAGTGGTCAGGTAAGACTTCCTCTATTCGGGACCCTAAAGAAACCTTCCTTACTACGATTTCAACTTTGAGGTCATGAAACCGGTGAAGTACCCTTCTCAACTGAGTAACCTTTTCTGAAACTACGACCCTCCCTAACCCCCGTCCTCCTCTTCCCCTGCCTTCTCCTACTCTACCGACCTACTGTAGTAACTGAGCTACCTACACTCAGACTCACTTGAGACCCTCAACTACTACCCGTCCCTCCGGACCGCACGACGCTAAGCACCCCAGTGTTTCTCAGCCTGTGCTGACTCGTTGACTTGACCTGACTTGACTTGACTACTACTAGATGTTCTGGAAAATCTTGATTGTGGGGGTTTTCTACAGGAAAAGTAGTGTCCCCTGATCTTAGGTTTTCATCCTTCAGTTCTCTATGAACCTCATTGTCCGTGCAAACTGGAACCTCATGTTTTACTTCGTCCCGTTTCCGATTGTCTCAAAACGGTTCTCTTGTGTGACCAGTATCGTTTGTGGTAGAAGGTTGTTGTGTTTTCTTCTATGGCGTGTACCTATAGTGGTCTACCAGTTATGGTTTTGGTCTAACTAATATAAAAAACGTCGACTTCTACCTCTTCGAGATATGTCAGTCGTTTTCTTCTGACCCTTGACTGACACCGAGGCTAGTGCTTGAGGATTAACGTTTTAAGTCTGAATTTAACTTCTTTCATCTCTTTTGGTGATCTGGTGAGTTCATACTGGATTTAGTTTAGGGAATACTAATATGTCACCTTCACTGTTTATCTAAGTTCTCTAATCTAAAATATCTGTCTCACGGACTTCTTGATACCTGCCTCCAAGCCCTGTGTCATGTCCTCGACCACTAGTTCTGGTAGGGGTTCTTTTTCTTTACGTTTTTCCGTTTTACCAACAGACTCTTCCGGAATGTTTATCGACTCTTTTCTTCTCTTCGGTTTCCGTTTCCTCTTTCCCTTTCTAGATGGGTAAACTTACGTCTCAAGATTTATTATAGTTCCTCTCTATTCTTTCGGAAGGAGTCACTAGTTACGTTTCTTTCTCTCCTTTTGTTATCTTACCCTTTCTGATCTCTAGAGAAGTTTTTTTAATCTCTATGGTTCCCTTATGAAGTACGTTTCTACCTGTGTCATTTCCTGTCTTTGGTATGCCTGGATTGTCTTTGTCTTCTATAATTCTTCTCCACCGTTCTTATGTGTGTTTTTTTCTAGAATTACTGGGTCTATTGGTGCTACCACACTGGTAAGTGGGTTTCGGTCTGTAGGACCTTACCCTTTAGTTCACCCGGAAGCCTTCGTAGTGAAGTTTGTTTTGATCACCTCCACTACCTTAAGGTCAACTCGATAAAGTTTAGGATTTTCTACTGCGACACTTTCACGATGTCAGTTATACGGTCGTTTAAACCTTTTGAGTCGTCACCGGTGTCCTGACCTTTTCCAGTCAAAAGCAAGGTTAGGGTTTCCTTTTGTTACGGTTTCTTACGAGTTTGATGGTGTGTTAACGTGAGTAGAGTGTGCGAACGTTTCATTACAAGTTTTAAGAGGTTCGCCTCGAGGTTGTCATGCACTTGGTTCTTAAAGGTCTATAAGTTCGACCTAAATCTTTTCCGTCTCCTTGGTCTCTAGTTTAACAGTTGTTGGTGACCTAGTATCTTTTTCGTTCTCTTAAGGTCTTTTTGTAGATGAAGACGAAGTAACTGATGTAGTTTCGGAAACTGATGCACCTAGTGTTGTTTTTTACCTTTTAAGAATTTCTCTGTCCTTATGGTCTGGTGGAATGGACGGAGGACTCTTTAGACATACGTCCAGTTCTTCGTTGTCAATCTTGGCCTGTACCTTTTTGTCTGGTCAAGGTTTAACCCTTTCCTCATGTAGTTCCGACATATAACAGGGGGACGAATAAATTGAATATACGTCTCATGTAGTACACTTTAGGGTTCGACCTACTTCTGTTCGACCGTAGTTCTAACGGTCCTCTTAATAGTCATTGGAGTCTATACGTATACTGTGGTGGGAATACCGTCTTTTGTTTCTCCATAACTTCTCGGAGAACTACTTTCACTTTCTCCTCACACTTTTTCGACCGAATTTTGAGTTGTAAGTTTTTTACTTCTAGTGCCGTAGGCTAGGGTAGTGAAGTACCGTCTATCTACCCCTTTTTTACCTTTGTCACTGTCTGAAATAAACTCCCCCCCCCCCCAGGGACCACCGAGTCTCCAATTTGGCAGACGGACGTTACGTCCTCTGGACCCAAACTAGGGACCCATCCCTTCTAGGGGACCTCTTCCTTTACCGTTGGGTGAGGTCATAAGAACGGACCTCTTAGGGTACCTACCTCCTAGGACCACCCGATGTCAGGTGCCCCAGCGTTTCTCAGCCTGTGTTGTCTCGTTGAAGTGAAAGTGAAAGTTTTAGTGACGTCTACCACTGACGTTGGGACTTTAATTTTCTACGAACAAGGAACCTTCTTTTCGATACTGGTTAGATCTGTCGTATAATTTTTCGTCTCTGTAATGAAACGACTGTTTCCAGGCAGATCAGTTTCTATACCAAAAAGGTCATCAGTACATACCTAAACTCTCAACCTGGTATTTCTTCCGACTCGTAGCTTCTTAACTACAAAGACTTAACACCAAAACCTCTTCTAAGAACTCTCAGGGAACCTGACGTTCTAGTTTGGTCAGTTAGGATTCTTTTAGTCAAGACTTATAAGTAACCTTCTTGCCTATGACTTCGAGGTTATGAAACCGGTGGACTACACTTCTCGACTGAGTCACCTTTTCTGGGATTCCGACCCTTTCTAACTTCCGTCCTCCTATTCTCCTGTTGTCTCCTACTCTACCAACTACCGTAGTGGCTGAACTGTCTATACTCAAACTCGTTCGAGACCCTCAACCACTACCTGTCCTTCGGACCGCACGACGTCCCCAGTGTTTCTCAATCTGAGCTGACTTACTGACTTGATTTGACTCGTGTTACTCCGACACTTATCTTTAGAATAAAGGTTAGAATAACAAAGAGTAAAGAGTTATAAAAAGAGAAGGAACGTAAACATGAGAACTGACGGAAGGGTAGACAGAAGAGGCAAAGGGTGTCGTAGAAAGGGTTCTACATCGGGTGTAAGGGGACAACCACACAACACCTCCCGTGCCCCCTTGGACGTGTGGAATACGGGGACTTTTCGAGAGAGACCAAACTGAGTACAGCGGGGAGTGTCCTCAGTACTTTCGTGGGTACAGGTAGACTTCGACCGTCAGTTCGGTCCGTCGGTCCACCAGACTCGTGAATCACGACTTCCTGGTCAATGTCGAGAACCCGACTTTACACTCTTTACCTGTGCACGGTAGAACTACCACCCCAGGTGGTAGTAGTTCGATCATAGTATCGGTCCTCTACCCTTTCTCGGATTGATTAGGAAGCACCACCACTGGGTCCTCTTGACCCAGTCCCTCCCAGGTAATCTACAAGGGTGAAAACACTCTTTACACTAGAGGGTTGGTCCTGGGGTCTGTAAAGTAGACCGTAGTATGCTCTCGTAAACGACCTGATACACAGTAAGTCCTTGAGGTGTAATAAAAATTATAATAAGTAAGTAAATAAAATTATAAATAAAAATAAATAAATAAACCGACACGAGCCAGAATCAACGTCATACGTCTTAGAAGTCAGAAAATCAACACCGGACACCCTAGATCCAGGGACTGGTCCCTAACTTGGACCCGGGGGACGTAAGCCTCGTGTCTCTCAATCGGTACTCTGGTGGTCCCTTCAGAGATCCTTACGGTAGAAATCGAAGTGTTTTTATATGAACACTCCCAACTGAGTCTCATAACTCAATTGAGTCTAGGTCACGATTACACCCAGAGCCCACCACTCACGTCCACCGACCATACCTCGACTGTCACTGACAGAGTAAGGAGTCTTCTGTCACAGTCGAAATATGTGTAGTTTCTTATAACGGTTCCACACGGATCTTTTGACAGAAGGAATGTCGAATAACAGATTAAGGTCACTTGAACTACATTGGACCCTTAGGTCCAATCACTTCTAGGTTTACACCTCCTAACCAGGTCTTCCAAGTCTCACATGGCTCTTTTCTACCATTAGGGGTTTCTACAAAGACTACCCGAGAATACGAGGACTATTTTCGTCTTGAGAGATACAACAAAACAAAACAAAGTAAAACTATTTTTCATGGTTCCTCCCTTAAGGGATAACCAGGTCACCAATCGTGGGGTCCAAAAACGACGGTTCCTTCACCCAAGTTAGGGATCAAGTCTTTGATTCCAAGGACGTTCAACATATCGTGCCGGTTTTTTTTTCGAAGTTGGGTCGTTTAAGATACTGTAACTCACCCAAAGACAAAGATCGACACTCACGAGTGGAAAACCATAACGGAACCCTACTAAAGTAAGGGTGACGAAGTGTTCCTTTACCAAAATCTTTCTAAGGAAAAAGGACAAATGGAGGGGTATCCTGTTCTGTTTGGTCGGTGTCCTTGGTGTTTTATTCGGGTTCTAAAGGTAGTGAAATCGATATTTGCCCCTCTTCCGTTACCGTGGCGTGAGGTCATGAAACGGACCTTTTAGGGTACCTGTCTCCTCGGACCATCCGACGTCAGGTACCCCAGCGATCCTCAACCTGTACTGACTCGCTGAAGTGAAAGTGAAAAGTGAAAGCACGTAACCTCTTCCTTTACCGTTGGGTGAGATCGCAAGAACGGACCTCTTAGAGTCCCTGCCCCCTCGTACCACCCGACGGTAGATACCCCAGCGTGTCTCAGTCTGTACTGACTTCGTTGAATCGTCGTCGTCGTCGATATTTACCCCTGTTCTTACCTGGAGGAATATTTAATACGGTACAAAAGAACGTCACGGAAATTTCTCTTTGCTACCGAAGTCGTCAATCCTTATCGTTCTCAGGATCGCTTTTTCTCGTAAAGATTAGACTGATAGGTTCCTCCGAACTGTCGTACACTTTTAGGAGGTCTTTAACACGAAACTTTTCAGTGTTGTTGGGGTCAAACGTACTTCTGGACCAGTCTGTCTTGAAGATTAAGATTACGATTTCAAAGACTATTGACAAAATTAAAACCCCAAAGATTATTGTCAAGACTACCATGTACTTATAAATTTCAAGTTATGGTACAAAAGAGTTTGAGGTAGTGGGATTGAGTTATCTACGTCTCTTTCGGAAACTGTTTTAAGTTGTAGGTAAATACTAACTTTTGAGAGGTCTTTCGTCCTTATCTTCCTTGTATGGAGTTTTATTATTTTCGATATACACTGTTTGGGTGTCGTTTGTAATAGGAGTTACCACTTTTTGACTTTCGTAAAAGGGATTTCAGTCCTTGTTCTGTTCCCACGGGTGAAAGTGGTGATGATAAGTTGTATCAAGACCTTCAAAACCGGTGTCGTTAGTCTCGTCTTTTTCTTTATTTTCCTTAGGTTTAACCTTTTCTTCTTCATTTTGAGAGTGACAAACGTCTACTGTACTAGGAGATGTATCTTTTGGATTTCTGAGGTGGTCTTTTAATGATCTCGATTAGTTACTTATATCATTTCAACGTCCTATATTTTACTTGTGTGTTTTTAGGGAACGTAAGGATATGTGATTATTACTCTTTTATCTTTTTCTTTAATTCCTTTGTTAAGGTAAGTGGTAACGTTGCTTTTCTTATTATATGAATCCTTATATAGATGGAATTTCTTTGATTTCTGAATATGTATCTTTTGATATTTTGTGACCACTTTCTTTAGTTTCTCATGTGATTATCTACCTCTTTATATGGTACAAGTACCTAACCTTCTTAGTTATATCACTTTTACTCATATGATGAGTTTCGTTAGATATCTAAGTTACGTTAGGGATCGTTCGATGGTCACCATAAAAAGTGTCTCGATCTTGTTTATTAAAGTGTTAAACATACCTTTATATTTTTTGGAGCTTATCGGTTTCGTTAGAACTCTTTCTTCTTACCTTGACCTCCTTAGGTGAACGGACTGAAGTCCGAGATGATGTTTCGGTGTCAGTAGTTCTGTCATACTATGACCGTGTTTCTGTCTTTATATTTAGTTACCTTGTTTTATCTTTCGGGTCTCTATTTAGGTGTGTGGATACCTGTGGAATAGAAGCTGTTTCCTCCGTTCTTGTATGTTACCTAATTTCTGTTAGAGAAATTGTTCACCACGACCCTTTTGACCAATTGGTGAACATTTTCTTACTTTGATCTTGTGAAAGTTGTGGTATGTGTTTTTCTTTGAGTTTTACCCAATTTCTAGATTTGTATTCTGGTCTTTGATATTTTGAGGATCTCCTCTTGTATCCGTTTTGTGAGAGGCTGTATTTAGTGTCGTCCTAGGAGATACTGGGTGGAGGGTCTTATGACCTTTATTTTCGTTTTTATTTGTTTACCCTGGATTAATTTGAATTTTCGAAGACGTGTTGTTTCCTTTGATATTCGTTCCACTTTTCTGTCAGAAGCCTTACCCTCTTTTATTAACGTTTACTTCGTTGACTGTTTGTTGATTAGAGTTTGTATATGTTCGTTGAGGACGTCGAGTTAAGGTCTTTTTATTTGCTGGGTTAGTTTTTCACCCGGTTTCTTGATTTATCTGTAAAGAGGTTTCTTCTGTATGTCTACCGATTGTTTGTGTACTTTTCTACGAGTTGTAGTGAGTAATAGTCTCTTTACGTTTAGTTTTGGTGTTACTCCATGGTAAAGTGAGGTCAGTCTTACCGACACTAGGTTTTCACATGTTCGTTATTTACGACCTCTCCCACACCTCTTTTCCCTTGGGAGAATGTGACAACCACCCTTACGTTTGATCATGTCGGTGATACCTCTTGTCACACCTCTAAGGAATTTTTTGACCCCTGTCTTGACGGAATACTGGGTCGTTAGGGTGTCGACCCGTATGTATGGTTCCTTTGGTCTTAACTTTCTCTGTGCACATGGGGTCACAAGTAGCGTCGTGACAAATATTATCGGTCCTGTACCTTCGTTGGATCTACAGGTAGTCGTCTACTTACCTATTCTTTCGACACCATGTATATGTGTTACCTCATAATGAGTCGGTAATTTTTCTTATGTAAACTTAGTCAAGATTACTCCATCTACTTTGACCTCGGCTAATGTGTCTCACTTCATTCGGTCTTTCTTTTTATGGTCATGTCATATGATTGCGTATATATAACTTAAATCTTTGTATCATTGTTATTGGGACATACTCTCTGTCGTTTTCTCTGTGTCTACATATCTTGTCAGAAAACCTGAGACGTCCTCTCTCTCTCCCACCCTACTAAACCCTTTTACCGTAACTTTGTACATATTATAGTATATTCTTTGCTTAGTGGTCAGATCCAAGCTACGTCCTATGTCCTACGAACCCCGACCACGTGACCGTACTTGGTCTCCCTACCATGCCCCTCCCTCCACCCTCCCCCCAAGTTCTAACCCTTGTGCACATGTGGGCACCGTCTAAGTACAACTACATACCGTTTTGGTTATGTTATAACATTTCATTAATCGGAAGTTAATTTTATTTATTTAAATTTAAATTTTTTTTCTTTTCTTTTAAATCCCGTAAACAAAAATGTGTTTCTCAGACTCCATATTAAGTATTCTTTGACTCTTCTCGTCAACGGATACCCCCATCATCCCGTTGACCCTTCTACTCTTTGTTCCTGTGCTCGTTCTTACAAATAAAAGAGGGAGAGAGACAGAGAGAATAAATAAATAAAAAACGAAAGGACCCCGAAAAATTTTACAAAAAACAAAAGTTTGTATAATAACGTCATGTGTCACTTTTATAATTAAGTTTTTAGGATATATCCCTTTTATAACATATATCCCTACTCTACCGACCTACCGTAGTGGTTGAACTACATGTACTCAAACTCGTTCAAGGACCTCTACCACTACCTGTCCCTGCAGACCTTACGACGCCAGGTACCCCACCGTTTCTCAACCTGTGCTGACTCTTTGACTTGATTTGACTATTTCCTTTCAGGGACCATCTCAATATTTGTGGTAGATGCAGATTATGACCAGAGTCTATAGAAAACTTAAAGACGATTTTGTGACGAACGATAATTAAAAAAATTTGACTACATCTCAAACGGATGTCACTTAATGTTTCTAGAATTTACATTCTAAGTTGTCGAACTTGTCAATATATGTAGACACATTGATTATGGGGTCAGTTCTGCATTTGTGAAGTAATGGGGTCTTTCAACGAAGTTCGAGAATTTAAATATCTGTTGACGATAAGACTAAAGGACTATATGGAGACGCATATTGTGAAAGGTTAATTTCCTTAGTATAGCGACAAGTGAAACACAGACCCAATAAAAAGAGTTGAATTAGTTAACTCCGAGTAATTGTAACAACGACCTCTTCCGTTACTGTGGGGTGAGGTCATGAGGACGGACCTTTTAGAGTACCTACCTCCTCGGACCATCCGACGTCAGGTACCCCAGTGTTTCTCAGCCTGTGCTGACTCGCTGAAATGAAAATGAAAAGAGAAAGTACGTAACCTCTTCCTTTACCGTTGGGTGAGGTCACAAGAACGGACCTCTTAGGGTCCCTGCCCCCTCGGACCACCCGACGGCAGATACCCAAACATGTCTCAGCCTGTGCTGACTTCACTGAATCGTCGTCGTCGTCGTTGTAACAACATACATAATCATGATGTAAGAAAAGAAAAAGAGATACACCATTATAAGGAAATAAGTAACGACTATAGTAACGACCATAGAAAACGGGATAAAAGTAAAAACGGTACTTATCAGTCAGAACATTACCAAGACAGTTAAAATGATTAAAATAATCAAAAGATGTTACTTGAAGAAAACAAATGAGAAATATAACATATAAACAAAAGATTGAACAATGAAAAAAAAAAAAATGTCAAAGACGACGAGACTAATTTATGAAATGATCATAAGATTATAAAACCTGTACAATAAGTCAATAAAGGGTCAGGTCCAGATTATTGAGGTTATAAACGTGAAGGAGATATGTTCAGAAGGAACCTAGAAAAAAAAAATGATAATTCATCATAAGGTGTCACACCAGTGTAGTGTTACATAAGTCTACATACTGTAAACCTGACAGAGGTCAAAACGCTATAACACTTATTTCGACGAAATTTGTAATACCATTTCCAGAAAAAGACCTATGTAGGAAAGTAAAGAAACCCCCGTTCGTAGATCAATACCTTAACACATTATTATACCATTTATATATCATTGTAATATTCTTGGATGGATTGTCAAGAGGTTTCGTCATAATATCAAAATGTAGAGATCATTATTTACAAGACCAGTGAAATGTCTGAGTGGTTTTAAACCACAGTAATCGTGAAAACTAAAAATCGATAAGATCACCCAAACTTTACTGAAGAGTAACACCAAAATTAAACGTAAAGGAACTACTGATTATTATAACTTACGAAAAGGTACACTAAGAACCGATAAACATGGAAAATAAAATACTTCACAGTTAATTCAAAAACAGGTAAATTTTTTAAGACAACAAATAGAAAATTAATAACCAAATAACCTCTGAAAATGTATGAGTACTATATTCAAGGAACAGTCTACATACATGACATTCGTAAAAAAGGATTAGACACCCGAGAGAGAAAGTGAAAAAATTACCACAGAAAACTACTTACTTTTAAAAATTGAGGTTACTTCATGTCAAATAGTAAAAAAAGAAAATATCAAGTACGAAAGACGAAGGAGAGATTCTTTAGAAACGGGTGGGGTTTCGGTATTTCTATAAGAGTGTACGAAAGAAGATCTTCAAAGTCTCAAGAAATCCAGATGCACACAAATCAACGATTCACCACAGGTAGAGAAACACTGGGGTGTCTGACATCTAGAGGTACGAGGAGACAGCTATCCTAAAGGATCCGTTCCTATGACCTCACCCAGTGGTAAAGGAAGAGGTCCTCTAGAAGGACTGGACCCTTAGCTATGACACAGAGGGCGTAACCATCTACTGAGAAATGGTGACTCCGTGGTCCCTTCGGGTTCATGGAACCGTGGAAACAGTTTTTAGTTAAATGTTAACTAAACAAGAAAAAGGATCAAACAAAACCGATAAGAATCGGTGGACGTAAAGGTTTTTCTAAAAATTTATCTGCACATTTTTTATTATTTTTATTTTATTTGAACGGTAGGAGATAATTTTTTTTTTTTTCGGATAAGCCTAACAACGGATATAACTAATAAACTCTGATTGAAGAATTATTATCACTTAGAATGTTGGGTGGTAGATAGAGTGGTAGGTACCATATGCAGGGGTAAATAAATTCAGAAAGAACTAAAGTGAGTAGTTTCAAAAAATCAAAAAATCACATCTTCAGAAAGTTTAGTCCATAATTTACAAAAAAATTTATAAATTTTAAAAACTAAGATAAACGATCTTTCCAAATATTCTATCTAGGAAAATGTTATCAGTCTCTGTGAATTTTAGATTTCGGTAGATTTTCATCCAAAGATCAAACTATAATATCCCAACCCGTGTATCTTTCAACTATGTTTTTTTTTCCTTTCTATTACGACTTCTCTACAACATCCGTCGTACATGTCTTCACAATCAGTGACGTCTCTGTCATTCTCCCCTAACATTGACTTTCTCTCGTGTCGTGTCAAGACCCCATGACCATTGTAAGATAAAGAACTATACCTAATTATCTATACAAGTTAAACTCTTTTAAGCTGTTCTTCACAAAAAAAAAGGGGTCGAGACATGGGAAAGGACTTACTTAAAATAGTAGGTCAAATTCTTCAATTGATTTTATTACTCTTTTTAAAATCCTCGATTAAGTATTTGATGAACTACGGTCGGAGTCTGAGTATTCTCCCGTCAAGTACACTACCTACGGTGGTACAATGGAAGGGGAACTTGTACACAACTTGACTTCACGTTAAGGAACGTTCTCTATTAGTCAAGTCAAGTCAAGTCAACTAGTAAGTACAGACTGAGAAACAGTGGGGTACCTGACGTCGTACGGTCCGAAAGAACAGGTAATGGTGAAGGGTCTTGAACGAGTTTGAGTACAGGTCTCTCAGTCACTACGGTAGACTGATAGAGTAGGAGACAGTAAGGGAAGAGGAGGGCGGAATTTAGAAAGGGTAGTAGTCCCAGAAAAGGTTACTCAAAAAAGGTAGTCTACCGGTTTCATAACCTCGAAGTCGAAGTCGTAGTCAGGAAGGTTACTTATAAGTCCTGACTAAAGGAAATCCTAACTGACCAAACTGGAGAAACGTCAGGTTCCCTGAGAGTTCTCAGAAGAGGTTTTGGTGTCAAGTTTTCGTAGTTAAGAAACTACGAGTCGGGAGAAATGCCAGGTTGAGAGTGTAAGTATGTACTGATGTCCTTTTTGACATCGTAACTGATCTACCTGGAAACAACCGTTTCATTGTAGAGACGAAAAATATACGACAGATCTAACCAGTATCGAAAAAAAAGGGTTCCTCGTTGGTAGAAAATTAAAGTACCGACGTCAGTGGTAGACGTCACTAAAACCTCGGGGGGGTTTTATTTCAGACAGTGACAAAGGTAACAAAGGGGTAGATAAACGGTACTTCACTACCCTAGCCTACGGTACTAGAAGTAAAAAACTTACAACTCGAAATTCGGTCGAAAAAGTGTGAGGAGAAAGTGAAAGTAGTTCTCCGAGAAGTTAAGGAGAAACGAAAGACGGTATTCCCACCACAGTATACGTATAGACTCCAATGACTATTAAGAGGACCGTTAGAACTACGGTCGAACAGAAGTAGGTCGAACCCTAAAGTGTACTACATGAAACGTATATTCAATTTATTCATCCCCCTGTTATATGTCGGAACTACATGAGGAAAGGGTTAAACCTTGACCAGATAAAAAGGTACAGGCCAAAATTGACAACGAAGAACTGGACGTATGTCTAAAGAGTCCTCCGTCCATTCCACCAGACCATAAGAGTAGAGAAATTCTTACAACGTGTCAAGTAACACTAGGTGTATCAGTTTCCGAAATCGCATCCGTTATTTCGTTTTCATCTACAAAAAAACCTTAAGAGAACGAAAAGGATACTAGGTTGTATACAACCGTTAAACTAGAGACCAAGGAGACGGAAAAGATTTAGGTCGAACTTGTGGATCTTCAAGAGTCAAGTGTATGACAACCTCGGAACGAACCTCTTAAAACTCGTAATCAAACGATCGTACACTTTACTTTCGTTACCACCCCATCAAACTTATAAGAAACCGTAACGGACAGAAACCCTGACCTTACTTTTGATAAATGGATAGTGACTTTGCATTGGTTCCTCTACGGACCATGTTTCAAGGACCCCGTCCTTACAGATACTTCTTCTTTCTTTATACTTTTTTATACTCCCCTTTCCTTCCATCTACTCCCCCTCCTACTATTCTTTTCTTACACTGTCGTGTTAACTAAGGGACTGTCTTAGTTGACTCTTTGACTCAGAAATAAGAAATAAGTGAAATCGAGATCTTCATTCTATCATACTTCACTATAATTCCAGAATGAAAGAATGTTATAATTTGTCAACAGTTCGTCATATACTCGTATCCGTCCTATGGTACCCTGTAAATAAGATTTGGACTTAGAATGACTTTAGTTTCAATTCGCAGTGGAAGAGAAACGAGACCCAGTAAGACAAGAAAGGAGTCCATAATGGTGAAAGTGTGACATAATTTTAAGGAACTGACAGAGGAAATGATAGAAGAGAATCCGTTCCTGTCACAAAATAAGTAGAGATTTAACGGTTACTTATCGTATACGAACTCGAAACTTATTGACGAGATATTTATAAACAATTTAATTTATTTACTTAAAATACTATTAGTACATGTTCCGTAAGAGTTACTGTGTACGTGTGTTGTAGACGAGTATTTTGTATTTATAAAGGTGAATGTTTAGTCAACGAATTACGATCAAATAAATTAAACTAGTAGTTCTACTTAAAGAATTATACTTAAACAATTAAGCAGACTCGTAGTATCGTCGGGACGTACCGTGTGATTCCTGTCAGTAGTAATTTCGTGTGTAAAGTGTTTACTTCTCCGATTTAACTATTGTATCTTTTTGTTGAACCACCTCCAGGATGTTCATCAATTCACAGTCTAAGTCTAGATCTTAGATCTCAAAACCAAAAAGTCAATCCATTAATGAAGATTTGTTGGTATTTTGTAAACCACGGTCTTTCAGTGACATATGTAACAGGATCGTTCAAGATTGAGGATCCAACCAAAGGGGTCGATATTGAACCGAAAAACTGGTGGAAGGAACTGGTGGGGTAAGACAAGTAGGAATAAAGGGTAGAAGTGGGAGTTGGAGGTAGTAGAGAGGACGACTTCAGGGACTCTAGTGTCTCTTCTTTACGATATAATATAACCGTATTATCATATGGATAAACATTTAAGTAAAGTCGTAAGGAATAAGGGAGATATTACCTGTAAGAGAGGTATTACATACTTATTTTAGAAGTCTTTTACGGTAAAAACGACTAGACGTTGTATCAGATTCTCACTCGCTGAAGTGAAAGTGAAAAGTGAAAGTACGTAACCTCTTCCTTTACCGTTGGGTGAGGCCACAAGAACGGACCTCTTAGGGTCCCTGCCGCCTCGGACCACCCGACGGCAGACACCCCAGCATGTCTCAGCCTGTGCTGATTTCACTGAATCGTCGTCGTCGTCGTCGACGCTTACGACGAAGTTCTGGATTGTTCAAATTCCTAGACGGAAAGACACGGGGGTGTATCCTTTGTCTCTTCGGCCGTACGACGTCAGGTACCCCTTCGTTTTTCAACCTGTACTGAGTCACTGACTTGTTGTTGTTATCCTTTGTTAAAGTCAAGGTCAGTGTACATTCCCTACTCCCTCTGTGTCTCTCATCTCGACTTTTTGTAAAGGTTACAAGTATATCTATAGAACATCATATATCAATCGAAAAATAGATATTGGGATCTATATTGTTTGTATCTGTGCTTTAAAGAGAGAAAGGGGGGTGGGAAAGGAGGTGATTCTCTCACTCTTAACTCCTCAGTATAAGAATAATTATTCGACAAGTTATCAGAGAATATAAATTTGGTGTCGTCCACTCTTCTTATTCAACGATTTCCTTGGTTTAAGAGGGTGACGGGAATTGTGTATTTTTTATTTCTGTTCTTACCCAGTAACAGAAGGAGGAGTAGAAATAGGATTAAATATTAGTGAGTGCCTTGAACAATGTTTGGAGGTAGAAAGTCCTACGACACGTCTTACTACCTAAAGTCTCGTCCACCAGTTCCCGAGACTGGAAGAAGGTAGAGACAGTGACCGACTATTGTGTCATAGACCTCGAAACCTAAGAAGTACATGTTTACTACTGGGCACGACATGTTTACCGGGCAGACATGTTTGCTACCGTACCAATAATTCTATTGAGTTCATTTTATTATATATGTCTTCGAGACACGTTTGATGAATCGAGATTTTTTGCAACCAAAGTCAACGAACTGGACAGAGTCAAATGAATAGAGATGACCCCTGTTATTCCTATGGATGGAGTATTCCAAGAACACTTGAGATTTGTTCGATTATTTGGATTCTTGTTAAGGACTGTAGTCAAGTCAAGTCAAGTCAACGAGTCAACACAGGCTGAGAAACGCTGGGGTACTTAGCGTCGTGCGGTCCGGAGGGACAGGTAGTGGTTAAGGGCCTCAAGTGAGTCTAAGTGCAAGTAGCTCAGTCACTACGGTAGGTCGGTAGAATAGGAGACAGCAGGGGAAGAGGAGGACGGGGATTAGGGAGGGTCGTAGTCTCAGAAAAGGTTACTCAGTTGAGAAACGTAGTCCACCGGTTTCATAACCTCAAAGTCGAAATCGTAGTCAGGAAGGTTACTTGTGGGTCCTGACTAGAGGAAATGTTGCCTGACCAACCTAGAGGAACGTCAGGTTCCCTGAGAGTTCTCAGAAGAGGTTGTGGTGTCAAGTTTTCGTAGTCAAGAAACCGAAATGTCAGGTTGAGAGTGTAGGTATGTACTGGTGACCTTTTTGGTATCGGAACTGATCTACCTGGAATCAACCGTTTCATTACACAGACGAAAACTTATATGATAGATTCAACCAGTATTGAAAGGAAGGTTCCTCATTCGCAGAAAATTAAAGTACCGACGTCAGTGGTAGACGCCACTAAAACCTCGGGGTTTTATTTCAGACTGTGACAAAGGTGACAAAGGGGTAGATAAAGGGTACTTCACTACCCTGGTCTATGGTACTAGAAGTAAAAGACTTACAACTCGAAATTCGGTTGAAAAAATGAGAGGAGAAAATGAAAGTAGTTCTCCGAAAAATCGCGGAGAAGTGAAAGACGGTATTCCCACCACAGTAGACGTATAGACTCCAATAACTATAAAGAGGACCGTTAGAACTAAGGTCGAACACGAAGAAGGTCGGGTCGCAAAGAGTAATACATGAGACGTATACTCAATTTATTCGTCCCACTGTTGTATGTCGGAACTGTGTCACGAAGTATTGACAATCGGTGATTGTAGTAATTGCATTCGAGGAGTTCCCCCGCTCATCTTAAAATGTGAAGAAAAGTAGAAGGAGTCTTGTTCCGTAAGACTCGGGGCGTCCCCTGTAGACTAAGTGTTTGACTTGCTAGAGGACGAGAGTCAGACGCGAATCCTTTCGCAAACTCACATCGCGCCGGAAGTCGGCCTTGGGTTTGGAGGGCCGCGCCTTCGCGGCCTCGGAGAAATGCGAACCTGAGTCCCGGGCCTTCAGCGCTCCCACCCCGGCCGCGACGGGTCACTTTAACCGATGGGTCCCTTCTACGACGACCTGGACAGCCTCCTCGTGTTCCTCGTAGACCGGAAGGACGGCTTTCACCTGCCGCGCCCAATCCCGCGCGCCGCCGCCCCCCACCTAGGGACGCCAGACCCCTCCCCTAGCTCCCTCGCGGACCGCGAGTCCCAGAGGACCGAAGGCAACGTCACCAGCGTCTCAAACCCGCTTAACGCCACCTCAAGGACTCCGCACCGAGCTTGGGGTTCTAGATGCTTCCGCGACGGTCATTCTTTGCCCCTCCGTGTCGACACGTTAGACGAGACCCTTCACACCCGGCAAGAGATAGAGGGACCTCTCCTGCCCCAAGACCCCTGTTCCCAACATGGGAGGGGAGGGGGGGCGGCAACACCGTCTTATTTACACCGTCCTCCCGAGAATTCAGTCCCGCGTCTAGGACGGGCACGAGATTTATGACTCCAAAAAAAAAAATTTTCGAACACAAAAAACCGCACATTACCTGTATTGTGGTAGACGGTCTATGTGAGACTACGAATATACGTAGGTTCACACACCTTATCAAGCCACTTGGTATTTATGCGTTCACAAACCGACAACAAGCAACAAGTCTGTAGACGAAAATGACTTGATAAAAAGGGGGCTACCTGCTCCCCCTCCAAAGGCTATGACAGAGAAGACAATCTGAACTTCATCGACGCGCGAGTCCTCTCCCTATCATGTGGACCATAACAGAGGTGCGTAGACATAAAACATTTCTTCCAATGTACCACCCTTTATTGACTTCCGTAAACGGACCCTTACCGACTACTTGTCCTCCAATAATGGTTTTAATAAAAAATAACGTCACAAGCTTTTGTACCTCATTACCTAGTATAAATGAGAAAAAGTCCTTTTGAGTCGCACTCATCACTGTGACAGGTTGTACCACACCTTCCGAATTATATGGAGGAGTGACTTTCAAGTTTCGAGTACCATTCCCGAAAACACCCGTCAAAACATAATGGTCCTGGAATTCCTCCAAGTCATATGAGACACATAGTCAGGACCATCCTAGAGGAGTAAAGTCATTACAACAATGACTAAATATTAACTAACTCACTTCGGCACGCATGTATTAGACTGACATTCCACTGGACGACCGTTCTTACGGAGAACAATCATATTTAATCTTAACGGACATTAAGGTGTACAATGACACACATAGGATTCTTCTGTCTCTTACTTTACTAAATTGAAAAACACATAATCGTCATAGATCGAACAACCTCTTAACTCTTTTGACCCGTAAAACCGTCAAGAAAAACATAAAATTATTTCATAAAAAAAGGAAAAAGGGGTGTAAAAAGGGAAAAATTATGACCGACTCTTAGAACACGGTCAACAACAAAGAGGTACGAGAATTATCTTTTTTTATAAACTTTTTAATGTCGACCGATGTACCCTAAAGGGTCTACCACGATCACCATTTCTTGGGTGGACGGTTACGTCCTCTGTATTCTTTGAGTCCAAGTTAGGGACCCAGTCCTTCTACGGGACCTCCTCCTGTACCGTTAGGTGAGGTCAAAAGAACGGACCTCTTAGGGTACCTGTCTCCTCGGACCACCCGATGTCAGGTACCCCAGCGTTTCTTAGGTTGTCCTAACTTTACTAAAGTGAGTGTATGTGTTTGTGTGTGTGTGTATGTGTGTGTCTGTGTGTCGAATTAAATATATAACAGGTAAGACGACAAAGAATCTGAATGGAAAATCACTCTTACAACACACTGGGAAAATTTGGTTTAAAGACCAAGGACAGAGTTTAGACAACTTAGTCCAAAAGGTCTTCTCCCTGAACTCTTATAAAAAGGTTCCACGAAATTTAGTAAGAATTCTAGTCCATTTAAACCCTTTGATGGGATTTCCGAATTGTAAAACTATCGTTTAGGAGTGCGACCTTCACTACTTTCTGTCTCACACCGAATAACTAAATACCACAAAGTGGGATTATTAATCCCACTTTATTAATCTAATAAACTCACCAATTGACGTATTTTTATATAAACTATCTAAGGAAAACAGTCTGAAAGATTTTACAATGTGAAATCTCTACAAGGTGTCGTTTACGAGAGTGTATTTACACAAGGTAATCAACTATACCCTTGAGTAGAAACGAAGGGCTCCACTAGAAAAGACCGGGAGAAGTCTCGAAAGGACCGACGAGAGGAGGAGCGTTAGCTAGAGATCGGAGAACGAGAAGCTAAATCAGCTCAACTTAGAAGACTGTCTGATGGACTACACTAACCAGTTGTTTGGATTGGGTGGACCGGGGTTTCTGATATTCGGGAGGAGTGGCCCTAACTCGGGTAAACTAAATAAGTCAAGAAATAAGGATCGTACCCTGGATAGGGTATCATCCCAGAGTCCTTTATGAACGATTTCCCTGTTCTATTGGGTTCGGATACGATAATGTTTGTCTTTGTTCAGATTACTGTCACTGTAGGGGAGGGTTTTTCCCACCGCACGTCTTGGATCTTTCCTCGTTCCTTTCATCTCATAATTTCACCGACTCCGTTTACGTCACTTCCCTTCTCTTTGTTTTTTTAACACGAAGGAGATGAAAAAGAGGTGGACAAATAGGGAGGAGTACAACCAGTAGGTCATTCCCTCGTTTCGTTCGGACGACAACCGTCAAAGGAAAAAAGGATAAATCTCAGTCGCGGTTACAATCCCAACGAACCAGGGATCATTACAACAAGGTAACCTATCGGTTTTAGACACTGAGGTGCAGGAAGAGAGGGAAACCAGGGAAACCACTGGTTTATGTACTGTTTATGTACACAGGCCAGTCGTAGACTGATAGGGTGATTCTAAATGGATTTGGCAAAAGAAGGTGGATGGGGGACGGAGACCGTTGGTGGTTAGACAAGAGACATAGACACTCAAAACACCCCGAAAAAAACAAAAAACAAACAGAATCTAAACTGTCCATTCTCTCTAGTATGTCATAAACAAAAAGACAGACTGAATTAAGTGAATCGTATTACGGGAGTTTAAGGTAGGTACAATAACGTTTACCGTTCTAAGGAAAAAAAAAAAATACCTACCCATTATAAGGTGACACATATATACGGTGTTGAAGAGATACGTAAGTAGGAAGCTACCTATGAATCAAACAAAAGTACAAAATAGGTGACATTTATCTACGAAGTCACTTGTACCCCCACGTATACAGACAAGCTTAAACACAAAAACAAAAAAACCCTATTTATAGGTCTTCATCTTAACGATCTAGTATACCATCAAGATAAAAATCAAAAAACTTCTTGGAGGTATGACAAAAGGTATCACTGACGTGGTTAAATACAAGGATGGTTGTCACATGTTCTCAAGGGAAAAGAGGTGTCGGAATGGTTGTGAACAAAGAACAGTAAAACTATGATACGTAAGGTCGCCTACACTTCACTATAGAGTAGTAAAACTAAATGTAAAGGGACCACTACTCACTACGACTCGTAGAAAAGTACACGGACAACCGGAAGATGTACACAAGAAACCTTTTATACTTAAGTCTAGAAGACGGGTAAATTTTTAATCTAATAAATACCCAAATAAATGAATAAATAAAACGATAACACATAGTCTATGTACTAAACGTCCAAAAAGAAAGTAAGTCATCCAACGGAAAAGTAAAACAACTACGAAAGGAAACGACACGTCTTCGGAAAACTGGGTGATCAAACAAAAGCGAAAACAACGAATAAAAATAAAAATACATAGTCTTTGAGTCTTAAACCTTATCACCTGTTCCCAACGGAAAATGATTCCTCACAACAAAGAAAATGATCTGTCTTAAGTATAAAAAAACACATATAGGTCATAAAGTCGCAAATAATCTGTGTTTATTTAAAACTATTTGAACTAAGTAAAAATCTAAAGACTTGACCTAAAGGTTCTAAGACAAAAACAAGACCCTAAAGGACTTCTTGACTTGTTTAACAACGAAGTCGAAATAGATCTGTTGTCTTTCCTCTAGTCTTGATAGGACTCACTTAACCGTGGTCTGGAAGGGTCAATGGTGTCGGAACTTACCGCTGACCTACATGTCCATACTGAAAAATTTTTTTTAGACTGTATCTTATATTCTAAATAAAATCCGAATACAGAAGTGTGAATAACATAAGAAATGGTGGAATTGGTTTAAGACCAAACTTTGAAGTCAAAAAATTACAGGTAAAAATCTGGTAAAGTGTTTATCAAGCAAAAGAAAAAAAAAAGGGTTTGGTGTGGCGTTCTGAACACCCTAAAAAATCAAGGGGTTGGTTCCTAACTTGGGTCCGAGAACCGTCACTCTCACGACCTAAGATTGGTAACCTGACAGCCCCTTAAGGGGTAAAAGAATATAAAAATTATACAAGTGTAACCAAATTAAACACTTCAAACATTCTTTATCCAATAAAACCTTTTCGTCTACCAATGGATATAAAAAATTCACCACGAATCGACAATCTTTTGGAAAAAGACAGATTTATTTCGTGTAAATATCTTTTCATGTATCCAGTCATATATCGGGTTACTTAATAGTACACCATTTTTGTGGATACTTTGGTCGTGGGTACTAGTCGTGGAGTCTTCGTAGGAAGAACGGAAAATGTTCAATGAAAGGGTAGGAAGAAAAGTTTCCATTGGTCGTAGGACTGAAAATTACGTGTGTAATAAAAAAAGACGAGAAATTGAAAGATAAGTACTTTACTAAGTTATTTATAAGAAGATACAGACGGAAGAAAAATACTCCCAACCCAACAAAAATTTCGGTGCATGTGTTGGTTTTTCCTCAAAAGTCTGTAACGTACGTCGGGAAAGAGTTCGTCACTGTCTATTCGATCAATTCTCTACAAGTAACTTACGGTAGGTTAGTGACTAATCCCGACACGACTTACGAAACCCTTGGTCTTAACATTCTATGAAAGAGTCGACCTTTTCTATAATAAACAAATCACTATAATCTACAGAGTCTTATTGATCATTAATTTCTATCAATACTTTATTCCAAGACCTCTCCTTTTTTCTTATATTAACATATTTATTTCCATGAAGACTCATAAAGTCTTTTCGACATAGAGAGACCGCACAAGGTCTTTTCGTAGTTATTTTCTTCCCATTTAAAGTCTTTTTTCTTTACTTACCTCTATTAGTCCCATTATAATAACTCTCTCCTCTGTCGTATTCAACATTTCTGGGTACACTTAGACTCTTACTTGTTTACTTATACATCCTATCGAGGGATCAAGGGTTTCAACTAACGTGTAACTTTACTGGAATCCCTCGAAATTTTTTTAAGACTATAGACACAAGACGGGGTCTCCAAGACTAAATAACCATGTCTCAAAATGGACCCGTAGTCCTAAAAAATTTCGAGGGAACAGTGGGTCCATTAAGATTACACATTATTGCAAACATTTGGCGACATTATCATCTAAGAAGACTAAACTCACCAGACTTATCCAATGTCTTTAAGTCGATCTGTTCGAATCGTTAACATAGGGTCACACAACTCACGAACTTATATATAATTGTGTCCTCTTCCATATTTCGTCTAATATCCGAGGAACTTCCGTATACGTTGAACGAAAAAACTAATTTGTAAAAGAAAAATCTAAATAACTGTCAAGTCTAACGACATTAAATGAAGAGAAGGGGCAGTAAATCATTCGTAAAGTAACATACTTATAAGAGTTAAATAGGTAAGACAACCATTTCTTATAAACTCTATACAGATCGAAAACCGAGAACCTTTGTTCATGATAATACTTATACACATATACACATTCTCAAATGTCATACATGGAGACTCACCTTAACGATCATTAAAATAGACAAAAGGTTTCATTAAGAGAGTAGTGACAGTGGTTGTCGCCTATTCAATGGTTCAGTAATGGTAGTGAAGTGTCACGAGGAATACCCGTCCAAAGATTAAGAACGGTCAGACTATTTGTCGTACTAAAATAACCGGTAAAAGATTACTTCAACTTGCATAAAGGACACAAATAAAAATAATGAAAACGTTTCACGAAAGTATCTAGACATGTTAAAAGAACCAAAACCCCCCCAAAATAACTTAGTCTTGTGAAGAAGTATGTAAGAACTATGAAAAAAAACCAAAATACACAATGTTTCATAGAAAAGAGTCTGACACCGAACCAAAAAAAAAATTGATAAAAATCTATAGAAAGGTTCTTCAAAATAATTAAAATTACATAAAGTCAAATAGTCAAAAAATAAATACTCAAAACAAAAATATTGGGAACGTATGACACACTGATGGATATGTAGTATCAAAAAAAAAGGGTTTCTAAAATTTCAAATGACAAGTAAAACTTCAGACACTAAATAGACTTTAAGTTAAAAACACATACCATATTACGTGATAAGTATACAGGTCGTACTAACAATTTATCAATAATACGAGAACAAGGAAAATTTTGATTCGAACGTTCGTCTTCGGAGTCCGTTGTCTAATTTGGTAGTCACTGATATTTCGAGGTGGAATTAGTCTTACCTCTAGTGTTGTGAGTTCAAGACGTCTGTCTGGGTCGGTGGGACGAGGTGAACCAAGTCGTCAACCTTGTTCGGAACCTCCTCTACTTTTGTTTGGTGACATCCTCTCAGCACGCGTTATAGTTCATCAGGGTCAAACAAAAGAAGGAGGACTTAGTGAACACTTAACAATTATGCGTCATCAATAAAAAGTTTTGTTAAAAAATTCAACTATCACTATTTATGTATCTCTAAAGTATTTTAAAGAAAAGGACACAGTTCTATGACTCCAGTATTAGTGTCCGATTCACTTCAAAGAAAGAGCCACGATTTATACCAGTCAAAGAACTCAATTCTACATCAAACATAGCATTTACACATTTATCCTAACTTAGTTGACTTTCACTTAGATATGACAAGTTTAGGAGACACATATATTTACTGATATAAAAAAACTACGAAAAGGACTGATCAAATAACAAAAGGAGGAATAACTAGATTTGAATTTTTATTTCAAGTGGTACATTAAGATAATGATAAGTATCGTAAAGATCTGTCAAATTACAAAAACTGAAATTTCGTGTGGTACTACAAGTATCGGTATCTTATCACCCTTCACTTATACTTAAAAATTTTACGTTGTAAAAAATCCGTCAAGTACATAAAATAAACCGACACTTATATGCTTCATGAATGGAACAACGAATTCAAATTCAACGGTACGATTATTCAAATTTATCATGAGTTTAAACACACTTATATAACATCAAATAGTTCCTAATTAAAAAAAGGGGATAATGGTTTCGTAGATTCTCTGTGTGCCGGTAAGCTGTAAATATTTGTTACCTACGTCCGTTTAACACTAGTAAAGAATTTATAGATCTATTTAATGTCAGTGAAAAATTTTTAAGACAAACTTATTTCACATTTCTCCCGTTTCCCTCCGGTACAAATGATGAAAGGTCCGTTTAAAGGGAAGAGGGAATTTGTTTTTGAACTAAAAACAAAACACAAAAAAAATTCACCCACTGATATTCGATGATCGGACTTTTTAAGTCTACGGCTGTACAGTCCAGTGACAGTCCCTGTGTCCTGCTAAATTCCTCCTTGTCCGAATTCCTCCTTCAACGCACCTTCTCACCTTTTACCCAAAGTCAGAATTTATAGATAGGTCTTGGAATAAGACTCTTAGAGTAGGGTGCATCGTTTGTCCTTCCCGAAATCTTTGCAGTCTGGGATTCGTCACGAGGTCCGAGACAACAATGAAACGGGGGATTCTCAATCTCTAAAGATTCAGTTTCACCGTAGTACAAAGAAGAAAGAGAATTCTCGGAGCGTCCTTTGTCCGGTCACCTTCTCTTCGTGTTAACTTTAACGGTGGGTAGTAGGGGAACGTCCGTAGAAAAAAGGTATGTACACACCTTTTTTGTACAATACGTGAACGTTTTATTGACATTCGTTTGATATGAGTCTAGTAAAAACTAATATCACTATTGAACTAATTACTTCGAAAGTACAATTGTTGGAGTGTTTATTCTCTTTTGAAATGTATCATGTACTTTAACATCGTATACAGTAGTCCAATTTTCGTTGTACGGACGGTTCGAA
The DNA here is from genome assembly GCA_006410555.1 of Capra ibex. NCBI lineage: Eukaryota > Metazoa > Chordata > Mammalia > Artiodactyla > Bovidae > Capra > Capra ibex. The sequence continues at coordinate 2,231,603 of SJYO01035280.1, forward strand.
TATGTTATTTTTATCGAGACACTCCGAAGAATAAACAGGTGTAACCCATCTCTATTCGTCCCGGCTGAGGTCGACTTTAACTTTATTATAGGAACACAGAAGAATCCCGTTGAAAATAAGAAGGAGATATAGGTAATAAGAATAGGGTTCGTTTTGTTGTTTCGTACACAATCAGAGAGAAAAAATAAACATAGTTTGAGGGGAACAGAAAAATAATGTCAAATACCCCAAGAGTACCGTTTATATGATCCCACCAAACGACGAGGGAAGAGGTCTCTTCTTCTGCTGTCTCCCACTCTATCAACCTACCGTAGTGGCTACGTTACCCGTACTTGAACCCGTTTGAGGTCCTCTACCACCCCCTGTCCCTCCGGACTGTACGACGTCAGGTACCCCAGTAATTCTCAGTCTGTTCTGAACCACTGACTTGTTTTTGGGGAACAGAGGTCAGAGAGACGAAACAATAAGAAAGACTACAAGAAGAAACGAAAAACCCCGGTCTTACTCAACCCTCGTCAGAAGGAAAACTTAGACCCTGAGTGAAATAAAAAGGGGTGTCTCGTAGATTACTCGGAGAAGGAAAAGAACAAACTTGTAAGGTGTGGGAATGGGTGAGGACACGGAACAAACAAAATATCGTGTAATTAAAAAAACATCAAACATATACTTGTATAAAAGACGTCTACGAGAGGATATACTGGTCAAAGAACTGAGACCCTATTCGGAAAGGTAGACATTGACAGATTTACAAATAATTTTGTAAAACCTAATGCTCACACAAATAAAAAATCCTAAACGACTAAGTACAAATCTGAATTCGTATTATCGAGAATTCAGAGTTTCGGTCTTACCATTGTACAGTAAAGAGACTTGTCGAGACACTTATCCCTTATTAGTTATATACATTAATGTTTCAGATGTATATGAAGTGGGTAACCTTCAGAGGAAACATAAAGTGTTTAAAGGACTCAAATAAAACAATAACTACGAAGGTTCGAACTCATTTAAATTTTGTCGTTTGATCTTTCACCACACCTATGATATTCTTCTTTTGTCTGAACACTTTTGACCTTTTACTCTTGGACTACGCTTCCTTTCAAACTTTTTCGTAATTCTCACCCATTTCGTTATAACATTTCATCAATCGGAGGTTAATTTAATTAAAAAAATTTTCACACATTTCCTACGAACACACCCTTGGAAATTTTACATATTGTCATACAACGGGAAATCCCATACTAGGATACTCTTTAGTCAGAAACCCTTACCTGTTTTCCTAAATTTAAATCAAAAACACCGAAGAATACCTAGGAACTATTTAAGAGTTTCGAAACAAAAGCAGTAGAGATTTTATCTTTATTATTGTGGATAGAGTAACCGAACATCTCTGGTCTACTCTGGTACGTACATTTTACAAGTCACATCATCTCCTGAAATCTTATATGATTACACCTGACTCCCAGAGTAATAAAATATTGGACTTAAGACAGATTTTGTGATTCCTTGACTCTCTTTTACAATGGACCACCAAAGACCCACCATCCTAATACTGAAAGAAACGGAAGAATTAAAGATATGACTCAAATTGAACATAATTTTTTTAAAAAAACTTCAGATTTCTTCTTTTTTGCATTTATGTAAAAATCATCATGAAAATAACTTTTAAAATTAAGAATACCCGGAGGGGACACCGAGTCAACATCTCTTAGGTGGACGGTTAAGTCCTTTGTACCCAAGTTAGGTACTAGGTCCTTCTAGGGTGAATCTTCGTTGAATTTTCAACGAAAATTCAAGGAACTTCGTTGAATTCGGACACGTGTCAATAGCTCGGACACGAGATCTCGGGTCCTCGACTTTGATGACTCGGGTACCTGGGGGTTTAGGACTTCGAGTTCACGGGATCTCCAGAGTTTGGTGACGTTACTCTTCGGGTGTGTGGCGTTGACCTCTCATCGGGGGTGAGAAGTTTTGATTTCTTTTCGGGTAAGTCGCTGTCTCTGGGTCGTGTCGGTTTTTATTTATTTCAAATTTGTTTTGTTTTTAAATTAAGAGTCTTACTATGTGTGTATTGAGAGGTCTTTTGAGTCGAGAAGTTTGACGGATCAGGGGTTTCCTGAGTCCATCTGTCCGACTTCCAAAATGGATATCCGAACCAGGTCCCAGAAAAAAAAAAAAAAAAANNAAAAAAAAAAAAAAAAAAAGGAAAAGGGAGGTACGATCACTTTCTTTGTACCCTTAGAGTTCCGTGATCGATTCGGTCGAGAGAAAAAAAGATCCATTATAATATCGATTGACCTCAAAAATTAGAGGTGTCCTTTTGTATTATGGAGAAACATCAAGAGTGTCGGAAGTACTAATCCTTCTAGACAGGTGACAATATAATTTCAGAAGGATGATATGAAATGAAGGGACCACCGAGTCTACCATTTCGCAGACAGATGTTACGCCCTTTGGCCTCAAGCTAGGGACCCAGCCCTTCTAGGAGACCTCTTACTTTACCGTTAGGTGAGGTCATGATAACGGACCTTTTAGGGTACCTGTCTCCTCGCACCATCCGATGTCAGGTACCCCAGCGTTTCTCAGTCTGTACTGACTCGCTGAAGTGAGTGATATGAAATGTATGACAAGAGACAGGAAAAGAAAATTATATATACAAATTTAGAGAGAAATCGAATGGGAAGGTACCAAAGGTGTCACTAACCATTGACAATAGAGAAAAGGAAAGAAAGTCATGTTCACTTTTTATGAAACCATGTTTCCCACATCATGATATAACGGAGACCAAATTTGTATGAGCAAAAATTTTGGTGGTACTGTCAACACGAGTTTGGATGTATGAAAGGAAATTTCGTTTTGTTCGTTCGGGTCGAAGTGGTAATCACACCAATGAAGTCACTCGAAACGTTTGAAACTCTTGCTACAAAATTAATATTTTCGTCTTCTTTGGGTGACAAAGAGTCGAACCGTTTTATCACATATGATAAAGTTCTACTCTTTTGTTAATATACGAAATACCATTATTTTATGTATATAACTTACTGAAACAGTGAACTTATAATTACCTAGAAATATATCAAGGTCAGGAGAGACGTATCCTTGAGTTTACTGAATTAATACAAACCATCGGTACTCAGGCATTCTCAGATGAATGATATTATCCCTATGTACCCTTTTCATTAAAATAAAAGAATTACCCGGATTTTATTTTTCCTCGTAGTCCTTATATCTATAGACGTAATTAGTTGAATTTGGGATAGTTGAAAAATATTCTTACAAATTTCACATCACATTTAACAAACAAAGTAATCTTTATAACGATTAATATATTGACAGTCTTACTCTCCGGTACGTGAAAATAACATGAACTTTGATTTAACTACAAAAAATCAACGTTTCTAGTGTTAAAAGTAAAAGGAGAGGACGGTAATAGTAGAGATCAGAGTGTCTTGTCAGACGGGTTACTGGTCGATGTTTCTCCGTTGGGTCTTTTTTCCCAAAAACGGGAAAGAGTGTTTGAAGCACTCTAGAAAATGGAGAAAATAAGAAATAAAAAGAATCAGAAATGAGAAAATGAAACTTGAGACTAGGTGGGTAAATGCATACCGTAACACGACTATCCTTTTGTTTCGTTTAAAATTTTGGAAAAGATCGAGAAAAATGTTTCCGTCACTGAGGTAGCACAATTTATGAATGTTACTAGATACAACACACAACTTGTTTCCCATTTCAGCATTTCAAATCTTACGAGAGTCCGGTAAGGTAGGAACTTTTAGTAAATTAAGTATTTGAATGGTCAGATGTCTTTCCTCATAGGATCCACCGTCCCCCGATAAGACGTCTTCCCTTCAAGGAAACCCGACGACAGACAACCTTGGCAAAAAGGAACTTTCAGGTGGAAGAAGACCTTTCGTTTTAAGGATCATATTAAGTTATCGATCCCGACATCTTTACACGTCTTCTTTTCCGTGTACTGACGTCTTATGAGACCTCATAAACCTGTACCAAACCTACCGTCTTTAATAGAAATGAGGAAAAGATGGCTTCTCCCCAAGGGACTCCATTGGTCTCCACACTACCCTTTTCGTTTACCTCAAAAAAATTATGGACGTACGGCTACAACACTAACAGTATTTAGGTTACTCTTCACCTACGGACACCGAAACTTCCTTACACGAATCACGTGTCTTGCTTTTCCGAAGAGTCAATTGAGTTTCCGATTTTAGTGTGTCTAATTTTAAGTCTCTTACTCCTTTTCTTTTAGGTCCCTTCAGAAACTCAAAGTGACCTCGTTCTTATCTACCAATCTTAAACTAAAAGACCGTACCAGACGTTTGGTATACGAAAATAAGGTTTATTTTTCGGGAATGTTTCGAGTTCACTCACATTCAGGACGTCGTTTTATCTTAATGAACTAAACGTGGTTCTGACAGGGTGTTATGTATTTGATTTTCTTGACTCTTCCCGGTATCTGTTGTAAAAAGTCATGAATTTTTTTACTCGCCCAGTGGTACATGAAAGGTTTTCCTCTTTTACTAAACAGAGTGTTATACTCGTTATATTAAATTTTTTAAAAAAATTACAAATCCTGGAATTCCCATATTAATAAACCATAGGAAAGGGTACGGAAAAAAACAAGGTGAGACGGATCTGTATTTACGGTTTAAGGTACGGAAAGAATCCGTGAATCTTGTTAAAGAAAAGTACGGTTTGAAAGATTCGGAGGAAGGAAGGGGAGGGGGTGGGAAGAAGAAATTAAATTTAAAATAAAGAAACCGGTACGCCTCACCGTACAAGGGGTTGGTCCTTAACTTGGACACGGGGGACGTAATCCTGGTACCTGAGAATTGGAGACCTACTGGTCTCTTCAGGAAGGGAGGAAAATTTTTAATAAAAAAACTCTTTATAAAGTTTATTGTATTTTAAGTGGGAAAGTTTCACGTTAACTGATACCAAACCTTATAAGTGTTTCAACACGTTTGTACCAGTGGTGATAGACTAATGTCTTGTAAAAGTAGTCAGGTCTTTCTTTGGGTATAGGCACTCCTTAGTGAGGGGTAAAGGAGGAGGGAGGTCAGGGACTGTTGGTGATTAGATGAAAGACGTCTAAACGGAGAACCCCTACAAAGTTTATTCATCTTAATATGTTATATATGACAAGTACCCCAAGAGTTCCGTTCTTATGACTTCACCAAACGGTAAGGGAAGAGGTCACCTGGTGTAAGACAGTGTGGAGAGTTGCTACTGGACGGGCAGAACCCACCGAGGTGTGCCGTACCGAATCAAAGTAACTCAATCTGTTCCGACACCAGTATCACACTAGTCTAACCGATCAAAAGACACTAATACCAAAGTCACACAGACGGGAGACTGTGGGAGAGTGTTATGGATGGTAGAATGAACCCAAAGAGAATGGAACCTACACCCCATAGAGAAGTACCGACGAGGTCGTTTCGTGTCGGTGACGAGGAATGGAACCTGTTTCAGCGGGGAGGACTAGAACTTGTACCTCATCGAGGCGAACCGGGAGGACGTGGGCGTGTCGGCGGCAAGGAACCTAACCAGTACCACCTCTCCAGACTGTCTTACACCAGGTGACCTCTTCCCTTACCGTATGGTGAAGTCATAAGATCGGAACTCTTGGGGTTCTTGTCATACTTTTCCGTTTTACTATCCTATGACTTTCTCCTTGAGGGGTCCAGTCATCCACGGGTTATACGATGACCTCTAGTTACCTCTTTATTGAGGTCTTTCTTACTTCCCTACCTCGGTTTCGTTTTTGTCATGGGTCAACACCTACACTGACCACTATGTTCGTTCCAGGCTACGACAGTTCTCGTTATAACGTATCCTTGGACCTTATAGTCCAGGTACTTAGTTCCGTTTAACCTTCACCAGTTTGTCCTCTACCGTTCTCACTTGTAGCTGTAAGATCCTTAGTCAGTTGATTTTACCTGACCTTACCCACTTAAATTGAGTCTACTGGCAATATAGATGATGACACCCGTCCTTAGGGAATCCTCTTTACCTCATCGGTAGTACCAGTTGTTTTCTCAAGCTTTACGTCATGAACCTACGTTAGAGTTTTTGCTGTCTTACTAGAGACAAGCAAAGGTTCCGTTTCGTAAGTTATAGTGGCATTAGGTTTGGATACGGGTTTGGCCATTACGACTTCTTCGACTTCAACTTGCCAAGATACTTCTGGATGTTGTGGAAAATCTTGATTGTGGACTTTCTCTGCAGGAAAAGTAATGTCCCCTGACCTTACGTTTTCATCCTTCAGTTCTTTGTGGACCTCATTGTCCGTTTAAACCGGAACATCATGTCTTACTTCGTCCCGTTTCCGTTTATCTCAAAACGGTTCTCTTGCGTGACCAGTATCGTTTGTGGGAGAAGGTTGTTGTGTTCTCTTCTGAGATGTGCACCTGTAGTGGTCTATCAGTTGGGGCTTTAGTCTAACTCACATAAGAAACGTCGGTTTCTACCTCTTCGAGATATGTCAGTGGTTTTTGTTCTGGTCCTCGACTGACACCGAGTCTAGTACTTAAGGAATAACGGTCTAAGTCTGAATTTAACTTCTTTCATCCCTTTTGTTGATCTGGTAAGTCCATACTGGATTTAGTTTAGGGAATACTAATATGTCATCTTCACTCTTTATCTAAATTCCCTGATCTAGACTATCTGTCTCACGGACTACTTGATACATGCCTCCAAGCACTGTAATATGATCTATTTTCCTAGTTCTGGTAGGGGTACCTTTTCTTTCCGTTTTTCGTTTTACTGAGACTCTTCCGGAATGGTTTATCGACACTTTTCTTCTCTCGTTTTTCGGTTCCTCATTTCCTTTCTATATTCGTAGACTTACGTCTCAAGGTTTCTTATTGTTCTTCTCTCTTCTTTCGGAAGGAATCACTAGTTACGTTTCTTTATCTCCTTTTCTTGTCTTACCCTTTCTGATCTCTAGAGAACTTGTGTCGATCACCTCCACTACCTTAAGGTCAACTCGATAAAGTTTAGGACTTTCTACTACGACACTTTCACGACGTGAGTTATACGGTCGTTTAAACCTTTTGAGTCGTCACCGGTGTCCTGACCTTTTCCATCAAAAGTAAGGTTAGGGATTCTTTCCGTTACGGTTTCTTACGAGTTTGATGGCGTGTTAACGTGAGTAGAGTGTACGATCATTTCATTACGAGTTTTAAGAGGTTCGATCCGAAGTCGTTATGCACTTGCCACTTGAATGACTACAAGTTCGACCAAAATCTTTTCCGTCTCCTTGGTCTCTAGTTTAACGGTTGTAGACGACCTAGTAGTTTTTTCGTTCTCTCAAGGTCTTTTTTGTAGATAAAGACGAAATAACTGATACGGTTTCGGAAAGTGACACACCTAGTGTTATTTGACCTTTTAAGAAGTTCTCTACCCTTATGGTCTGGTGGACTGGACGGAGAACTCTTTGGATATACGTCCAGTCCTTCGTTGTCAATCTTGACCTGTACCTTTTGTCTGACCAAGGTTCCTCCTTTTCCTCATACAGTTCCGACATATAACAGGGGGACGAATAAATTGAATATACGTCTCATGTAGTACTCTTTGCGACCCGACTTTCTTCGTGTTCGACCTTAGTTCTAACGGCCCTCTTTATAGTTATTGGAGTCTATACGTCTACTGTGGTGGGAATACCGTCTTTCATTTCTCCTTGATTTTTCGGAGAACTACTTTCATTTTCTCCTCTCACTTTTTCAACCGAAGTTTAAGTTGTAAGTCTTTTGCTTCTAGTACCGTAGACCAGGGTAGTGAAGTACCGTTTATCTGCCCCTTTGACACCTTTGTCACAGTCTGAAATAAAAAACCCCGAGGTTTTAGTGACGTCTACCACTAATGTCGGTACTTTAATTTTCTGCGAATGAGGAACCTTTCTTTCAATACTGGTTGGATCTATCGTATAACGTTTCGTCTCTGTAATGAAACGGTTGTTTCCAGACAGATCAGTTCCGATACCAAAAAGGTCACCAGTACGTACCTACACCCTCAACCTGACACTTCTTTGGACTAGGGACTTCTTACCTACGAAAACTTGACACCATAACCTCTTCTGAGAACTCTCAGGGAACCTGACGTTCCTCTAGGTTGGTCAAGTAGGATTTCCTCTAGTCAGGAACCACAAGTAACCTTCCTGACTACGACTTCGACTTTGAGGTTATGAAACCGGTGGACTACCCTTCTTGACTGAGTAACCTTTTCTGGAACTACGACCCTCCATAACCCCCGTCCTCCTTATCCCCTGTTGTCTCCTACTCTATCGACCTACCGTAGTGGCTGAGCTACGTACACGTAAACTCACTTGAGGTCCTCTACCACTACCTGTCCCTCTGGACCGCACGACGCTAAGTACCCCAGTGTTTCTCAACCTGTGCTGACTCGCTGACTTGACTTGACTTGAATATGTCATATACCGAAAAACACAGATGGACACTGGGATACCTGACACCGGGTGGTCCGAGGAGACAGGTACCCTAAGACGTCCGTTTTTATGACCTCACCAAACGGTAAGGAGGGAGGTCCTCTAGAAGGGGTGGGTCCCTACCTTGGGCATAGAGAATGACTGCAGACAGGGGACGTAACCGTCCGTCCAAGAAATGGTGAACGAGGTGGACCTTTCGTGAGAAAGTTAATCGTATCACAAAAGACACAAGTACTATATCGTTCATAGTTATGAAATGTGTAAAATTACTGACTTATTACAAATAACATACCTATACGGAAACGAGAAATATCATAAACTAAATAAAAGTGAGGATCAGAGGGATACCTTAATCAGACAAAGTAAAATAAAATAAAATGTCACCAATATTCTCTTGGAGACTGTCTAGGTCATTCCATAAAGATGTTACTACCAAAAGATCTTAATACAAGGGTCCATGTCGAATCTTTTTAGACTCTTATTAAAGAAGGAGTGGTCAATACTCATCTCAATAAGAGGTCACTTAACTTGTAAAATAAAGATCGGATTAAGTTTTCAAAACGGTCCTTCCCTCGATTAACCGGTTTGACAACTTCCCTAAAAATCGACTCAGTCGAACTTTCTTTTAATCTAAACATAATATAGGAAAAATTAAAATTAAATTTTGTAAAAGACGATTGTATTCCTGTAATACACCCGTAAAATGTCTGAATCTCTTCTATCTTTTCGTTGATTCCTAAATAACGGCATAAGTAAAACATACAAAAAGTGTAATCTTTACACTTTTTATAAAAAGTGAGAAAAATTTAATTTTTAAATATTTTTAAAAGATATCACCTTACCTCTTTTTACGTAAATGAAAACGGATTTAAGTGAGGAGTCTCATGAAGATACAATTAAAACTTTATCTCCTAACCTCTGGAGGTCCTGTGGTAAAAGGTCGATTATGTCGACGACACCGGTGACGGAAGACCCGAACATTCGACCATCTCCCTTACTTTTCGATGCGTCTGTTGTAAGTAAGTCAGTCTCACACCAATCCGTATCAATTTCCATACCGTTTATTCCTTGAGACGTATGTATATACTCCCTCACTCATTAAGAGTGATTCCCGCAGTCCTTCTGTGAAGAAAGGGGAACTAGTAAAAACGACAGAACCATTAACGTGGGGTCAAATGCAAACCTCTCGTTAAAGAAAGGTCAACTTATGTCAAACCACCCTGACAGTCTGTTTTCTGGTGCACGGGAGACGAGAAGCACGACTCGGGTATTCAGAGAGAGGACCCTGAAACTTTGGACTCCTGAGTCTTCCCAACCGTGTCTAAGTAAAATCGTCGTCGGGACGTTCTACGAGTTACTGGACAAGGTACTGGAGTGTCTATACGAGGACAAGTATAGGGAATTCCTGGACCCGAGTCTCGACGGGGAACTAAGACGTGCCTTGGATTGTGTACAGGTTATTTAAGGAAGAGACGAACTCAATCGTATAATTAATAGGATTTATGATGTCTCCTATTATCATATTGATCTAAGTAAAACACCGTAACGTATGAGATCGAGTATTTTACCTAAAAACATCTTATCGAGACGTGTAACAGTGTATAGATTTTGAGTCCGTAATGGAATCTTATATCTAACTGACGTTATATCCTAGACTAACGTCAGTTAGTCAGACTAGTCCCTCTGTTCAAAGTTTTACATTTTAGAATTGTAAAAGAAAGATTACGACATCATAAGGAAAATGAACGAAAGAGATAAAAGAGATAGCACAGATATTTGCCAAAGGAATCTTTGTCAAAAGGAATACTATTAAAACACCAAAGTGACAATAACAAAATCAATAATATTATCATATAATGTGAAACGAACATCTTTATTCTATTGTTGTTTCGACATTAACAGTTTACTTCGTCGTGAAACTTACCATGGATCACACACACAATCAGCGAGTCAGCACAGGTTGAGACGTTGGGGTACCTGATATCAGACGGTCGGAAGAGACAGGTACCCTAAAAGGTCCGTTCTTATGACCTCACCCAACACTAAGGGAAAAGGTCCCCTAAAAGGACTGGGTCCTAGCTTAGACTCAGAGGACTTAACGTCCGTCTAAGAAACAGTAGACTCGGTGGTTCCTTCAAGTCCCATGGTCCATGTAGTGTCAAAATTTTTTAATACTTGTTCACTTGTACATTTATTCTCACTACTCACTTATCATATACGATATAAGAGACACCTTGAAGTCCATTCCTTTTTCGTGGAGTCGGACCTCATCAGTTTTTTCACTGAGACTCAACGACTCTCTTCCCGTTCTAAACTCGTCTATCTACTGTTCCGTCCATAAGACTCGTCCTCTATTTCTACTCGTTTCCGTGTTTTCGTCTTTTACCCTTCGGTGTGAAGACATCCGACCTCGATACCACACCCAACACTGACGTCGAAAACATCCGGGGACACGTCCCACTTGGGGACAGTGACGGTTGAATCTAGTCGAAGAGGGTAACTCTGGGGTGAAAGGAAAACGGAAAAGATCACCCCTGACTACGAGAGACCTCGGAACTCATAAAAGTCCTTACCCTATCCCGTCCCCAAAGGGTCACAATAAATGGTTGACATGGAAAGTTTGAAAGAGGAAAGTGGAAACAAAGTTTCGAGACAAATGCCCTTAAGGGACTAACAGGTCACCAATCCGGGGGTACGACAGTGAGGACTCCCGGACCCAAGTTAGGGACCAACCCCTTAATTATAGGGTGTTCAGAGTGTCACTCCGGTTTTTTGTTTTCGGTATCAAGTAATCTTAAATACGACAAGTCGGTACGGGAGAAATAATGACTATCGAGGGAAAGTGCACGAAGGACCTAGGAAGGAGAAAAGACAAGTAGATATGTCAGGTCGTTTATAAATAATTCATGGATCACATCAGGTACTAGACAAATCCACGACTCTTACGTCACCCCTGTTCGCAACTCCAATGTGAGATTACCCTCCCAGCTATTAATCCTTTTATATACACATGACATTAAAGTGTAACGCAATTTATGAGACTTTTCCCTAAAACAAAAAACCAAAAAAAAAACTTTTTCCTAAAATCTTATCCTTAATACTCACTCCTCAGTCTCAACTCTCGATGATAAAATCTATCTGACTAGTCTCTTCTAAGACTTTTTCACTATTGTCCTCGTATTTGGACTGACTTCACTGTCCGACTCCTAACGACCTCACAAACGAGTAGTCTTCCACTTTACTTCACAGGAGAAGTGACTGGACGTCTCTGACACCAGACCTTCCGTAGTGTTTCGAAAGACCGTACTTAGTATATAACACCTTCACTGATGAGTCTAGACAGACACAAATCATTGTATTTTCTTTGACACGTCAAAACTTATCCTTTTTACATGACATATCCAAATACCAAACTCAAATCCTTACAAAGTCACTTAGTGTCATTTTATTCTGTATCTCTAAATATTATCGATAGTTCTTGTTCAAAAACTTTTAGTGAGTAGACACTATCTTTTGTTAAAATGTCATAATTTAACGAAATAGTACCTAAATCTTCACTTGATGTGACCCTTTTTTACACTTGATAAACCTTCTTCTCATGAGTTTTGACTTCCTTTTCATATACGTTTTCGGGACTCCACTCTTACTCGAAGTGTGTAGACTCCCGTACGTTCCTCCCACTCCACCGACCTCAACTCCTATCTTTACTAGCCTCCTTACCCGTCACCGTTCTAGTACACCTCGGAAATCGAAGGTTCAAAGGTTTGACCCTAAAAGGTTTAACCCTTTCCTCATGTAGTTCCGACATATAACAGTGGGACGAATAAATTGAAGATACGTCTCGTGTAGTACGCTTTAGGCCCGACCTACTTCGTGTTCGACCTTAGTTCTAACGGTCCTCCTCATAGTTATTGGAGTCTGTACTTCTACTGTGGTGTGAATATCGTCTTTCACTTCTCCTTGATTTCTCGGAAACTACTTTCACTTTCTTCTCTCACTTTTTCGACCGAATTTTGAGTTGCAAGTTTTTTACTTCTAGCACAGTAGGTCGGTAGTGAAATACCGTTTATCTACCCTTTTGTCACCTTTGTTACTGTCTGAAATAAAAGAACCCGAGGTTTTAGTGACGTCTACCACTGACTTCGGTACTTTAATTTTCTGCGAACGAGGAACCTTCTTTTTAATACTGGTTAGATCTGTCGTATAATCTTTGGTCTCTACAATGAAACAGTTGTTTCCAGTCAGATCAGTTCCGATACCAAAAAGGTCACCAGTACATACCCACACTCTCAACCTGATATTTCTTTCGACTCACAGCTTCTTACCTACGAAAACTTGACACTACAACCTCTTCTGAGAACTCTCAGTGAACCTAACACTCCTCTAGGTTGGTCAGGTAGGATTTCCTTTAGTCAGGACTTATAAGCAACGTTCCTGACTACGACTTCGACTTTGAGGTTATGAGACCAGTGGACTACGCTTCTGGACTGAGTGACCTTTTCTGGGATTACGACCCTTTCTAACTTCCGTCCTCTTCCCCTGCTGTCTCCTACTCTACCAATCTACGGTAGTGACTGAACTACCTGTACTGAAACTCGTTCGAGACCCTCAACCACTACCTGTCCCTTCGGACCACACGACTTCAGGTACCCCAGCGTTTCTCAGTCTGTGTTGGCTCACTGACTTGATTTGACTTGATCCAAGGTTCACAGGAAGAGAGACTTCAGGAGAGTAGTTTGACCCTATACATCCACTAGGTAGGTTGTTGAACCGAAGAAGAAGGGAACTAGAATAAAGGATTTCAAAAGGTACAAAGAAAGTCTGTAAACGAAAGTGACGACCGAGAGACCGTGAACAGAAGTGGACTAGACAAGACGAAGACTTTTGTCAAAGTCTGTGGGGTAGGAGACTTTAACTAGGTCGAATACCTAGTCAATGGAGGCTGTGAGGCCAAGAAGTCGAAATTTCCCTGGAAGTCAAGAGAGTGGGCTCGGAAGAGATAAATTGTCGGAGACACGACACGAGTCAGTGCAGGCTGATAAACGCTACGATACCTAGGATACGGGTCCGAGGAGTCAGGCATCCTAAGAGGTCCGTTCTTACGACCTCACCCAACGGTACGGGAGGAGGTCCCCTAGAAGGACTGTTCCTGGCTTGGGTGTAGAGGACGTAGAGGTCGTTACGTCCGTCTAAGAAGCGGCGACTTGGTGACCCCCTAGGGGAATTGTCGGAGACGGACAGACGTAAAGTGAGGGAGAGGGTCAGTACTAACTAAGTGTTGGGTGTAGAAGTTTGTTGGGTAGTGACGGTTATAAGATGTAAGAAACACAACGTGGAGGACACCGTGGATAGAACGGGCGACACATACTTACGTAGACAGGAAAAAAAAAAAAAAGAACGACCGAGTATCCGACGACTCGGGGTGTCTTCTTTTATGCGGCTTCGTGCGTCTGGTAGGACCAATACTACCAGTAGGCAGAGTCACTTCGGGAATGGTGACGGACGGATCGGATGACTAAGGGATCAGTCGGTAGAGGGTAAAAGTTGTTGATAAAGTCTAGAAGAAGTGACGGGAATGTGGAGACTGGGTGAGTGGTGGAGGAGAGTAAGAGACAACTACTGACGGAGGAAGTGTCTTGTTTGTCTTCACTAGCCAATCCTTAAGAGAGGTGAAGACCGGTTGTTTGGATGTTAGGAGTGACAAGAGACGTGGCTATAAGAAAGAAGATAAGGTCGTCTTTTCCGTTGGGAGTGCACAGAGCTAGGGCAAGGAAGGTCATAGGACTGTGAAAACATAAAAGACGAAATAGACAGAAGGACTAAAGGAAAGTTAATTTTTTTTTTTTCGTAAAGGGTCAGACAGAGTAGAATTGTAGGAAACTGAGTATAGGGAGAGGTTAATGGTGTGAGAAAGAGAAGAGGAAAAGTCATTGAAGACTTTTTCAAATAGAAGGGAGGGATTCGATGCGTACCATTGTGCAGGTCCTGGAACACTAACACGAGTCAACGAGTCAACACAGGTCGACAAACGATGGGGTACCCACATCTGGTAGTCCGAGGAGACAGGTACCCTAAGAGGTTCGTCCTTACGATCTCACCCAACGGTAAAGGAGGAGGTTCCCTAGAAGGACTGGGTACCTACCTTGGACACAGAGAAAGTGTAGGATGTAACCCTTCACCTAAGAAATGGTGACTCGGTGGACCCTTCGGGAAGGTCCTAGAAGGTACAACGATTTAGGTGACAGACATGTAAAAAGTTAGGAGTAGAACACTCGAGAAAGTAGTCGTAAACTGTCCCATCTAGTGAGAAAGATTTTTTATATGGAAAAGAGTTGGAAAAAAAAAAAGAAATTGGGAGAGAACAAAACAGAGGAGAAAGAAATAGTCACACAAGAGTAAAAAGAACGTTCTGGCACAAGAGATGACAGGAGAATCAATATCCACCAGGTGTCTCAAAACAGGATTCAGTACAGAGATGTCTGAATATGGACCATTAAATCAAGAAAGAGAACCAAAATGATGGTAGTTAAACGACTATTGAGAATTGACATCTAGAGATCACGTATAACGAGAGGACTTAAACTTCGTGTACATAGGCGATAGTCGATAGACATCGATGTACATCGATGTACACATTGTCCATGTTGTCTATGAAGTTTGAGTTCTGTTTATTTTAAGTTGAGTAGAGAATGTTTGAACGAGAAGAAGGCCACAAGGAATGAGTTCTTTATCGTAATGGTAGGTGTATCAACGAGTTTGCTCTGTATAGTGGGAACCGAAGAGAGAGATGGGGAGTGAGTAGTGTCGATTAGTTAATGGTTCGGGATAATTAATGTAAGAGAATTTTACAGTAAGTTTACTCGGGTGAAGAGAGGTAGGTCACCGGAGGAACGAGAATGGACCCGATGACATAGATGGGGGTCAATTGACCAGAGGGATTAGGGGAGCATCATTCGAGGAGAAAAGGGGCGAACACAAGGAGAGGAGGTCACGCAAAGGAGGTGTCGTCGGTCTTGATAGAAAGTTTCTCTTTAGTACAGGAAACTGACGAATTTAGGGAAGTCAACTAAACGTAACGAACACCCTATTTAACACCGAGGACGGAATAAGAGATCGGAGTAGAACTTGAGAGGAGAAGGGGACGACACAAGAAAGTCAAGGAAATGAAGGTGACAGACCTAGGAGAAGGTAGCAGATGGTTCCATTGAGTATACGTAAGGAAACCAAAGTCTAATTTGTAAAGGGGGTCCTCCAAGCCTCAGGGACAAGACAACTGTGTCACGGGACTCGACGGGAAAAGTATTTCAGTCGTCTAAAACAACGTTAATGATCTGAATAATGGATAAAAAAAGACCTAACATTCTTGACACAAAGAGGAACAAAAGGACAACAGACAGTGACACTGATCTGTACCATTCAAGGTTAATTTACAACTTTCCTCTTTCCCTTTCTCTTCTTTCTTATATTTCGAGTCATCTCATGTTTTAACCGTATGTAAAATTTCCATTTTGTTCTGAGGTCTATTTAGAACGAAAAGACAGTATGTTTATACCAAACGTAATTGGAATGCTATGTTCAATAATTATGTACAGTCGTAAGAAAGGGGTGAAATCACCCTTCTATATAAAACTTGTAAAACAGACGTCTAAGGTAATGTACCTATCTTGATTTATAAATGAATCTGGTCCCCAAAAGTCGTATCAGACGGTAACCTTTAGAGAACCTCCCCAAAATTTTTAACACAAAGGACTCAGGGTGGAAGTGTCTAAAAGTAGATTAGACGGACTCTAAAAAGTTTCCAGAGATATACTAAGATTATGTGTCGTTTTCAATTCTTGTGCTGTCAATGACCTCGAAGACAGAAACACTGAACGAAGTGACTGACGAAAACCTCGGACAACCTTTTATTCTTGAAGTTTGTTACGTCTAAGTCACCGTGGGACTAGGTGAGTGCTCACGAAAGTTGATGTTGATGTTTACCAACTTCATCACTTTTCTTGAGAAACCATGTTCATTGACCAGCTCAGGTTTCCATCACGACACACAACACTCGAATCAGTAAGTCAGCACAGGTCGAGAAACGTTGGGGGACCTGACATCGGTCCGAGGAGACAGGTACCTTGAAAGGTCCGTTCCCTATGACCTTACCTAACAGTAAAGAAGGAGGTCCCCTAGAAGAGTTGGGTCTTTAACTTGGATCCAGAGAACGTAAAGTCCACCTGAGAAATGGTAGAGTCGGTGGTCCCTTCGGGGTTTCCGTCACGACCAAAGTCCGTGTAAACCAGGTCACTGGGTCACTACAGGGGTCAGTGAGATGCAGAAAGACAAAGAGAATGGTCAGAACCACCTCTGAATGAGGGTTACACCCGGAAGCAGCACCGGCTTCTACCGACGACTTCGGTGGTCCTTTCTCTCAGGTAGAAACAGGGTCATAACAATAATCTTTTTCAAGAGTCTAGGTGTGACTAACCTGACCAAATTCAATGTTCGGTTAACACACAAGCTCCCCAACATTACACGATCGTGTTCTCACAGCAGGAGAAGGGTCCTCAGTATCGGTAGGGGTTCACTTGTCTCCCAGAAAACCTCTCCTCCTCCCCTCTTTCAGTCACGACCCTGGTAGTCTACAGACGACAGTGGTGCGTCACCAAACCGGATCGACGTCTTGAACCAGTGTTTTGACACCATCAGGAAACATCATAACACACGATGAAACACTCATCGTCTCTATGTAAAAGTGTAGTCAAGGGTGTCAATCCTGACGGGACCACCATCTCACCTATTCTTAGACGGATGGTTGTGTCCCCGCTACCCAAGGTAGGGACCAGGTCCTTCTAAGGTGTACGACACTTCGTTGATTCGGGCACACGGTGTCGACGACTCGGACGTACGACGTTGACGACTTTGGACGTGCGGTTTTCGGATTCGAGACGCTGTTCTCTTCGGTGCCGTTACTCTTCGGGCACGTGACGTTGATCCCTCATCGGGGACGAGCAGCGTTGCTCTCTTTCGTGCGTACGTCGTTACCTCTGGGTCGCGTGGGTGTGTTTTTTCTAAGAGTGTCAAGTCAGCGAGTCAGCACAGGCTGAGAAACGTCAGGGTACTTGACGTCGTGCGGTCCGGAGGGACAGGTAGTGGTTGAGGGTCTCAAGTGAGTCTGAGTGCAGGTAGCTCAACCACTACGGTAGGTCGGTAGAGTAGGAGACAGTAGGGGAAGAGGAGGACGGGGGTTAGGGAGGGTCGTAGTCTCAGAAAAGGTTACTCAGTTGAGAAACGTACTCCACCGGTTTCATAACCTCAAAGTCAAAATCACAGTAAGGAAGGTTTCTTTAGGGTCCCGACTAGAGGGAATCTTACCTGACCAACCTAGAGGAACGTCAGGTTCCCTGAGAGTTCTCAGAGGAGGTTGTGGTCTCGAGTTTTCGTAGTTAAGAAGCCGCGAGTCGAAAGACGTGTCAGGTTGAGAGTGTAGGTAGGTACTGGTGTCCTTTTTGGTATCGGAACTGATCTGCCTGGAAACAACCGTTTCATTACAGAGACGAAAACTTATACGATAGATCCAACCAGTATTGAAAAGAAGGTTCCTGATTCGCAGAAAATTAAAGTACCGACGTCAGTGGTAGACGTCACTAGAAACCTCGGTCAACGACGACGACGATTCTACGAAGTCAGCACAGGCTGAGACACGCCGGGGTGTCTACCGGTCAATTACTGATTGTTTTTTGATTTCAATATAAATGTTTTGAGAAATCACTTTTTTTCGGAACTCTTGTCCTTTAAACTAAACCCGGGACGTTTACATTCAAAGGAACACAGACCGAAAAAGAACCACGGAGTCACTTGTACAAAAGAAGGGAGTAAAACTTTTTCGTATTTTACTCTGGGAGGTCTCTCAGACTAAACACTTAACGGTGGGAGGTTAGACTCACAGTGATCGGTTCTTCTAAGGTAACTCGAAACGTAAAATATTAACAGTAAACTTTCGTTATCCCACATTCAAGGGGGGGACTTTACATGATAACTTAATATTATAATCAATACGGTAAAGATTACTGTATATGATCTTTTTTCTCTCTCTTTCTTTTGAAGTGGTGTGCGTTTTTAAAGGGATTTTCGGAGGATGGGAAATGGATCGAGGGGTCCCCTACAATTGAGAGGGACCAACTTTTAAGTGACAAGATGTTGACCGAGAATGGTTTGTGGGAAGACTAATATTGACTAAAACGTATTTTTCAAAGGACATTATCTTTTACACGATTCGTCGTTTGTACCTAAACCCCAGACGAATCTCAATATAAAGGATAACGTTCAATTAAATAACCGTAAGTAATTGGGAATCTCAGAGTAACACAGATATACACGATTAAAATTCAAAGACTCAAATATTTTCACTCCTGGTGTAAGGTCTTGTTCCGGGGACGGTATTTGAATCATGATTCTGGTCTCTACAATAGAACAGGACCACTGGTCGGTAAGAAAGTTCGACGGGAGTGGTCCAAGGTAAGTTTAACATGGTTATTTTATATATAAAAATTATTCACCACATTTTATTGCGTCCATCTTAAAGAAAACAACAAAAACAACAACAACAAACCAGCGATTCAGTACAGGCTGAGAAAACACCGGGGTATCTGACATCGGGCGGTCTAAGGGGACAGATATCCTAAGAGGTCCGTTCTTATGACCTCACCCAACGGTAAAGGAGGAGGTCCCCCTGAAGGACTGGGTCCTTAGTTCGGACACAGAGGACGTAACCGTCCCCCTAAGAAATGGTGACTTGGTGGTCCCTTCGGGATCTTAAAGAAAATAGTAAATCTTTATGTCACGGACTTAGGAGACAAATATGTAAATCGTTCTACTGTGTGTAGGGATTTGTACCACTTTCCTCTTGTTCTGGGTGTCCAGAGTAGTATGATCCCGATTAATATTCTCAAAGGGAACTTCTCCTTCCCCCCATTGGATATTAACG
This sequence comes from Capra ibex, assembly GCA_006410555.1. Classification (NCBI taxonomy): domain Eukaryota; kingdom Metazoa; phylum Chordata; class Mammalia; order Artiodactyla; family Bovidae; genus Capra; species Capra ibex. The sequence continues at coordinate 2,251,030 of SJYO01035280.1, forward strand.
GGAGGAATGTATTACCTCGGAGTACATAGGTAGTGAATTAAAGTTATTGTTAGTTGATACCGGTCAAAGCCAAGTAGCTTTGGGGATGGGTGAAACACAGTAGGTGAACGTGAGGGTTCATTAAGAACTTAGTCTAGAGTCTGTAGTAAGGACTCCATTGCTTAAATAAAACCGAAGATTTTACTTTTACTAGTGGTACCAATCCTAAACGAAAAAAAGTATACTAAGGGGGAATGTCATTTTAAAGAAAATTCATATCGGAATAGGACCATTTGAAAGTGAACAGAACTCCCTCACACTATACACGACAATAAATTCGCTAACAAGCGTTCTTTAGTTCTCGTTCTACCTGTTGAGGTCCTCTCCACTAGTCTGGTGTCGGAGTGGAACTCGGAATCCCTTGACCTGACCCACACCGATCCAAAGACTGAGTATCACCGGGTGTCCACTGTGAATGACGGTTTGTACTAAAAATACTGTTCTGACTTTTCAGGTCTGCACCTTTTACAAGACTAAGGACTGGTGGAAAACCCAGTTTTGGTGTGGAAGACTCACTTTTCCTCTTCCGGAAGGGACTTCCTCCTCCTGTAAGGGTGAGAGTAAACCTCCCCGGTCAGTACTACCTGCACCTGAGTTCCATTTTGGATAAGGAAAACGAGTACCGGACTCCCTTAGACCCTCGGACCTAAGGTCGATCCTCTTTGTCCGGTTTCCCGATGGACTTTCTGTCCTCTACCGCCAGGGACGGAATACCATAGACCCACCCTCCATCCCTCCCCAATGGTCTGAGGCTCCGACTCGTAAACCTATATCTGGTGGAGATCATTCTTAATATCGAACAGAAGACACGACACAAAAGGAAGACAATAGAGACTTGGAAGTTGTTTTAGTGCAATTTCTACATCAGACCAAAATGGTCAGACCACACTCTAATTCTTTTCTCCAACTCATGTGTACATTTTTCAGTCATGTTCCCTTTTGCAATCGTTAGACGACACTCTCCGGTCACGATTATAGTGTCCTTCCACAGACGTGTCTCAAAATGAGGGTCCTCGGTCTATGTTACCGGTACTACCAAGATACCCTGTCTTTAAAAGGGTCCCTAAGAACCTCGAAAAACCATCCATTCGGACGATTTTCTGACCAGAAGGACAATGGGAAGTCTATCCTACCTTCATTTTCTTTGTACAGAGCTACGATTAGAGGTTCTGAGAACTCAGGACTCTGATGATCTCTGATTATTTATAACTGTATATATTTATGATCGACACCTATTGTCTAAAGATCTTTCTATATATTCCTTAAAAATTGTCCCAAAAGAGGTCCTAAAGTGAAAATAAGAAGATATGTCAACTTTTCAAATGTTTTATATACATCATGAAAATATTATATTTAATTACTTTTACTCTATCCATAATACATATGTACTTTATATATAACAAATAATGGATTTTGGTACACGGTCGACTTGGTTCTTCAAGTATGATGTAATCCTTAATTTATCACATCTTTTTATCTTATAAAATCTATAATGGGGTCCTACCAAATGTAAACGGTTTAAGGAAGGTCTGAAAGGAAGACTTTAAAAGAACGGACTTTTGTTTTTGTTTTATATGGATAATGACTTGATGTTTACTACTTTGTTGAAATCATAGAGGGTCCGAAGGTGCTGATCACTACTACAACTCAGGAACGTGTATCGTAGTGTCGTGCTAAGAGTAGGGACAAACGTACGGGTCTTCGGACTGAGGTTCCAGTCATTAGGATGTCGTTTGAATAGAGGTGAGTGGAGAAAAGTATTAAATTTTTTGAGATGTGAGCTAACACTACATACCAAGTCGTGACCTTCTCCTTAACCCCTCTTACTATGTTCTTACGGGGGTCTCCTAAGTTGGGTTGGAAGATGAGTTCCACGCATCCATAAGCAAGTGACCAGGTCGGGCTTCTAAGAGGTGTTTACTCGTTTGTCGGGTCGATTTGTATTTCGCTTGGGACTGTTTCTCCGTGTCTGTGGAGACATCGATTTTGTAAGAACGTTAAAACTTGACTAAAAAGTCAAGGTCAGACCAAAGACTAACATAAAAAGGACAAACGTAAAGTTCTTTTAGGTTATAACGTACTTGTATTTATTTCCCTTCCCTCATCTCTCTTATTCCACGCTACTTCTTCCATAAAAATCTCACTCAAAACCCTGACAAAACGTCAACCATAATTAACTGAAGTTTCCCCGTCCTTTATAAGTCTCCGTCGTACTCCAATCACACTGTTTACAGCCACCTCGGAGATCAAGACGAGGAGTGTGAGGTCCTAAATCCCGGTCGTACACTCAAGAAATACAGATCAACGGATCATCATGTCAACTTTTTTTTACGAAAGGTCGGAGTGTCAAGACACATAGACTCTATCTCTTGGTCCGGTTTTTCCGGTCCATTCCTTCCCCCTGAAAATGTCATTTGTCTTTGACTCTAAGAAGTGGACCCTAGAAATCTCTCGAAGTGTCACAGGTACTTGGAGGACTTTGCCGTGTATTTTAATACACAGGGAAACACCCCATCCCGTCCATTGACAGGTACTGAAAGTGGTCTAAAAATCCGGTAACCCTTCATAATTTACGACGAAAGAAAAAGGAAAAAATTTTTTTATCAGTTCTTCTCTCTCCCTGAAGGGACATCAGGTAACCAATCCTGAGGCGAGGTGGGGTTACGTCCCCGGGTCAAAGTGGGGGACCGGTCCCTTAATAACTCGACCACCACTCTCGTCTCCAATAACCGGGTAACATGGGAGACCGACTGAGTAACCTTTTTGGGACTACGACCCTTTCTAACTCCCGTCCTCCTCTTTCCCCGTTGTCTCCTCCTCTACTAACCTACCGTAGTGACTGAGTTACCTGTACTCAAACACGGTTGAGGCTCTCTATCACTTCCTGTCCCTTCTGCCGTACGACGTCAGGTACCCCAGCGTTTCTTATCCTGTGTTGACTCGTTGACTTATTTTTGTCGGGATGTCGACCTTGGAATACCGACTCACTCACCAACCGTTATTAGAGAGTGAAGGACGGTAGACGAAGGAAAAGAAGGAGTTAAGGAAAAAAGAGTAGACGAAGGTTCTCTTGTTAAGGTGAAGAACTCTAGAACTTAAGGTTCAGACTACAGTAATACATTTTTCCTCTCCATCCCTCTCATACTCTAATGAAACCTTCCCTCACAATCAGTAAGTCAGGACAGACTGAGAAACTTTGGGGCCCCTGACATCGGGACGGTCCGAGGATACAGGAGCCTTAAGAGGTCGTTCTTATGACCTCACCCAATGATAAGGGAAGAGGTCCCCTATTCCAATGAAACCTTCCGGGAACTTAATAGACTATCAGTGTATCTGAAATTTTTTTTAGAGATCCTGGACTATTCCTCATGCAGTTCCGATATATAACATTGGGACGAAAAAATTGAATATACGTTTCATGTAGTACACTTTAAGACCCGACCTACTTCGTGTTGGACCTTAGTTCTAACGTCCTTCTTGATAGTTATTGGAGTTTATACGTCTACTGTGGTGGGAATACCGTCTTTGGTCTTCTCCTTGATTTCTTGGAGATCTGACTTCCATTTTTCTCTCTCACTTTTTCAACCAAATTATGAGTTGTAAGTTTTTTGGTTCTAGTACCGTAGACCAGGACAATGAAGTACAGGGTAATGTTTATCTATCCCTTTATTACCTTTGTCACTGTTTGAAATAAAAGAACCAGAGGTTTTAGTACCACCTACCACCGACGTCGGTACTTTAAAAATTTTTTCTTCTTCTTTTATTTTTTCGAACGTGGAATCTTCTGTTCGTTACTGTTTGGATCTGTCGTATAATTTTTCATCTCTGTAATGACACGGATTTTCCAGACAGATCAGTTTCGATACTAAAAAGGTTATAGTATCACACGGTTCCTTGACTCCGGAAACTTGAGACCACGACCTCTTCTGAGAACTCTCAAAGAACCTGACGTTCCTCTAGTTTGGTCAGTTAGGATTTCCTTTAATTAGGAATATAAGTAACCTTCCTGACTACGACTTCGACTTTGAGGTTATGAAACCGGTGAACTCCACTTCTCAGTGGAGCAACCTTTTCTGGGACTACGACCCTTTCTGACTTCCGTTCTCCTCTTCCCCTACTGTTCTACTCTACCGACCTACCGTAATGGCTGAGTCACCTGTACTCAAAAGTCGTTCGAAACCCTCTACCGCTTCCTATCCCTTCGGACCTCACGATGTCAGGTACCCCAGTGTTTCTCAACCTGTTCTGACCCACTGACTTGTCGTCGAATCAAAGTTATGTCTACATAGTCCGTTTTCTCGTTCATTATATTACTATATAAACCCAACTACCGGATAAAAAGGACTCATCCATCAAGTTCCCTACTTTAAAGTATAATAAGGGGATAGTGAATAAAAAGTCATATTTATCTTAGAACTACCATACTAGTAAAGACAAGAAAGGTTTTACTCCTATTATTACAATGAACAAAGTGATTGTCACTATATTTAGAACCCTCCTTTGTTTGCGAATCTTTTATGGACTTGTGAGTGTTCAATGGTTAAAAACCAGATTTGGAACTCTGGAAGGTTTTGTACTTAAAATTACAGAAATGGAGTTTGACTAGTATAAGAGGAAGTGATACGGGAGAGGTGTGGATTAGACATCGATTTCATAAAGTGTAAATGTTTAACCAATGGAACTTAACAGTGGGAACAGGAAGTGGTGAACCCGTGGTCTCCCGTCTACGGATTCAAAGTGACATAGACCTTGTGTTTAGGAAATAGGGAGTCGTCTTCAAAAGAGGAGACCTAAATGAGGTCGAGGAACTTCTTCGAATTTTCTGGATAAGTTGAAACGAGAAAGACTATTAATGATAAGTTGTGTGGGTAGTCTCTGTTTTTCATTACTAATTGGTCCTCCGAGTGGGAAACAGTTAGTTGTGTCAGCTTTCTCAACAAGAACATTCATCAAAAACATTTGTTAGTCAAACATTAGAATAAAACAACAATAACAATTGAAAAGTAACAAAAACTTCTGAGATAAGTAATGAGATCGGAAGTTTCGTCCGATATCAGGTGTCCAAACGGTTCTCAGCCACACCGACTCGTGTGCGTGGGTCGTACACTAATCATCATCACACCACAATCAGTGAGTCAACAGGGCTGAGAAACATTGGGGTATCTAACATCGGGTGGTCCCAAGAGACAGGTACCTTAAGAGGTCCGTTCCTAGGACCTCACCCAACGGTAAAGGAAGAGGTCCCCTAGAAGGGTTGAGTCCCTAGTTTGGGTCCAGAGGACGTGACGTCTGTCTAAGAAATGGTAGACTTGGTGGTCCCTTCGGGAAGGATGTCGTTTCCTGTAGATGTTCAAAAAAATATTTGGAAATAGAAAGATTTGTGAACAAGTTGAATAGGGTAATAGAAGGGGTGGAGAGTTGTTTAGTGAAGGGAACACTTGAAGTTTCAAATGGGAACACGAAAATATTGGTGTCCTCCGTCATTGTCCTGAGACCTAAAGACCTAGAGGGAATAAGTCGATCGGATGAGACGTGTTCTTGATACGGATGGAAAGAATGTTTTCGGAAAATTCGTTGTAAAATCCAGGAGGGGTGACCTAAGTCTATCTACGGGTGAGGTGGTCCTAAAAAGTCTTTTGTTTAAAAAATTAAGGTAAGCTAGAGAAAAAGATGAGTTTTTAGGTAAGTCCCATTCTCATTTTGTTTCAGTTGATGAATGGTCTAGGGGTGGGAACGAAGAATTTCGTAAATCATTTCTAAAGATACCGAAAGGGAAAACGGATATAAGGGAGTAACTAAAAGTATCTGGTTACTACAGATACTTAATTCCCATATTCGTTACCTAAGACTTAGTCCATACAATGAGATCGGAATCTTTGACCATCTACTTTTGTAAAACGAACAACGGTTACTTGATAAAAACTGGATAAGATTATTTTTTCTTTTCTTATGTTAAGGGTACGATAGTGATTTTATGGTACACTAATCATATACATTACACCTTTCTTCAATTATGAACATCTCGCGAAGTACGCGAGGATCACCATGAATAGTAGGTAGAAGGTNAGACAGAGAATATGTGTAGAGGGGGTGGGGCTCTATGTAGGGTCTCCACGACGACAATAGAGGTGAAATACCCTCCCTGTTGACGGAGACCCTTCAATTTATTTAACTATTCTAAAATTTTAAGTTCTACGTATAGTAATGTCCTCTCTTGAACCAAAAACAAAATGAAAAATCTTAACCGTAGTATTGGAACTGAAAGATTGTCAAATACCCACTTTTCAAAGAAATTCAGTTTATAATTTCTTTTGAACTTTATATAAAAATATAATCATTACTCAAGTCAAGTCAAGTCAAGTCAGCGAGTCAGTACAGACTGAGAAACGTTGGGGTACTTAACGTCGTGCGGTCCGGAGGGACAAGTAGTGGTTAAGGGTCTCAAGTGAGTTTGAGTGCAGGTAGTTCACTACGGTAGGTCGGTAGAGTAGGAGACAACAGGGGAAAAGGAGGACGAGGGTTAGGGAGGGTCGTAGTCTCAGAAAAGGTTACTCAGTTAAGAAGCGTACTCCACCGGTTTGTTGATCTCAAAGTCGAAATCGTAGTAAGGAAGGTTTCTTGTGGGTCCCGACTAGAGGAAATCTTACCTGACCAACCTAGAGGAACGTCAGGTTCCCTGAGAGTTCTCAGAAGAGGTTGTGGTGTCAAGTTTTCGTAGTCAAGAAGCCGCGAGACGGAAGAAGTGTCAGGTTGAGAGTGTAGGTATGTACTGGCGACCTTTTTGGTATCGGAACTGATCAACCTGGAAGCAACCGTTTCATTACAGACGAAAACTTATACGATAGATCCAACCAGTATTGAAAAGAAGGTTCCTCATTCACGGAAAATTAAAGTACCGACGTCAGTGGTAGACGTCACTAAAACCTCGGGTTTTTTATTTCAGACTGTAACAAAGGTGACAAAAGGGTTGTTAAAGGATACTTCACTACCCTGGTCTACGGTACTAGAAGCAAAAGACTTACAACTCGAAATTCGGTTGAAAAAGTGAGAGGAGAAAGTGAAAGTAGTTCTCCGAAAAATCAAGGAGAAGTGAAAGACGGTATTCCCACCACAATAGACGTATAGGCTCCAATAACTATAATATATATAATTATGACTCTTACCTTCTTAACTACAAAAACTTGACACCACGATCTCTTCTGAGAACTCTCAGGGAGGTTAGTTAGTTAGGATTTCCTTTAGTTGGGACTATAAGTAACCTTCCTGACTACACTTCGACTTCGAGGTCATGAGACCGGTACACTGAGCCTCTCGTTTGAGTAACCTTTTCTGGGACTACCGCCCTTTCTAACTTTTCGTTCTTCTCTTCACCCACCGTCTCCTACTCTACCAACCTACCCTAGTGACTGAGTTACCTCGTTTGAGGTTCTCTACCACTTCTTGTTCCTTTGGACCACACGACGTCACGTATCCCAGTATTTCTCACTCTGTGTCTTGTTGACTCAGGTACCGTTTTATATAAGACTTGAAGTTAACGGGGTTGAGGTTAGGTTGGGTTCAGTATTCAAAGTCTGGAGGAAGGATAAAGGGTCATAATAAAAAGGAGAGGTGGGTGTATGAGACGAGTGGTCCCATCAGTGAGAGTAGTCGTCCTTTACAGTTTAGACTTCCGAACAAACCCTTCGTCACACCCACCTCCCTCTGTACATCGGAACCCGTAGTCTGTAGAGGGAGGGGGTGGATAAATGTCGTACTGGAACTCGTTTCTGATACTGAACTGACTCCGAGTCAAAGATGGAGTCGTTTATTCTAGTATTATTGTGTATGGAGAATCTTAAGAAAACTTGTAATTCACTCAATCGCAAACATAACAGGACCTCAGACACACACACACAAAATCAGTGAGTCACAGGTTGAGAAACACTGGGGTACCTGACATCAGGGGGTCGGAGGAGACAGGTACCTTAAGAGGTCCGTTCTTATGACCTCACCCAACTGTCAGGGAAGAGGTCCCCTAGGAGAGTTGGGTCCTTCACTTGGACAAATGGTAGACTCAAAGGTTTATGAAGGGTTGGAGAAATCATCACTTAACCCGTTATAGATAGTTATTTAATAAACCGGTAAAGTCAACACCAAATCTCACTACTCTTGTCAGTCCTTTAGTTCCCGACACCGACGGGGTATCCTTAATCGAAAACCATAACTAGATTCATCTGATTAATCTTTTATCTGATTTTTGAAAGACGAGTATTCTGAGTTCTTATACTTCGACTCAATGTGTTAGGAACGATGGGACCACCGAGTCTACTATTTCTTAGACGGACGGTTACGTCCTCTGTGTCCAAGCTAGGGACTCGACCCTTCTAGGGGATCTATTCCCTTACCGTTGGATGAGGTTATAATAACGGACTTCTTAAGGTACCTGTCTCCTCAGACCGCCCGATATCAGTCACCCCAGCGTTTCTTAACCTGTGTTGACTTGTTGATTGTGAAAATGAATGTGTCAGGATGAATACATCCAGTGTAAACGAAAAGGAGAGTTATGTTCTAAAAATAAATGAACAAACCGATATGCCCAGAATCAACACCATACACCCTAAAAAAATCAACGTCGATCTAAAATCAACGTCAACCCGGATCAAGGAACCGGTCCCTAACTTGGACCCGTGGGACGTAACCCTCACATCTCAGAATCGGGGACCTGGTGGTCCCGTCAGGGACTGTTCGAAAACAGTCGTTAATTTTTAGGGAACTTATCATTTTTTCACCTTAGTATAGTGTTGTGTCTTTAAAAACACTTAAGTTTTCTTAAGTCCTTATTTTCTTATAACCCTTTTATCATTTAGTTCTTATACTTCTTTCGGTGTCGATCCGTTTTTCAGATCGGTCATAGCAGAACGGGTCTCCTGACTGGACTCCGGGATTGAGTACAGGGGTAAAAATCAGTAATGGTAGTCACTAGGTCTCGTTAAGAAAGTTCGTAATTCGTCTAGAGGAATTTTTTGAGGTCATATTTTAAGTTTTAGATTAGTGTCAGATCTTACTAAAAGTGTTCTACAGGGAGGGTGATAGGGAGAGACTGGAGTAGAGGATGGTGAAAGGGAAAGTTAGGAAGGATAAGACAAGGAAAGTCTGATTCAAATAAAAGTTACGTTGGGGACCAGTGTTTCGGATGTGTAAACGAATATGGACTACGAGATCTTCGAGGAGAGAGTCTAGAAGTGTACCGAGTCTGGAGTAGTCGGCACAGAGTCGCCGCCTCTTCCACTCTTTCTTGAACCTCCTATGCCACATCTTCTTACCTACACTGAACGACTGCCCGACCTATGTTTCGTCGTCCTTTCACCTCTTTAACTACGACCGGTTTTAGAACCGAAAAAGTCGGTTGACTTCAGTTCACTTTTTACACCTCTGTCTCAAACCTCCATTATCTTTTCACCGAAATTAAGAGTCGGCCGCCTCTCCCCTTGTCTCATCCGAGTACGGAGTTCTTGACACAGGGGACAGGTACTCCTCAGATCTCCGAACTACCCTCGAATGTCAGTCGTCAGTCACTACTCCTTGTTTACACAATCCTAGAACAGAAAAATGAGAACGTAACGAAGTTTTTGTCAGCATTCGATCGTAGTCATTGGGTCATTGACTCAGACCGGCAGGACTCCGGAAGAAAGACTATACATTTTTTCTTGATATTCCTCTTCTTTTACAAAATTGCCATTGTGTGAATGGACACACAATGTTCTACATAAATCGTATCTCAGCTTCCTATTATCCACATTTACATGGAGGACGTCTGAATCCCCTGTCTCTTCGTTTGAATCAATGTCTGTACGTCTTAATCCACGTCAATTTCATTTTTTCTTTTCAATACTGGTTGGATCTATCGTATAAGTTTTCGTCTCTGTAATGAAACGACTGATTCCAGGCAGATCAGTTCCGATACCAAAAGGGACACCAGTACATACCTACACTCTCAACCTGACACTTCTTTCGACTCGTGGCTTCTTACCTACGAAAACTTGACACCACAACCTCTTCTGAGAACTCTCAGAGAACCTGACGTCCCTCTAGGTTAGTCAGGTAAGTCTTCCTCTAGTCGGAGCCCTAAAGAAATCTTCTTTACTACGATTTCGACTTTGGGGTTATGAAACCGGTGGAGTACACTTCTCAACTGAGTAACCTTTTCTGAGACTACGACCCTCCCTAACCCCCGTCCTCCTCTTCCCCTGCTGTCTCCTACTCTACCGACCTACCGTAATGGCTGAGCTACCTACACTCAGACTCACTTGAGGTCCTCAACCACTACCTGTCCCACCGGACCACACGACGTTAAGTACCCCAGCGTTTCTCAGTCTGTACTGACTCGCTGACTTGACTTGACTTGACTTTGATTTTTTTTGATCCTTGCCAGTCCGGACGAGTACCAGGAGTCTTTTCCCTTTTATTTTTACGTAAGGAGAAAAAAGGAAAAGTGACGTTGTCTTAGTTGACACTAAGGGTCCTAAGACCGGAGACGTTGAAGCCCATGTCATGACGGTAACGACTTTACCGTAAAGTGGTCCTCAAGTAAAAACCAGTATAATTAAAACTCTAAGGAAAGTTTATGGGTTTACGTTTACGGTTCGTCAGTCAAGTTGTATACCAAAACTTCGAGTCTTCTCCCTCATCTCGACCTCTATATTACACTGTCAACAACCGTACCTCTAACTTAGTAAATAAAATTTTTATATACAACTCACAGATATTACATAAACAATCAGCGAGTCATCACAGACTGAGAAACTCTGGGACACCTGACATCGGGTGGTCCGAGGAGACAGGCACCCTCAGAGGTCCGTTCTCACGGCCTCACTCATCCGTAAGGGAAGAGATCCCCTAGAAGAGTTGAACCTCTATCTTGACCCCGGAAGGTGTGGCGGACGTCTGAGAAATGTAAGACTCGGTGGTCCCTTTACGTCACCTATATAAGATATGACTACGACCTCCTTAGTCAACATATCATAGGAGTCAAGTCGAGTCAAGTCAGCGAGTCAACACAGACTGAGAAACGTTGGGGTACTTAGCGTCGTGCGGTCCGGAGGCACAGGTAGTGGTTGAGGGTCTCAAATAGGTTTGAGTACAGGTAGCTCAGCCACTACGGTAGGTCGGTAGAGTAGGAGACAGTAGGGGAAGAGGACGACGGGAGTTAGGGAGGGTCGTAGTCCCAGAAAAGGTTACTCAGTTGAGAAGCGTACTCCACCGGTTTCATAACCTCAAAGTCGAAATCGTAGTCAGGAAGATTACTTGTGGGTCCTGACTAGAGGAAATCCTACCTGACCAACCTAGAGGAACGTCAGGTTCCCTGAGAGTTCTCAGAAGAGGTTGTGGTGTCAAGTTTTCGTAGTTAAGAAACCGCGAGTCGAAAGAAGTGTCAGGTTGAGAGTGTAGGTATGTACTGATGACCTTTTTGGTATCGGAACTGATCTCCCTGGAAACAACCGTTTTACTATAGAGACGAAAACTTATACGATAATCTAACCAGTATTGAAAGGAAGGTTCCTTATTCGCAGAAAATTTAAGTACCGACGTTAGTGGTAGACATCACTAAAACCTCGGGGGGTTTATTTCAGACTGTGACAAAGGTAACAAAGGGGTAGATAAAGGGTAGGATCTTCCAATGATTTACTTCCAAAGAAGACTCTCTCTTGTTTCTCCTCTTAATCCTAACACTCCCCCATCTTGACCGAATACTAGAATTTATCCCTCCAGTCCTTCCGGAAGGACTCTACCACTTGGAATTCTAAAGTTTCTTCACTCCTTCAATCGTGATACCTGAGGGTCCCCTTCTCACAAGGTCGTCTCCGCCACGGTCGAGGGTCTCCACTCCTGTATGGACCGTACACTTGTCGTTCGCCACGACGTCCCGACACTCGAGTCATGACCTCTTTAAGGACATCCGGGACCCCGGGATGTAGACATCCTCCAGTCTGTCGATCCCTCTCTTAGACAACTTCTGACTCTCGACCTCCCCATTCATATTTTACACCACAGTGTCCTCGTTCTCTTCTTTCACAAAGTTCTTTCTCTCTGATCCCCTGAAGGGACCACCAGGTTACCGATTCTGAGACACGAGGGTCACGTCCCTCAGGTCCAAGGTAGGAACCAGTCCCTTGATCTAGGGTGTACGGTGTCGATTTCTACGGTGTACGACGTTGATTCCGGGTGGTGTCAGTTTAGTTATTTTTCTTTATAAATTTTTTTTTTTTCTCGGGTTAGTTGACTACGACGACTCTGTCATCCACACCACTTTTGGTGTTCCTGATACTCTCGACCGGGTACCAACCGGTACCCCTTTTTCGTCCCAGTCCTCCCATTGACCTACCTTCGGGTCCCTACTTCCAACTCCCCTCTACAGACGCTTCCTACCTTTGATCACCAATCCGACCCACACGGAACCTCGTCTCCATCTAAAAAGGGATATTTTGTCCTATTGCTCAAGATCACAGGAAGAGAGTGTTGTGTGTGAGTGTGCACAACATCGAGAGAACCCACACTGACGTATCTGTAAACACCATGAGTTACTTCGTAGACCGACCCGGCTTGGTGAAAGTAAGTCCTACTGGTGTGGTGCTTTAAATAGGTACTCGAGTAGAAGGACTGTCGGGTCTCACATTTAGGATTCGAGAGACTTATCCAGTGAATAGAAAAAACACATTCAAGAGGTCCACTATTCATCCTAACGACCATTTGAACAATCGATAAAGATGCCAACAACCTTTATGACTGTGTTTCTTTATATTCACTATTCGAATTTCCACACTAAATCAACTTTTTACAATGACTAATTTCTACAATGTGTAGGAAGAGGTAGAGTCCGTGAATAAAGGACATTTTCACCAGAAGTGTATTCGGGGATTCTTCTCTTCTCTTTCTCTTTTTTGAAGGATCACTTACAGTTTACCGACTACTCCACTACCCTCAGTCCTAAGTTATTACGGGTGGCGATGAAGTACCTTTGTGTGTACATAAGAACATCGGAGTGAGGTTGAGTGGTTGTATGTGAGATCTTCGACGACTGTGAACCGTTGAGTTTTTATTGTGTCTTTACTTAGATGAACCAAAGATAGAAAGGCTGTAACACGATTATTATCATTTTCCTAATAAGGTCAGTACCGTAGACCAGGGTAGTGAAGTACCCTTTATCTACCCCTTTATCATCTTTGTTCACAGTCTGAAATAAAACCCCCCGAGGTTTTAGTGACGTCTACCACTAACGTCGGTACTTAAATTTTCTGTGAATGAGGAACCTTCCTTTCAATACTGGTTGGATCTGTCGTATAATTTTTCGTCTCTGTAACGGTTGTTTCAAGGCAGATCAGTTCCGATACCAAAAAGGTCATCAGTACATACCTACACTCTCAACCTGACACTTCTTTCGACTCACGGCTTCTTAACTACGAAAACTTGACACCACAACCTCTTCTGAAGACCCTCAGGGAACCTGACGTTCCTCTAGGTTGGTCAGGTAGGATTTCCTCTAGTCAGGACCCACAAGTAATCTTCCTGACTACGATTTCGACTTTGAGGTTATGAAACTGGTGGAGTACACTTCTTAACTGAGTAACCTTTTCTGAGACTACGACCCTCCCTAACCCCCGTCCTTCTCTTCCCCTGCTGTCTCCTACTCTACCGACCTACCGTAGTACCTGAGCTACCTGTACTCAGACTCACTTGAGGCCCTCTACCACTACTTGTCTCTCCGGACCGCACGACGTTAACTACCCCAGCGTTTCTCAACCTGTACTGACTCGCTGACTTGACCTGACTTGACTTGACTTAAATGTCTACTTCTTTGGTTTCGTGTCTACAATTCATTAGATGGGATCCGATTTTAGGTAATTTTTATTTAAATGGGATATTAGGTCGTTGAGATGAAGACCCATATATAGGTGTTCTTAACTTTCGTTTCAGGGTTTTCCTATAAACGTGTGGGTACAAGGATCATCGTAATAAGTATTATCGGTTTTCCACCTTCGTTGGGTTCACAGGTAACTATTACGTATCTATTTTACGTATACGTATGTCACCCCAGACTGTGTACCATATTGTATCTACTTGGAATTTTTGTCATTCGATCAGTGTTTTTTCTATAACATACTCGGATGAATACACTCCATGAGTCTCAGTAGTCTAAGAATCTTTCATCTCACCACTAACATCGTTTGTCTTCCCCGACCCCCCTCTCACTTTGCCTCTCGACATATTACTGTGTCTTAAAGTCGAAACGTTGTCCTTTTTCTCAAAACCTCTACCAACATTTTGTTACACTACCTGAGTGAATTTTGACTTATTCTCCCGTTTACAATACGATGTATATAAAATGTCATTAACTTTTGTTTTGTCTGTCTCTGAAGGAACAACCAGGTCACTGATTCTGAGACTCGAGGGTTATGTTCCCTGGGTCCTAAGTTCAGTTCCTTGCTCTAGAGTGAACGATGTTGATACTCAAACTCACACCATTGATTCTGGGTCACGTCGGTTTATTTATTTATTCACTTTTTGAAATTACTTTTTGTTTTGTTTTGTTTTGTTTTGTTCTTTTACAGGTGGTCGGAGAAACTCTTGTATCACTAAGACTCAGACTCCCACTGTCTCCCAACCCTTTCCTACGGACAACCTATCCTTGTACACTTACGTCCGTAACTGTTCGGGTCCATTCACAAGAAATCACTGGGTTTATCTTTACGGGTTAGACGTCGATCCCCACGTCCAGACTCCAACCACTAGACATGGTACCTCTAAGATCCTTCTGTTTCGTCATCAGGAAATGATGTTTCAATCTAATCTGTCCCCTTCTACCTCTTCTCCTGTTTCCCTTGTACCTTCTACTGACGATAGTAAGAGCAAATCCTCCTACCTCTACCGTGACGGTATATGGTCCTTCCCCTCCGACCTCCGACTCGTCCACCTTTTCCGTTACTGAAATCCTTACCTACACACTCCAAATCCTTATACCTTTCAACAAGGTAACTACCGCTCAAACTTAAACTCCAAAGTCTCCCACTGACCCCGACTCTTCGGAGAACAGGTCTAAAGGAGTCCACTCAAGATCAGGAAACTCTATGTTAAAGAAAGTTATAGGTTCCACGTGTACTCTAGGACTCTCATGAAACCCTTTTCCTTATCGAATTCTATGGGGTGCGGGTTCCATTCTCTTTGGGTTCATTCTACCATCCACAACGTTCTCCCGTAGTCTCCCGTCTGTGTGACTTTAGTATGAGTGTCTTTTGATCAGTCAGATTAGTGTGATCCTGGTGTCGGAACAGATTGAGTTACTTTGGTTCGGTACGGACGCCCCGTTGGGTTCTGCCTACCCAGTACCACCTCTCCAGACTGTCTTACACCAGGTGACCTCTTCCCTTACCGTTTGGTGAAGTCATAAGAACGGAACTCTTAGGGTTCTTGTCATACTTTTCCGTTTTACTATCCTATGGTTTTCTCCTTGAGGGGTCCAGTAATCCACGGGTTATACGATGACCTCTAGTCACCTCTTCATTGAAGTCTTTCTTACTTCCCTACCTCGGTTTCGCTTTTGTTATGGGTCAACACCTACACTGATAACTATCTTCGTTCTAGGCTACGACATTTCTCGTTATAACGTATCCTTGGACTTTACAGTCCAGGTACTTAGTTCCGTTTAACCTTCACCAGTTTGTTCTCTACCGTTCCCACTTGCAGTTGTAAGATCCTTAGTCGTTTGATTTTACCTGACCTTACCCAATTAAATTGAGTCTACTGGTAATATAGATGATGACGCCCGTCCTTAGAAAGTCTTCTTTATCTCATCGGTAGTACCAGTTGTTTTCTCAGGTTTTACGTCATGAACCTACGTTAGATTTTTTGCTGCCTTACTAGAGACAAGTAGAGGTTCCGTTTGGTAAGTTATAGTGTCAATAGGTTCAGATACGGGGTTGGTTATTACACCTCCTTCGACTTCAACTTGCCAAAATACTTCTGGATGTTCTGGAAAATCTTGATTGTAGGTTTTTTCTACAGGAAAAGTAATATCCCCTGACCTTACGTTTGCATCCTTCAGTTCTTTGTGGACCTCATTGTCCGTTTAAACTGGAACCTTACTCCTTACTTCGTCCCGTTTCCGTTTATCTCAAAACGGTTTTCTTACGTGACTAGTATCGTTTGTGGGAGAAGGTTGTTGTGTTCTCTTCTGAGATGTGTACCTGTAGTGGTCTACCAGTTGTGGCTTTAGTCTAACTAATATAAGATACGTCGGTTTCTACCTCTTCGACATATGTCAGTTGTTTTTGTTCTGACCCTCGACTGACACCGATTCTAGTACTTGAGGAATAATGGTTTAAGTCTGAGTTTAACTTTGATCCCTTTTGGCGATCTGGTAAGTCCATACTGGATTTAGTTTAGGGAATACTAATATGTCACCTTCACTCTTTATCTAAATTCCCGGATCTAGACTATCTATCTCACGGACTACTTGATACCTACCTCCAAACACTGTAACATGTCCTCTGTTCCTAGTCCTGGTAGGGGTACCTTTTCTTTACTTTTTCCCGTTTTACCGACAGATCCCGTCGGAATGTTTATCGACACCTTTCTTCTCTCCGTTTTTCGTTTCCTCTTTTCCTTTCTATATTCGTAACTTACGTCTCAAGGTTTCTTATCGTTCTTCTCTATTCTTTCGGAAGAAGTCGCTAGTTACGTTTCTTTATCTCCTTTTGTTGTCTTACCCTTTCTGATCTCTAGAGAAGTTCTTTTAATCTCTATGGTTCCCTTGTAAAGTACGTTTCTACCCGAGCTATTTCCTGTCTTTACTATACCTGGATTGTCTTCGTCTTCTCCACCGTTCTTATGTGTCTTCTTGAGATGTTTTTTCTAGAAGTGCTGGGTCTATCAGTACTACTACACTAGTGAGTAGATCTCGGTCTGTAGGACCTTACACTTCAGTTCACCCGGAATCTTTGGTAGTGATACTTGTTTCGATCACCTCCACTACCTTAAGGTCAACTCGATAAAGTTTAGGACCTTCTACTACGACACTTTCACGACGTGAGTTATACGGTTGTTTAAACCTTTTGAGTCGTCACCGGTGTCCTGAACTTTTCCAGACAAAAGTAAGGTTAGGGTTTCTTTCCGTTACGGTTTCTTACGAGTTTGATGGCGTGTTAACGTGAGTAGAGTGTACGATCATTTCATTACGAGTTTTAGGAGGTTCGATCCGAAGTCGTTATGTACTTGGCACTTGAGGGACTACAAGTTCGACGAAAATCTTTTCCGTCTCCTTGGTCTCTAGTTTAACGGTTGTAGGCGACCTAGTACCTTTTTCGTTCTCTCAAGGTCTTTTTGTAGATAAAGACGAAATAACTGATACGGTTTCGGAAACTGACACACCTAGTGTTATTTGACACCTTTTAAGAAGTTCTCTACCCTTATGGTCTGGTGGATTGGACGGAGAACTCTTTAGGCATACGTCCAGTCCTTCGTTGTCAATCTTGACCTGTACCTTGTTTTGTCTGACCAAGGTTTTTCCTTTTCCACATTCAGTTCCGACATATAACAGTGGGACGAATAAATTGAAGATACGTCTCATGTACTACTCTTTGCGACCTGACCTTCTTTGTGTTCGACCTTAGTTCTAACCGTCCTCTTTATAGTTATTGGAGTCTATACGTCTACTGTGGTGGGAATACCGTCTTTCCCTTCTCCTTGAGTTTTCGGAGAACTACTTTCACTTTCTCCTCTCACTCTTTCAACCGAATTTCGAGTTGTAAGTCTAGTACCGTAGGCCAGGGTAGTGAAGTACCCTTTATCTGCCCCTTTGTCATCTTTGTCACAGTCTGAAATAAAAACCCCCGAGTTTTTAGTGACTTCTACCACTAACGTCGGTACTTTAATTTTCTGTGAATGAGGAACCTTTTTTTCAATACTGGTTGGATCTATCGTATAAGTTTTCGTCCCTGTAATGGAACGGCTGATTCCAGGCAGATCAGTTCCGATACCAAAAAGGACACCAGTACATACCTACACTCTCAACCTGACACTTCTTCCGACTCGCGACTTCTTAACTACGAAAACTTGACACCACAACCTCTTCTGAGAACTCTCAGGGAACCTGACGTTCCTCTAGGTTGGTCAGGCAAGACTTCCTCTAGTTGGGACCCTAAAGAAACCTTCCTTACAACGACTTCGAGTTTGAGGTCATGAAACCGGTGAAGTACGCTTCTCAACTGAGTAACCTTTTCTGGGACTACGACCCTCCCTAACCCCCGTCATCCTCTTCCCCTGCTGTCTCTTACTCTACCGACCTACCGTAGTGTCTGAGTTGCCTGTACTCAGACTCACTTGAGGTCCTCTACCACTACTTGTCCCTCCGGACCGCACGACGCTAAGTACCCCAGTGTTTCTCAGCCTGTGCTGACTCGCTGACTTGACTTGACTTGATTGAAACAAATTGGACCAAAAAGGATTTGAGTAAACGGACGGGTGGTGGTGGTGGAGGGAAAAAAAATTTTAATTAACTGACTTCTGATGTGAAACAAGAGACCAGATCCGTCGATAAAAAGACAACTGTTGTATCTTGTTCCTTCTTTGTCAATTCTCCCACCTATCTAGACACCCATAAATTACACAGGGACAATTCAGTGGTTTTGTCACTCCTTCCAAGGTTTTTGGGACCTGACTGGACCCTTGACTCCTGTGACTGGGGAGACGTACCCGGTTCCACCCCCTACGACGACCCCCAAAACTAGTTTCGGTCGAACGGCCAAACCGAAAGATGGATGAGTGTATACGGTCATTTCGGGACTAGGTTAGGGAGGGGACCAGGGAAAGATAGGAGATGTAACCGAGAAACAGGAACGAAAAGGTAAACGTATTGATTACGTGTGTTGTGTCTTAAGGGCGTTAAAATTTCTGTCGACCGGTCGTGTAGAACCTACGACTACAGTCCTTTGTAGACCTTTTCCCGATTTCAATGACATCGGGTTGACTCTTGTTACCTTTGTGTAATTATACCTTTTAAGTCCTACCCCCACCGAACACATGTATTTTTACCGACGGTCCGCCTGAATATTTTCGGAGCATGTTTTGAGAGAACAACCAAACCCGTAACTACAGTGACTCAGTGACTTATCATCCGGTCGATTTTGATTTTATAACGATGAGAGAAACCTAGGAACAGAAACTCCGAGAGGAAAAGAAGTTTCAAAAAGGATCTTTAGGACGGTCGATTGGTTCCATAAGAAAAGACTTTTTAGTACTTGACCATAAAATAAAATTATTGAAATTCGAGGGAGAAAGGAGTAGAAGAGAGTGTTATATTCCTATATTTTATCTCAAGAGTACATGTATAAAAACGACAGAGATTCTTCAGTCACAACCGTCTTTGTAACTCGAAATTTTTTGACACTAACTTAATAAATTTATACTTGTAATACATGGTTCCGACGTACCATACGTCAATTTTCTTACCCAAAATCTCAAACCTAAGAGGAGAGATGGTTGAAATACACTGGAACATTTAATGAATGAATTGTAAGAGAACCATTAAAGACGGATGAACCTAACAGTACTTCTTCTGTGTTCGATTGCACACAACCTTCACAAGTTACTCCACACACCGGACCCAATCGGTAATACTAACATCGAAACAACTTTAGGTTCCTAATTCTTCTTTAGGGACGATATTAGATAAATAGTCAAGTTGAGATTTTGGAACTCGTGAACCCGAAGGGACCACTCGGTCAGTACTTCTGAGACGGAACGTTACGTTTCCTGTGACAAAAGTAGGGACCAAGTCCTTCTAGGGTGTACGGAGTCTCGTTGATTCGGGACCACACGGTGTTGATGACTTCGGGTCCGTGGATCTCGGACACGAAGTGTCTTTCTCTTTGGTGACGTTATTCTTCGGGTGCCTGGTGATGTTTCTCATCGGGGGTGAGTGACGTTGATCTCTTTCGGGCACCCTTCGTTGTTTCTGGGTCCTGTCATTTTTTTGATTTCTTTATTTAGAATTTTTGTTTTTTCGTAATTCACGAACGAAGGTAAAGGGACAGGATGTCTACATACAAATCCTTAATCCTAAAGAAAACGTTCGTAAGGGGATCTCAAAAATGACAAAGTGAAATTAAACATCTTTTGCTTTACCATAAGGCAGAGAACACTCCTAATTATTAATGGTAGAGTATGACAGAAGGTTAGAAACCTGAGGACAAAAAAAAAAAAAACATAGTATGGAACATACTATGCGAAAAGGGGACATTTTCGACCAACCTAAAAGAGGACAAAAAAACGACGTCGACGACGATTCAGCGAAGTCAACACAGGTTGAGACACGCTGGGGTATCTGTCGTCGGATGGTCCGAGGCGGCAGGAACCCTAAGAGGTCCGTTCTTGTGACCTCACCCAACGGTAAAGGAAGAGGTTATATACTTTCACTTTTCACTTTCACTTCAGTGAGTCAGAACAGGTTGAGAATCGCTGGGGTACCTGACGTCGGGTGGTCCGAGGAGGTAGGTACCCTAAAAGGTCCGTTCTCATGACCTCACCCCACGGTAACGGAAGAGGTAGAGGACAAAGATCCCAAGAAGTTAAAGAGTCACTACACGAAACCACGACCAAAGAATTAGGTAATATGGTCCATAAATAACCTGGGATAGTTAGACCGTCGAACACAAGGAACCAAAACCTTTTGAAACACTTACCAACTAAATAACACTCAAGGAGGGGTAAGGATTAAGAGAAGAGAGACCTTACGGATGAGTAATCTTATGACCTGGAAGGTTTTCTAAGAGAGTAACAGAATACAAAAGAAAGGATAATAGGAAAAGAAACAGAAAACCGAACTGAAAGACTCTCAAGAAGTAGAAATAGTGGAATCTGGAAGACAGGACAATTAAAAAATTGAGACACTAGTATAAAATTTAAAGGTCAAGAAAAAAAGGGGGAAAAAAAGAAAAACCGACGTGTCTCAAAAGTAACGGTACGAGACCGAAAGAGATCAACACTACGTGTCCGAATCAACGAGGTGCCGTACACCCTAGGATCGAGGAACTGGTCCCTAGTTTGGACACAAGGGACGTAACCTTCTGCCTAAGAATTGGTACCCGGTGGTCCTCAAGAAAAAACAAGGCATTCTAAGAAAAGAAAAAAAATTCATAGTATAGACATATTAAGAAAAATAAAGAGGTTCAAGTCAAGACAAGTCAGTGAGTCAACACAGGCTGAGAAACACTGGGGTACTTAACGTCGTGCGGTCCGGAGGGACAGGTAGTGGTTGAGGGTCTCAAGTGGGTTTGGGTACAGGTAACTCAGCCACTACGGTAGATCGGTAGAGTAAGAGACAGTAGGGGAAGAGGAGGACGGGGGTTAGGGAGGGTCGTAGTCCCAGAAAAGGTTACTCAGTTGAGAAGTGTACTCCACCGGTTTCATAACCTCAAAGTCGAAGTCGCAGTCAGGAAGGTTACTTGTGGGTCTTGACTGGAGGAAATCTTACCTGACCAACGTGGAGGAACGTAAGGTTCCCTGAAAGTTCTCAGAAGAGGTTGTGGTGTCAAGTTTTCGTAGGTGAGAAGCCACGAGTCGAAAGAAGTGTCAGGTTGAGAGTGTAGGTATGTACTGGTGACCTTTTTGGTATCGGAACTGATCTGCCTGGAGTTAGCCGTTTCATTACAGAGACGAAAAGTTATACGATAGATCCAACCAGTATTGAAAGAATGGTTCCTCACAGAAAATTAAAGTACCGACATTAGTGGTAGACGTCACTAAAACCTCGGGGCTTTTATTTCGGATTGTAACAAAGGTGACAAAGGGGTATGTAAAGGGTACTTCACTACCCTGACCTACGGTACTAGAATCAAAAGACTTACAACTCGAAATTCGGTTGAAAAAGTGAGAGGAGAAAGTGAAAGTAGTTCTCCGAAAAATCAAGGAGAAGTGAAAGACGGTATTTCCACCACAGTAGACATACGGACTCCAATAACTATAAAGAGGGTCGTTAGAACTAAGGTCGAACACGAAGAAGGTCGGGTCACAAAGAGTACTGTATGAGAAGTATCTTCAATTTATTCGTGCCACTGTTATATGTCGGACTACATGAGGAAAAGGATAAACCTTGGTCAGACAAAAAGGTACAGGTCAAGATTGACAACGAAGGACTGGACGTATATCCCCAGAATTCTTCGTCCAGTCCACCAGACCATAAGGGCAGAGAATCTTAAAAGGTGTCAACTAACACTAGGTGTGTCAGTTTCCGAAACCGTATAAGTTATTCCGTCTTTATCTTCAAAAAGACCTTGAGAGAACGAAAAAGCTACTAGGTCGTCTACAACCGTTAAACTAGAGACCAAGGAAACGGAAAAGATTTTGGTCGAACTTGTAGACCTTCAAGTGTCAAGGGAATAACAACTTCGGACCGAACCTCTTAAAACTTGTAATGA
The DNA here is from genome assembly GCA_006410555.1 of Capra ibex. NCBI lineage: Eukaryota > Metazoa > Chordata > Mammalia > Artiodactyla > Bovidae > Capra > Capra ibex. The sequence goes on from SJYO01035280.1 coordinate 2,273,514, forward strand.
AATGATCGTACACTCTACTCACGTCAAACTCGTAAGAAACCGTAACGGAAAGAATCTCTGACCTTACTTTTGACTGGAAAAGGTCAGGACACCGGCGTCGACTCAAAAGGTTTAAACGACCGTATAACTCACGTCGTGAAAGTGTCGTAGTAGAAAGTCCTAAACTTTGTCGAGTTGACCTTAAGGTAGTGGAGGTGATCGAAACAAACATCACTACGAAAGACTTTGGGTGAACTGAAGTGTAAGGTCCCACAGATCGAGATCCACTCACCAGTGTAGTAGCACTAATAAAGAGATTTCTACGATTATTATCGAAAATCCACCCTCCTCGAGAATAAAGAGACTTCAGACAAAGGAGAGATCCACTAAAAAAAGTGAAACACACAACACTGAGATATAAGAAACCATCTCCGAACGAAAGAAGTCCATAGATTATTAGGAATGGGAAGTGAGTATGACATTTCGATTACCCTTTAACACGGTACCTATTTAGAACTGTTTAAGTCGAAAATGAGATCTCCCAAGACGGTCCCGGTAAATACATTCCCTTTTACAGTAACGGAAATCCAGGAAAAAGATCGAGATTCAAAAAGTCCCTCTTTTGTAGATGAAAGAACGAATTTGTCGAATCGATATGAAACGACGGTCACAAGACTCTCACCTTATACTTGACCTCCTAATAATATGAAGTAATATGTTTGGAAAAAAGGTTACAGAGACGAAAGTCATATCATATAAGGTTAGAATTAATACGACTGACGGGATTTAAGACCGAATCTCTGGGAATAAGAGACGTCCCCTTTTGGAGTTCAGAAGACGACAAAACTTCTCTCCGTCAACTGATTCAACGGAAACTCTTTCTCTGAAACCCCACCCGGTTAGGACCCTTAACTCAACGAAGAACCAAAAGAAGAGATGATCAAATCCTAAATCGAAAGAGTTAAACAACTGAGTCTTTGTTTAAGAGAATAGAAAGTCGAAGATTGTAAAACAACGATATCACTGAAGGAGTAGAAAAATTAAAAATTTTTAGGGAAATATAGACAAAATTACTCCCCCTTACGTAAACAAGTTAGTCGGTAGAAAGTAGTCATAACAAAATTTTTTCTATAAGAATTACATTACTACACAAGATTTTTAGATCTAAAGGACCCGGTCTTAAGGTTCAGTTTCTTAAGACTACTCTAGTTGATTAGATCTTATCAGAACACTTTCATGAGTAATTAAAGATTGGTAAAGAATTATAAAACCGACAATATTGACGACGCACCATTTACAAAGATAAACAACCGTTTTGAGCGAACTCAACAAGTAGTGGAAATTACACCAATATCTACGTTTGTTGTATACACAGGGTCGACCCGAGACTTTAGGTCCGAGGGTGAAACACTGTCTGAGGAAGTATTGTGGTCTCCGAAGGTTTGGGTTCAGGGATTTAGGTGAGTAAAGTCGAGTGTGGGACCGTTGAGTTTCTGTCTTTAGAGACTCACTAACTTTGGAAATATCACTCTTTTGAAAAGGTAAGTTATAGATAAAACACGGTTCAGTGAAGTCAACACAGGTTGAGAAACGTTGGGACACGAACCCTAAGAGGTCCGTTCTTATGACCTCACCCAACGGTAAAGGAAGAAGTCCCCTAGAAGGACTGGGTCCCTAGCTTGGACGCAGACAACGTAGAGGACGTAACCGTCCACTCAAGAAATGGAGATCACGGTGGACCCTTCGGGATAAATAAAAGTACCTTCTGATAAGACGGAAGAAAGAGATCTCACTCCAGACCCCATTCTGGTGAATCCCACCCCACCTCAGTCCCTCTCATTGTTCTACTCGTTGTCCTACTCACTCCTAAATCCAGGTACCATTTAGAGTACACGACCTCACTCCTAAGGATGTTGGTTATGGGAGGATCATCTCGACTGAAGGACCTTCCGTTAAGACCGTGATGGAACTCACCACCTGACCCACTGTACACTGGTCAAAGTACTGTTTTGTCTTAGTCGTCTCGGGAACGTTAGAGTCTTTACGGTACCAGACGCACTATTCGTTATCAGTTTCGAATTCAAAGAATTTCACTAAAAACAGAAGGAATCAATTTCCTTCTGATTGGACCGAACAATAAAATAAAAAGTTAGTCTTACATAGATTGTGGTAAAAAAAAAAGGTCAAACGGTTTCGTTTCAACTGGTGTCGACGAAAATTTCTAGTTTCTTAGTGTTATCCCTGAAGGGACTACCGATTCTGAGACGTGAAGGTCACGTCCCCCGGGTCCAAGCTACGTCCTCTACGTTGTCTGCGTCCAAGCTAGGGACCCAGTCCTTGATTCTGGGTTACGTCGGTTTATTTTAAATTTTATTATTATTGATTTTTAAAATTTTTCTTAGTATTATTAAATATAACGAATCACAGAGGATAAAAGACCTACGAAATATTTGTATCAGAGTAAATTAGACACCATAATAGTGTCGGTAAAGCGTACTTTTTTCAGAGACTCTCCAACTCATTGAATGGATTCTAGTGTTTCAATAATTTTTAACTTCGTGTCAATTTTCGTTTCAAAAATATTAAAAAGAGTTTTCAGGTCGAAACTTGGTCGGACAGTGCGGGTGTGGGTTTGTCTGTTGTCTGTTACAACCATTCTGTAAACATAATAAACACGTCACAACTAGAACTTACATCCCGTGTAAGGTCTACGCGGTTCTCCTCTACACAAATAAGAACTATTTATTGTTCTAATTTCCGTTTACACAGGGAAGCTGTCATGTGTATATGTGTAAATACACTGTCTGTCGGGTCGTTTAGTGGAAGACTATGTCTATGTGGGTACTATTCGTGTCCTTTGTCCTCAGTCTACTCCCACAATGAGCAACCCGGCGGTAAAACAGATTTTGATAGGACGATGTCAGGTACCCCAACGTTTCTCAGCCTGTACTGAATCACGAATTTGTCGTCGTCGTCGTCGTCGTCGGACGGATTACCTCTTTGACGTTTCTGAACATCAGAACACAAGGTTAGGACCACAACCACACTTGGTCACCATAACCAGAACAGTGGATACTCCCTTTGAGTGGAAACGACTTACGGATTACACATGGTCCTTGTAAAGGGGAAAATTTAAATGAACAATAAAACTTATCATGTACAGTTTCCCAAGACTTCTCCTATGACTTTAATCCGAGAGAGAGGAACCGGGGGTCAGACACTAAGAGGAAGGGTCTCAATTAATAAAAATTGTTAAAATACATGACGAAGGTCTTCATGATCTTTGAAAGTATATATAATACAGTAAATTCGTAGAACTAATAAAGAGGTTAAATTATATTAAATTAAATTAAACTCCTCAGTAAAGAATCTTGAAAGGACCGTCGAATCCGTCATTTCTTAGACAGAAGTTACGTTCTCTGGGTCTAAGTTAGGGACCCAACCCTTCTGGGGGACCTCTTCCTTTACTGTTGGGTGAGGTCATAAGAACGGAACTTTTAAGGTACCTCGGACCACCCGATACCATGTATCCCATCGTTTTTTCAGTCTGTGTTGACTCACTGATTGTGAAATTGAAAAGGGAAAAGAATCCTGAACTCCGTCTTTTTTCTCCAGTCGTTATACACGAAACGGATATAAAAAACAGGGGTAAAATGTCTAAAGTTTTACCTTCGAGTTACTTACTTTCATTAGTAAGTTTATCGATGAATCATCACCGTGGTTATAAGTAAGTAAGTAAATCAAAAAAAGTTCCCTGTTATTACTTAGTCCATACCGAAAATATTACCTGGTACGATCTGAAACTCTTACACTATCACTGGGTTTATCCGGGAAGAGAATCACATCACGTCTCCAAATTTTATTGGTTTCATGTCACTTAATACCAACAAATGACCTCCTCGTAGTTAAGATGAATCTACCGTTTCCTTTCGTTAATCTTTTTATACTGGAGAACCCTGAAGGGACTACTACGTTACCTATTCTTAGACGGGTGGTTACGTACCCTGTGTCCAAGCTAGGGACCAGACCTTTTTAACGAGTCGTTGTTCTCTCCGATGGAGTTACTCTTCGGGAACGTGGTGTCACTTCTTATCGTAGAGGAACACGTTGATCTCTTTCGGGTACGTGTCGGATTTACTTATTAAAAAATTTCACATTTAAATTTTTTTACTGGAGACTCGTCTCTGTAGATCTTACTCATTCTCAATCGGTCCACTTCTCGCACTGCCCTCCTCATTCTCTTTTCATTAGATTCGTTCACTTTGGGTACCCGGTTCCGGACATCAGCCTTCACAACTCTCCGAGAGTCCTACTGACCCTGTGCAGTCGGTAAGGGTCTCCTCTAGGTCCTCCGAATTGACGGACGGTCTTCCCCGGTCCGTAACTTTTTAGACGAGTCTCCATTGTTCCCTCTCTGCTCGAGTGTCTCCGTGAAGTCTTTTTAGTAAGACCGATACCTTCTCGTTTACGTGACCTCTTCCGTTACGATCAACTCTCGGACGGGGTCTCCCCTCCATTACTGACGGACTCGGTCCCAGTTGGACTCGATAAACCTTCTACCTTAGTTGTCTGAAAGTTCCGGACTTTCATGTAATTACCAGTACTCTCATCTAAGATCTTGGTGGTTCTTAGGAACGAGACGACGAAGGATTGTCGTCTCGACAACCTATGACTTGACGAATGCTGTAACCCGTCTTGAGAACCTGTCTTAAAGAACACTGCGACGTGTTCTGTAGCATTGGAAAAATTCCCAGTCAAAAGAGTAAACGTTTTACTCCATTTTTTTACCTAGATTGAAAAGCTCCCGTCACTGACCCACACACCTCTGTAAGTAACGTCCTCCGTCTCGACGACATAGGGGAGGAGAAGGTGAAGGTCAACGTTTGTCAATTCTGGTATCACGCACGGTTCAGGGAAGTCAACACAAGCTAAGAAACGTTGGGAAACTTGACATTGGGTGGTCTGAGGAGACAGGTACCCCAAGAGGTCCGTTCTTATGACCTCACCCAACGGTACGGGAGGAGGTCCCCTAGAAGGACTGGGTCCTGAACTTGGGCTCAGAGAACAAAGGACGTAACCGTCCGTCCAAGAAGGGTCTCGGTGGACCCTTCGGGTTTCTGGAATCAAATTATTTTTTTTAATTACCTACATTTACCCCTATTATATCACAGATGAAGTAGTCCAGTAGTATTCTTAATCGTTTAGGGACATTTCTGAAATCATATTAGGGGTGTGTATGGTATGAAGTTAATTTTTTTAAAAAAAAACATTTATACTCGAATACCTCTTTCCCCTTACTAACACTTTAAAGACTGACAATGTCTTAGACAAATACATAAAAATTCACCTACTGTTACCCGTAGTACAACGAACCTAAAATCTGAGTTCACCTAGAAAATTTCTCTTATAACACTATCAGACAAAATTTTATGGATATAAACCCTGGAGGGAGCACCAGGTCACCGATTCTGAGACTCGAAGGTCACGTCGCCTGGACCCAAGTTAAGGACCACCCCTTTATCTAGGGTAAACGGTGTTGATTCTGGACCACGTCGGTTTATTTATTTATAATTTTGTTTTATGGATATAATTGTTACAAAATCTTTAGTGTTGGAAAGGTTAATAAGTTTGTTCACTTTGTAAAATCTGTAGTCGATTTTCAAAACATTTCCTAATGGACCGAAATTTTCTAATAAAATCACGGTTTTTTTCTCCGAGAACTTTCTTGGAAATTTTTGGGTCTTTGTTTGGAGGATACTTGTGAAGTATCTAAGTAGCCCGACGTTCTTACTCGTCCTCGAAAGGACCAAGTGGAGACAGAAAAAGTTTTCTGTCACAGATATCCAGTGGACCCGGAAACAAGGTTGTGTCCTGTAGAAACGTGTAGTACTCAGGACGGTCGTCACAATGAAACGATCCACATCTGAGTAAAGAAAACTGGAACTTTCACTTTCACTTTCACTTCAGGTTGAGAAACGCTGGGGTACCTGACATCGGATGGTCCGAGGAGGGAGGTACCCTAAGAGGTCCGTTCTCATGACCTCACCCAACGGTAAAGGAACCTGACATCGGATGGTCCGAGGAGGGAGGCACCCTAAGAGGTCCGTTCTCATGATCTCACCCAACAGTAAAGGAAGAGGTCCCCTAGAAGGGTTGGGTCCCTAGCTTGGGCCCAGAGGACGTAAGGTCCGTCTACGAAATTAGAGACTCGGTAGTCCCTTCGGGTTCAAAAGGGTGACTTAGTACTCCTACTCTCAATGACAGAAAGAAAAGTTTTCAAAAGGAAAGAACCAACAAGACTCCTAAGTACTCAATTTGTAAACAATTCACGAAATGTTATTAATCGACTTTCACGTTTCAAAATAAACAATAACAACCTACCCACTTTCCATATGTTTGAGTTTCGGAACAAAAGAGAGGACCCGTGTGACGTAATAGTACGTAATAGTACGAATTAGGGATTCTTTGAGTGTTGGGGGAAGAGAACGTCCCCGAGGAGTAAATGTATTTGACAATGTTTGACTCGATTGTCTCCTGAGGACCCTCTCCTGACCGTCAAAGGATACAAGAAGTCTCTCAAAGATAGACGGATTGTCCACACTATTTGAAAAACAGACCGACCTGATTGTCAAGAATGATTCAAGAGTAAATCGTTCTCACTCGCCTCCCCTTCTTCTGGGACCTGTCATTCCCTTAGTCCTCCTAACTCGAGAATGAAACAAAATTAAATAAAAATTTAATAAATTTAAAAAACCGACGTACCCTAGAATCAAGTACTCCTTAGAATCAAGGGTCTGGTCCCTAGTTTGGGGTACCAGGAACTTTCCCTTCGTGCCTCAGAATTGGTGACCTGGTGGGCCTTTTCAAGGTAACTCGAAAAAAAAACTAGACAGGAACAAGTGGAACCTGTTCAGTGAAGTGAAGAGACTCCAAATAAAAAAAGTAGACTTTTTACTCTCTCAACTTCATTCACTAAGGAAATTAAGAAAGTTTGAATTTTAGAGGAAAATCATACAGTTTTACGACTTTTTGAGGGGACTTCTATAGTCGTATAACCACACATAGTAAACCATAATACACTATACATGGTTCTTTTCATGGTCACTTAATTGACGTATTCTCTATAACAAAAGGATCATGGACAAACGGCTGATTCCATGTAGATCAGTTCCGATACCAAAAAGGTCACCAGAACATACCTACACTCTCAACCTGACACTTCTTTCGACTCGCGACTTCTTAACTACGAAAACTTGACACCACAACCTCTTCTGAGAACTCTCAGGGAACCTGATGTTCCTCTAGGTTGGTCAGGTAAGACTTCCTCTAGTTGGGACCCTAAAGAAACCTTCTTTACTACGATTTCGACTTTGAGGTCATGAAACCGGTGGAGTACACTTCTCAACTAAGTAACCTTCTCTGAAACTACGACCCTCCCTAACCCCCGTCCTCCTCTTCCCCTGCTGTCTCCTACTCTACCGACCTACCGTAGTGACTGAACTACCTGCACTTAGACTCACTTGAAGCCTTCAACCACTACCTGTCCCTCCGGACCGCACGACGCTAAGTACCCCAGTGTTTCTCAGTCTGTACTGACTCACTGACTTGACTTGACTTGACCTCAATTAAGGCCAAAAACACCATTTACACAAGATACGACAATCTAGATACATCGACGACTACCACCACTACTCCACTAATACCCCCACCACCTCCACCACACCACTCCTTCGACACTGTCGTCACAACTGTCCCTTCACTACCATCACTATCACAGCTGGAGTGCCACTGGAACTTACTTTTGTGTATATAGCTACGAAAGTAGTGTCTCAGACAAGTACAAATACTGGGGGTATTAGAAATCGAAATAACGGAACGTGATTCGTTCATGAGCTATGGATAAACTACTTCTCACTTCTCATCGACCGTCTATTGATGTATACGTAGAACGGGATTATAGATTCCGTTTTTGTTTATGAGACCATTTATAGAGTCTAAAGTAAAGTGAATTGTATTGTCCGAAAGATTCTTTCGACACTGCTATAATTATGATAGTGACTTGAGTAAAATCGACTACAACGAGTACGAGTAGAGAGATCTCTTCTTACTTTCGAACAAGTCTAATGTCCTCCTGGAAAAGAGTTTTCATCACTTTCTTTTTAGTAACTTCGTTTAGATGAGTTTTTCAATAGTTTTTAAGTAACCTTCTTCGAACTGTCTTATGTAGACTTTTACTTTTGCTTTTTGATACTTTTATAAAATTGGAAATACGTTGTTTTAAATCCAATGACATCTTTGATACTGGACCAGGAACTTTACATGTTTCTGACTTAAAAAAAGGAGGGTCTCCCGTGCTTTAAAAAAAGTTGTTTTCAATTGTTGTACCGACTCAGGGAAACGATAAGTGAACTTTGATAGTGTTACAACAATTAACCGGTATGAGGTTATGTTTTATTTTTTAAATTAATTTTTTTTTCTTGTTTCTCGATGTTTATTTTAAGTCTCGATTCTTTTTTTTTCGATTCCTGTATGTCTTGTGAGTTCTACATCTTTATAAGTCAAAGTTACAAAAAAAGGGATTACGGAAAGAATTAGAAAACCTAAGAATTTATTAAGGTGCCTGAGTTCTAGTAGGACCAACTAAAAAAAAGAAGAAGTTAAAAATCGACCAAATGGTCAATGTGGTCTCAGGTGTTTAGAAAATAAGAGATTTTTGTCAACTAAATTACTTCAGAAAGGAGAAAACGTTCTAAATTGGGAAAATAAAACGAAACATACACACCTATAAGTGTTGAAGGTTATTAGTCTCTGTGAGAGTCTCAATTCTCCCTTCTCTACGAACTTATGTAAAATCCCTTATAAAAGTAATGCCCATTATGAAAGTAATGTTCTACTGAAAACGAAAGGATATTGTGTTACAAAGTCACCTCCAGGACTAGTAATTATAAGTCTTTTGTTTCTGTGTAAAATAGTTGAGTCGGTCATAGATCTGTCGTAATAACTTTCTTTGAATGACACCGTCTATTAACAGAGGTTTCTATCGGCTTTGCTATCAAGAGTAGTGTATACACGTAAACTGGAACACTGGAATGAGAAGAGACTAGTTATCTACCGTAGACATAGAGAAGGAACTTGGACCCACCTGAAGACGCTGGAAAGACGGTTTTCTTATACCACTTTCACTAAGCTAAAGTCTAGTATTTTCCACTATGTCGAAAAAAGATCGAGAGTCCGAACCCTGTGATAAGAATCCTGACTCGATATCATCACACTTCTTTGGGTCCGGTATACCTCTCCGCACATTGTGAACACTCACAAGGTCCACTGTCAGAGTCGATACCAAAGTCTGTTGTCAGTCTTAGTCATGATCTACACACTTACTCTGTCGGAAACTCTACTGAGGTCGGAGTCGGTGGTGGACTGTGGTAAATGTACTCTCGGGAACTCTCTAGTGGTGGTGTGACTCGAGTCAGTTGAGGATCCTGGTGCTTTCTACTATTATTTTTGAGTGAAACTAGTAAAATACGGTGATTCGAACTCCACCGAACGAAACGTCGTTATCTATAGACTTTGCGAAATTACATTAACCGGAAAACGTACGAAAATTATATCACTTCGAAATTTTACTATTGGACCCTTGGTATTCCTGACGTCTTAAGGACACGGGTCCAGACGACGGGTTCGGATTTATGAGAATCTCACCGCCACTCGTCCGGTTCTTTACCAAGAAGTAAAGAGACTGTTAGGTCTGTAAGGGTACTCCGAGATTTGTAACATCATCACTGTCCTCAGACCAATACGACAAATAAAGAACCAACGTGACTCAGAAACAACGACACGTGTCCGAAGAGTTGATAAGAGATCAACACCACTTACCCGAAGAGTAACACCACCGAAGAAGAACAACACTTCGTACACGAGATCTCAGGTTCCCAAGTCATCAATTAAGAGCACCTGAGATCTTGACCCAAGTCATCAACACCACGACCCGAATCAACGGGGCTTCTTACACTTTAGAAGGGTCTAGTCTCTATCTTGCGTATATGGGAGGTAACCGTCCCCAAAGAATTGGTGATCTGGTGGTCCTTTCAAGACCAATCACGATAATTTCAGGAAGAGGTAGACCTCTGTCAGCATTCTCCTACTCCGACTTATCTATCCTGACTCTACGAGACCGATACAACAACAACAAGTCAACGATTTAGCACAGATTGATAGACGTTGAGGTACCTGACGTCGTACGGTCTGAAGGGACAGGAGGTGACGGAGGACCTCAAACGATATTTCCTTCAATTTAGACGAAGACATTGGTAACCGACGACTCCCTTCGAAGAGAAGGCAAAAGGTTCCGACCAGAGACCTGTGTCCTATTCTGGAACTGAGAAATCTGAAATGAAACAAGAACCTGGGTAAAGTGAGATCCAGTCCCTGGATCCTGTATACTTCTTGGCCATGACCTCTTTTCTAGATCTCGTCCTCCTTTCCGTGGTGGTCACTTTATAGTCACCACTTTCTTTCTTTTCATTTGAACAACCTGTTTTCTTTCGTATATCTCGTCTCCCCTCTTACCGGTGGACCTCATATCATAGACGGTACAAGGAAGACAAGGATAATTAATCCGTACCTAAAGATGTATCACTTTCTCATCTCCCGTTCCTACTATTTAAATCCTCAGTTTTACCGGTGCACCGGTATGCGAACCCAAAAAATTATAATTATTCATAAAGGAACTTATACGTCCTAGAGTAATTTTAGTCAAACACAGTGTCTCCTTGACTTCTTGGTACCACCCAGGGTTTATCTCCTTTGTCCATTCAAATACCGAAAAAGATTCGAGTTCTTTTCCCCCATTTTTATGTACATTCCCAAAAAACCAAACAAAATAAGATCCACAATAAGTAGTCAAGGCAAAGTTCATCGTCCTCACATGAGTTGGTACTACCATCCTTAAGTGACCAGGATATTGATATGTCAACACCTACAGCCCTTATGAATATAGGTCCTTGAGTTTACTCTAGAAGCCTCTAGATATAGAACGAAGTAGGAAGTATAACTGAACCGAAACAGAAATAAGATGTGACCGAAGAACGTACACCTCTTGTACTAAATACGATGTTACCGGTCTAAGTACGGAGGGAACAAACACCGAAGTTGCATTTCTCCGATTCAGAGATCTGTGACGTACATTTTTTGTGGACCACCTTGAGAGCAACCGGTGTAGACTCAGTATCACGGTAAGAATTCCGATCTCCCGATCTCACCCCCAGTCAGAGTGGATTTGAGGAACCTTACCCAGGAGGTATCTGGTCTTCACGAGACAAAAGTCCTGCCCTCTTTACTCCTGTTTGTTTTAGTAGTCTACAGGTAATTTTGATAGACCGATGAAACTGGTGGGGTGAGGTCATGAGAACGGACCTCTTAGGGTACCTACCTCCTCGGACCACCCGACGTCAGGTACCCCAACGATTCTCAGCCTGTTCTCACTCGCTGAAGTGAAACTGAAAAGTGAAAGTACGTAACCTCTTCCTTTACCGTTGGGTGAGGTCACAAGAACGGACCTCTTAGGGTCCCTGCCCCCTCGGGTCACCCGACGGCAGACACCCCAACGTGTCTCAACCTGTGCTGACTTCGCTGAATCGTCGTCGTCGTCGTCGTCGATGAAACTGGTCCTAATCTTTCCCTGACTCTGATCCCTGTCTACGATAGGGGTCCTCATTTGTCGTTCGTCAACCGATCTTGAAAAACATAGGACATATTAAGTTCTTTGTGAGAGTTCACCAGTATCACATCCTTCGATTCTTTCAGTACTTACGTAGAAACTGACATAAGACGACACCTAGTACCTTTGGGTGGATAACCGGAGTGAGACGAGGATTGTCCGAATTTAATGGTAAAAGGTCGGGTCTCCAAGACATCCAACCCCTTGTCCACTAACACTACGAAGAGTTACAAACGTTTGATGACTGAATGTGATTCTTTAGGTTTTGCAACATAAGTCTTCAAGAGGAAGCCATAGAACACCGAAATTTATATGTACGACTTGAAAAACAACTTTGTACTATATGTATGTTTTTCACGTGTATAATACTCACATATCAAACCAATGGAAAGTGTCCGACTTGCATTGGTACCTTTGTCAGAGGTCTACTTCTTCGTTTTGTAAAGATCATCGGTCTCCGTGGAGGGAGGGACATTGGAGAAGGCCAGTGCGAAGAGAACGGTTTCCACTAGTGATAGAAACTTGTCGTGTTTAAACGAAAAAGGATAAAATTATTAAATATATATATACGCTAATATGTCCCGAGGGGTCCACCGTAATCTCCATTTCTTGAACGGACGGTCACGTCCTCTGTACTCTTTGAAGCCAAGCTAAGGACCCATTCCTTCTAGGAGACCTCCTCCCGTACCGTTGGATGAGGTCATAAGAATGGACATCTTAGGGTTTCTGTCTCCTCGGGCCGTCCGATGTCAGGTATCCCAACATGTCTCAGTGTGTGCTGACTTCGTTGAATCGTGTGTCGTACGTGTAATAATATGTCAAATATAAGAACTTACAAATAAAAAAAGAAGTTACAATATATATATATCCTAAATAGACACAATACAAATATCAACATCAAACAAGTAAGATATAAGATGTTAGACAATGACGTATCACGGAGTAACGAACAAATAAGTTGTGTGAAGATTCCTAAACACCCACAAAGGGTAAACCTCGAAAATGACGACACTTGTTACTTATAAGATTAAGTACAGAGACTCATTTACATGTATTTGTAAAGCCAAACCCAACATACATTTTCACCTTCGAGTACCGAAATTTATAAAACCTGATAATAATTGTTTAGTCTAACGGGAAATTTATTCAATAGAAAGTGTAAATTACTATCGGAAATTCCATAACGTATCGGAAGAAGTATAAGCTCCACAACAGGTGTCGGACTTCCCACGATGAGTTATAGATATTAGTCTTATTCTGTTCCCCCGACTGTGACCAACGGGCTATTTTTCAGTACTCAGAAAAGAGTACCCAGACTCAGTCAAGAGTCAGTCCTCAAGTGACTGACTTCTCCATCGGTCCAGGAGTCCTCGTCCCTAGGACTTTACCGTTCAATACGACATTCTTTCCTAAGAATCAGTAAAGGCTCCCGAGACCAACAAGCCATCGAATCCCAACAGACTTACTGAGAAACGTTGGAACACCTGACGTTTCGTTAGGTTTGAAGGCCAGGAAGTGGTAGAGGACCTCACCGTCTACTTCGGACCGAGGGACCTCAAACAAGTTTGAGTAGAGGTAACTCAACCACTACGGTAAATTGGTGGAGTAAGAGACAGCGGGGGAAAAGGAGGACGGGAGTTAGAAAGGGTCGTAGTCCCAGAAAAGGTCACTCAACCGAGAACTAAAGGTTCTCTTAGAAACCGATAAAAGGACCTCTTTTCGCTTATGAGTCTATGAAGCTCCTAATGACTTATGTCCAAGACTCAACGATAACTGTAAACCTCTGGACTTAGTTTTTTACCTCAAGACCGATTTCAGACTGAATGTCACCCAAGGGACCCGGACGTCAGGGTAGTCCACCGGTAAAAAAGACAGAAACTTATACATTGACCCTAACTAGGAGAACCGTCGACCTGACTAGAAGGGTAACCGATAACCGGACACCTTATTCTCAATAGTATCACCGCTTCCAGTTCTCTTCCGAGACTTTACCGTAGGACCGGTTGACAGGTGAGGGTCGTCCTATCGTTTAGTTTTGGTCGTAACGTAGGACTCCTATTCTCACGCTCACTCCCCACCATTTCTACTTACGGTAACAATTTTTAGATTTCGTCCCCAGAGGTTGAGGGTCCGACACCTGACAATTCCCTCGGTTCGAAGTAGACGGTGAAGGGTAGTGAGCGTAATGACGGACTTGGTAGGGGCCGGGGTAGGGGTGTGGGGGTACCTTTTTAACAGAAGGTACTTTGGTCAGGGATCCTGGTCTTTCCAACCACTCGTGACTAGATTTCCCACGTCCCACGTCCCCCACACCCACCAGGACTAATATACACTCACGAGTCAGAACAGACAGGTTGAGACACACTGGGGTACCTGACATCGGGTGGTCCGAGGAGACAAGTACCTTAAGAGGTCCGTTCTTATAACCTCACCCAACGGTAAAGGAAGAGGTTCCCTAGAAGGGTTGGGTACAGAGGACGTTACCGTTCACCTAAGAAATAGAGACTCGGTGGTCCCTTCGGGTATCTGTTGTAAATAAATGTCAAAACGGGGTCCCTGTACAATTAAGAGGACGGGAGACAATATATACCAGACCTATATCCATGCCTGGTAGACTTCAGGACCTCTTATAGTGTCACTAGGTAATGTAGTTACTGTGACACGACTTATCCGTTTACTCGTGCTACACTAATTATGCGACCGTCGTCTACTATCCTTTCTCCCTTCCTCCTAACCCACACTTCTCAAAGTCTGACGTCGCGTGGAGACTCTTACAGGACTGGTCCGACTGCACCTCGAAGTTCCGTCACTACCTGACTGGACACCGGGTGTACGCGTCCTTCCCGGGTCGAAATTTAGGGACCACGCACGTCAGTAGCCGTTTGCCTCCTCTCGTACCGGAAGTCGCACCGTAAAGCCGACAGCGAAAGTGTCTGTACCGCCGACCCCGACAGTCGAGGGACGGGAGGAGTATCCTCTAAGAGACAACTTCCCTTGGGATTCGTCACTTAGGCGTACCAAAAGCGGCGTCAGACATGTCTGTCGTAGTGTACCTACGTGAAGAACTAGTACAAAGTCCCACGTCGAGAGGGGATCAAGGGTATCTGGAGAGGGGACTCCCCTTTGAACCTTCTCCCTCAGATCACTGTATTTGGTGTCGGGGATGACGACGACGTCAACCAGAAGTTCAGTGTGACCGTAAATAGGAGGGTAGGGGGATGATACGGGAGACTTCTGAGGTGTAGGGTACGATAGTGGAACCGTCCACAACTACCGAACGAATGGACCACCACGTTGAGTCTGAAAGTGAGGACCCCAGGGTTTAGGAACCTTAGTCTGGGAGGAGTCACTCCCCGACAACATATTCAGGTACGTGTCAATATTGACCCTTTTCCTTGGGTGTCTCCGTGGCTCATTTGGTGCACCAACACGTATAAAGAGAAGGGGAAGGAGGCGCGACGAGGTCTCGTTATCGTCGGAATCGAGGAGGGTGACGAGTCCAAGTAAGACCGGTCTTACTACCGTTGACGAGAGAGAATAACTAGAACCTGTGTCCTCAGATCCCACGGATATCGCAAGTATCTAATATCAAGTTACTATGGTAATACAAGTGATTGTTCTCACATGAGGGAGACCCCTGGGCCTGGGAGGAAGAAGAAAGGAGGTAAGTGACGCCAGTATAGACGTAACGTTAGACTTCTGGGAGAACGGACGAAGAGAAGAAAGAGGGGAGATAAGTGTCCGTAAAGGAGGTTTTATAGGGAACCAGTAGAACAAGGTAGAACCACTAGACTTGGTGGGGGGTACCTAGTGTGAGGAGCAAGAAAGCGTTTATTGGTAGACAAAAAGAGTTTTAGGCGGGGGGGGGAACTATCTGTCAAATTTGGAGTTCCAAATTGTCTATGGACGGGATCTTTACCCGAAGGAACCACCGAGTCTGCCATTTCTTAGACGTTACACCCTCTGGACTCAAGTTAGGGACCCAGTCCTTCTGGGGGACCTCTTCCCTTACCATATGAGTACGGCCATAAGAACGGACCTCTTAAAGTACCTGTTCTTCCGACCTCCCGATACCGGGTACCCTAGTGTTTCTCAACCTGTGCTGACTGACTTACTTACGTATGGATGGGATATTTGTGTCCATAGAGACGACCAGTTAAGTGACAGTAAATTGAGACGTCTCCTCAATGTCCTATACAGTCACAGAAGGTCTTGAACATGACCCCTTTATCTTCAGATAAAACAGATAGACGTCTTCCCGTTCAAGTGGAAGTTTGACAAGGACCCAATGAAAATAACAGCGGAGGGAAAAGGGAGGGTAACCTGAAATCACCATCCTTGAGCAAAAACAAAGGAAATTTGGTGTCTTGACGATTAAGTTTACTTTACTGTAAAGGTCTTCTTATCTTTAAGGACTAAATTCACTCCGGGAAAACTCAAGTCTACCTAAACACTATTTATTCTCTTTCTCTGAGAACAAGGGTTTGGTCGATGAGTGACGACGGGGTTCGACATCTAATTACCTTGACCGGGTCCTTTTTTGAACCAACCCTAAAAGGAACCACTCTGAAACACCGGTGGTTCCTCGAAAGGAACGTTCATTTATTCAGACCCATCCTTTTGTGGATATACACTCCAAGAATAACGGAGAGGATGTTTTTGTTTAGGCGACCGTCAGTATTTTATCCTTTCTGACTGATCTCCATTTGTGAACCTGAAACGGGTTTCCGAAAACCATTAAAATCCATTTTACCCGACCCAGAGAGGGTATGGTTGGCGAACACGAAACCTTCGACATCTTACACCCGAGGTTTATGTAAACCAGTTTGACGGTCTTTTCAGTTTCCCTCCTAAGTAATTGTTCCTACGTTAAATGGTGGTCTGATACAGACAGAAAAGTCGGTTCGTCTGACACCGAATAAAGACCCCCACGAGTTTGTGATTTTGTTTTACAAAACTTTGGGGACACTATAAAAAACCACTCATCTCACAGATTTCCTTGAATGAACCTTCTTAGTCATAATTGACAACGAGGTCTGAACAGTCAAGTCAAGTCAAGTCAACGAGTCAACACAGGCTGAGAAACGTTGGGGTACTTAGCGTCGTGCGGTCCGGAGGGACAGGTAGTGGTTGAGGGCCTCAAGTGAGTCTGAGTGCAGGTAGCTCAGTCACTACGGTAGGTCGGTAGAGTAGGAGCCAGCAGGGGAAGAGGAGGACGGGGATTAGGGAGGGTCGTAGTCTCTTAAGTAGTTTTTCCAGGGAGAGATAATCACTGATGAAATTAAGATTCTTACCCTAGGTAGTGAAAATTGAATTCTGGAATAGAACACTCCATTTCGTTTTACTTCGTAATCGAGAACCTGTGAAGTGATATCAGATAGAGGTCCCGTCTGTCTTCTCTATTTAAAGAGTGGGTTCTACGTAAATTGAATTATAGTTTCTTTGAACAGTAAGGAGTAACTTTCCGTGTCAACGGTATCAATTAACTTATTCCGTCAGAAAATTGTTGACGTTCTCTTTTGATTTCTAAATTCGTCGAGAGGAAGTCCTTTCTGTAATTGGTTCAAAATTTCAAAATAAATAAATAAATAAATAAACCGACACAGTCCAGAATCAACGTCGTGCTCCCAGAATCAATATAGTACATCCTAGAGAGCAATCCTGTGTCCCTGAGAGATCAACATAACACTCCCAAGTCATCAACGGAACACATCCGAATCAACGAGGTACCGTACACTTAGAATCAAGGAGCTGAACCCTAGTTTGGACACAGGGGACGTTACGTTCCACATAAGAATTGGTGACCGGATGGTCCTTTCAGGCATTGGTCAAATGTCTATGTTACAGATGATAGGTCTGACTTAATATAATAGTAGAGATTGGACCTCTAGGACTGACACGTTAGTTATTATCCTTCTCGAAACTAATCGATAAATTATCTGTCATCAATGGATTAAAAAATCATTCCACCACCGACGTAGAGTCCCTAGAACAGAAAGTTCAAAAAACCAAAAAAAAAAAACTGGTAAAATAGCCCCACAAGATTCAACGAAAAGATTATAAAAGTTTAAGAAAGGGGAGGATACTTTGTGTTTTTACTACCGTCCACCGTCCTTTAAGTGTCTTACTTGTTATTTTACAGAGAACGGACTTTAGTAACGGGGGTTTTATCCTCTACTACTAAGTCATCTTGGTGTTACACGTCGGTGACCCAACCACAGGTACATCAAGATTTTAACAAACCGATATTCCCGTAGTACACTATGGAGATTCATAAAACAACCACCACACAAAAATCTTCTATTTCTCGATTTTTAAGTCCAAAGACGATACTTTACGATTCGTATACTTGTATCCATAGATAACGTAGAGACCCCAAGAGAGACACCTGGAAGAAAGGTACTCGAAGGACGAAAGGAAAATCTTAGTGTGAGCAAAATGAATAAGAACTGGAACGAGAGTGAAAGGGGGTGGTAGTTTCCTGTGGACTAAGTTCGATTCGGTTAGTCTATGGAAAGGGACCCTTAAATTTGGACTCCGTTTTCAGACAAAGAGAAGATTCTCCTTGACACAGTCTGCCGTTTCGTAGACAGATATTACACCCTCTGGACCCAAGGTAGGGATCCAACCCTTCAAGGGACCTCTTCCTTTATCGTTGGGTGAGGTCATGAGAACGGATCTTTTAGGGTACCCGTCTCCTCGGACCACAGGTACCCCAGTGTTTCTCAGCCTGTACTGACTCGCTGAAGTGGAAAGTGACACATATTATACTCCTGAAGCGACCACCGAGTTAGCCATTTCTTTGACGGACGTTACGTCCTCTGGGTCTAAAATAGGGACCTAGTCCTTCTAGGGGACCTCTTCCATTTCCGTTGGGTGGGGTCATAAGAGGCGACTTCTTGAGGTACTGTCTCCTCAGACCACCCGGTGTCAAGGACCCCAGTGTTTCTGAACGTATTATACACTTCAACACTCCGTATCTGTTGGGACACGGTGTACCGAACTCCTCGTCTTTTTCGACCCACGTCTTTTTTATCTCATGTGTACGTCTCTCTTCGCCCTCCCACCCCGTACGTCCTCCTCTGCCTCTCTCAGTCTCTACGCTTGAAAGAGTTCAAAATACGTCATAGGAACATTAACGAGAGAAAACGAATTCTCTTTTGTACTGAAAACCCTGAAAGGTCCACCGAGTCACCATTTCTTAGACGGATAGTCACGTCCTTTGAACCCAAACTAGATACCAGGTCCTGCGTCCGAAACCTCGTTGATTCGGACACGTGGTGTTGATAACTCGGACACGAAATCTCGGGTCCTAACTCGGGTACGAGGTGTTGATGATTTCGGACGTACGGGATCTAGGGCTCGAGTCGCTGTTCTCTTCGGTGGTGTTTCTCTTCGGACTCGTGACGTCACTTCTCATCAAGAGTGAACGGTGTTGACCTCTTTCGACCACTTTTCGTCGTTTCTGGGTCTCGTCGGTTTTTATTTATTTATTTATTTATTTTCTTGTGTTGAAAAAATGGACGTCGGTTCTCCTCAAAATTGAAAAGGAGGGTGACGACCGTCCATATATTATATCTTTTATGCTTAAACGGGTTGGTCCATAAGGACCTGAGTGTCCTTTATGAGATTAGGACATCCTTGGAGAAGGACGACGTCCTTCTTTTAGACGGAGGAAAGACGTAAAAGAGGGGTACGGTCGGGAGTTTCCCTAATCTTTCTGAGTTGGACTTCTAGTCCTGTCTGCCTCCAAACCCCCGAGGGTTCCTAAACCCCCTCCAATCCCGGGGATTAATCTACCGATCTCACGTACCGGTAACAAATATAAAAAAGATATTGTCTGACATAAGACTCAAGGTTTAGTGGTTGAATGTTCTGAAATCCTGATGTCAGGAATTTTTGTTTTCTTTTGTCCCTGAAAGATACGGTATAATTAATTGTTACTACTAAGTGTTGGGTCTTTCCCAAGAAATTATGTATGTTCGTGAGGTGATTAGTCCCAAACTAACATAATTCAAGGGAAGTAGTATAAACTGAAAAGTAAATAAATTACTCGTCCTCCTCTGTTGATTTGAAGTTAAAAGACACGTGACTTACCGGTAATCTACTGTTCCGTAAATACTTTACTATGACATTCAGTCACCTCCTTTTTATTGAAATTTTTATAAGAGAGAGAGAAAAAAAAACTTATTGTCTTAAGACATACGAGTTCTTCCTCCTTCGTTAATTCTGAAACTAAAACAATTTTTCAGTTCTCTCTTTTTTTTTCAATACTCTCTTTATATTAAACTTTCGACTCTCTGTGATTTCCCAAAACTCAAGACCGACAAAACGTTGTTGAGTTACTGAAAACCATTCTGTATTTTAAAAGACTTAGAAACGAAAGAACAGATATTTTATCCTCAAGGTCATTCGGACCGGACGGTTAAGAATCTCAATGACACTCTAAGTACACACTAACATATACACTTTAACAAAACATCAGATATCTTTATAATATATTTATAACAAATGAGAATACTATTAACTTTATGATTATCGAAAATTAATGATACCGATCCACTTTTACAGATGTCAGTATGTCAGTTTAATCATAAGTAACATACCGTCTATGCTGTACTCTTATTTAAGTGGGAGAATAGGTCCTAATAGACGTTTATATATAAAAATAATAAAAATAAATGACACAGAAAATTTAAAAAAAAAAAAAAAAACGAGTTTTGATACGGGGAACGTAACCCTTGTACCACAGAATTGGTGACCTAGTGGTCCCTGTAGGGTTTTATATATAAAAATTTCTTTGAAAAACGACTAAAATTCGTACACACTCAACTTGGGTACGGACATCACAACCGAGACCACCTCGTCGTAAACGGAGGACCCGGGAGAAAGGTGGGACAGAACCAAACCGACCAGGAGAGCAACAGAGGACACGAGGTTTGGTGTTCAACTGAAAAGAACTGGTCCGTGTTTTCACTGGAGTAAACTCGTACCAGTCAGGACTCTGTCTCTCTATTATCCTCTCGAACATATGGGAACCGAGGACAGTTGTTCTGTTTATTCTGTCCCCTTCTCTACACCGAACTTGTCGACCACATTGGTCTAGACCCTGAATAAACCCATCTCCCTCCTCCACTTACTGTAGTAGTTTGTTATTTACAGGATAACCCTCCGTTTAAGAAGGTTCGAGTCGGACTTTCCGGTGCAGACCAGAACGTGTGTCACCCGTGGGGTTAAAAAAAGAAGACAAAAACAAACAAAAAAATTTGAAACACACATACAAAGAATTTATAACTAAAAATAATAAACTGACGGGGTCCAGGACCAACGTCGTGCACCCTTAAAGTTAGAAGTAACACCATACAAGTACACCCTAGATCAAGGGGTTGGTCCCTAACTTGGACCCGGGGGATGAAACTTTCGTAACTCAGAATCGACGACCTCGTGGTCCCTTCAGAGACAAAATGTTAATTTTTTTAAAAAGGTTTATATGTATACGATAGTAATATACATATATATTATGTGTCATAATATGTATGTAAGTTCTATAAGTATATATGTGTATAGTGTATACACATACACTATATACATATATGTGTATGTGTATATATACATATGTACTCACATATGTATATATATATATATACTTAATATGACTCGTGGAACTTTAAAGGGGGTTTTGTGAATTAATCAAGAAAGTCGTGTGGGTTTTATTATAATTTTTATACCAAACCCAAAGACTCCCACTACTAAGCTAAAGATGTAGTACACGGTGTAAATGTGTCTAGATTCATGTATCTCTGTAAATAGATAAAATAAAAATGTATCCAAAAAATTTTTTTTAATAAAATAGTAGAATAAAAAGTAAGTAAAAAAGGGGACACAAAAACTTGTTTCAACATTAATACCATGATCAATTATAAACTAAGAACGACAAAAAAAAATTAGTTTTCAATTTACACCAAAAAAAAAAGTGTAACCATGTAATAGAAGTATTTATGATGGCGTCTATCGATGGTTTTTAAGTGACCTATACAACTCGGTAGTGTATATATAAAATCAGTTAGAGCACAATTGACAAATTCTTTGAAGACTGAAAGGGGATGATATGTATTATGATAAAAACCGTTGAAGGGTCCACCGAGTCTCCAATTTAGTAGACGGACGTTACGTCCTCTGGACCCAAGCTGGGGACCCAACCCTTCCAGAGGACCTCTTCCTTTACTGTTGGTAACGTCATAAGAACGGACCTCTTAGGGTACCTACCTCCTCGGACTACCCGATGTCAGGTACCCCAGTGTTTCTCAGCCTGTGCTGACTCGCTGAAGTGAAAGTGAAAGTGAAACCGTTGAATCGTTATTTCGACGATCAAAGAGATGTCGAGTGAAATACAACACTTCGTAAAAGGTAAAAAACCGGTTCCGAGGGACGAACACCCTAGAATCAAGGGGTTGGTCACTAACTTGGGTACTGGGTACGGGAACCGTCACTTTCACATCTCAGGATTGGTAATCTGACGGTCCCTTAAGGGTACAATTCGAAAAAGTTTTCACATAAAAAGAAAAGATTTTTATATAATTAATTGAGAAAGGTAAATTTTAATAAAATAGGTCAAGTTATATATATATATATTATGATTTCCTATTTGTTGAGCACGTGTCATAGGTTCATTTCTGACGTAGAGTCTTTAAGGAAAAAGGAGACCAGGTTGACGTAACGACTTCGTTGTCTATTGTGATTCGTCTTTATCAGGGTAGGTAGTACTGGTAGTAGTAGTGCTAATAGTTTCAATAGAAGGCATACTAGTATGGTCGTTACGTAAAAAATCCTTGTGGTTTCACTTTGACCTGTCACTTTGGACATGGACCCCTTTCATTTACGTTTTAACCAACCGTCGTGGCCAGCCGCATACACTTTTGAACGATATAAAACCTGTGACACCAGCTACGAACCCCACACGATTTAATTCTTATATGTTCACGGTACAACCTGAACGGTTCCTTGAACGGTTAAGAATCCGGGGACAACATTTTTTCTAATTAGAAAAAGTTATCAAAAGACCTGAGAAATAATAAGTTTAGGAATAGATAAGTTTCGGGAACGACAAAACGAGGAGAAGTCAACGATTACCACTGACGAAACCGTTAAAAGAGGTATGATCAAGGTGTTCAAGTCCGTCCAAGACGGGGGTTCCAAGGACCCGGACTCAGGAAATTGTTGAGGGGATGGGGTAGTTCAAGGACTGGTAAGCGGAAGCGACTTTAGTAAGTGAGTCTGGTTCAGTCACTAAGTTTCGACTCCTTTAGTCGAACACCGAAAGGACTCCCTTTTACCGTCCGTTGTCGGTGACCTGATGCGTTGGTGTACATGACCTGCGGGGACACACTTGTAAAACAATCCGTACACGATTTTCAGCGAAGTCAGTACAGGTCGAGAAACACTGGGATACCTAACATTGGACGGTCCGAGAAGACAGGTACCTTAAGAGGTCCGTTCTTGCGACCTCACCCAACGGTAAAGAAGGAGGTCCCCTGGAAGGACTAGGTCCCCAGCTTGGGCTCAGAGAATGCAGTGAACGTAACCGACCACCCAAGAAATGGTGATCGTGGTGGACCCTTCAAGGAACAATCCGTACCCTTTCTCTTTTTTCTTTTACTTCGGTAGAATCTGAACAGGATTTCTTAAACGTTAGGAGAAGTCCTCGACTCAGGTATACACCACGGTTTTAACGTCACTTACGACTCTCCCATTGAATATTTGAACTCTCATGTAGTACGTACCTTAAGGGACCACCAGATCACTGATTCTGATGTACGAAGGTTACGTCTCCCGGGTCCAAGTTAGGGACCAGTCCCTTGATCCAGGGTGTTTGACGTTGGTCCTTGAAGTCAGTCAAGTCAAGTCAAGTCAGTGAGTCAGCACAGGCTGAGAAATTCTGGGGTACTTAGCGTCGTACGGTCCGAAGGGACAGGTAGTGATTGAGGGCCTCAAGTGAGTCTGAGTGCAGGTAGTTCAGGCACTACGGTACGTCGGTAGAGTAGGAGACAATAGGGGAAAAGGAGGACGGAGGTTAGGGAGGGTCGTAGTCTCAGAAAAGGTCACTCATTGAGAAGCGTACTCCACCGGTTTCATGACCTCAAAGTCGAAATCGTAGTAAGGAAGGTTTCTTGTGGGTCCTGGGTAGAGGAAATCTTACCTGACCAACCTAGAGAAACGTCAGGTTCCCTGAGAGTTCTCAGAAGAGGTCGTGGTGTCAAGTTTTCGTAAGTAAGAAGCCGTGAGTCGAAAGAAGTGTCAGGTTGAGAGTGTAGGTATGTACTGGTGTCCTTTTTGGTATCGGAACTGATCTACCTGGAAACAACAGTTTCACTACAGAGACGAAAACTTATACGATAGATCCAACCAGTATTGAAAAGAAGGTTCCTCATTCGCAGAAAATTGAAGTACCGACGTCAGTGGTAGACGTCACTAAAACCTCGGGGGGTTTTATTTCAGACTGTGACAAGGGTGACAAGGGGTAGATAAAGGGTACTTCACTACCCTGGCCGACGGTACTAGAAGCAAAAGACTTACAACTCGAAATTCGGTTGAAAAAGGGAGAGGAGTAAGTGAAAGTAGTTCTCCAGAAAATCAAGGAGAAGTGAAAGACGGTATTCCCACCATAGTAGACGTATAGACTCCAATAACTATAAAAAAGGGCCGTTGTATGGTATTAATTTCTAGGACGTACGACGACGGTTCTAGTTTCCAGGGTTCGCGGTGTTGATTCCGGACCGTATCGGTTTGTTGATTTATAATTGTTTTGTCTTGTCTCATGGGGTTTCCGAAGACCTTCTCCTTGTCCGTTAGTACACCCTTAGTAGTAAGGGAGTGTTGTCCCTTAATACTGAAAGTCTCTTCGTTTAGGTATTCCTTTACGTTCTACGTAGATCTGAACGTCGATCACCTTTGTCACAGTCTGAAATAAAAGAACCCGGGGTTTTAGTGACGTCTACCACTGACGTCGGTACTTTAATTTTCTGTGAATGAGGAACCTTCCTTTCAATACTGGTCGGATCTGTCGTATAATCTTTCGTCTCTGTAATGAAACAGTTGTTTCCAGTTAGATCAGTTCCGACACCAAAAAGGTCACTAGTACGTACCCACTCTCAACCTGACGCCTCTTTCGACTCGCGACTTCTTACCTACGAAAACTCGACACCACAACCTCTTCTGAGAACTCTCAGGGAACCTGACGTTCCTCTAGGTTGGTCAGGTAAGATTTCCTCTAGTCAGGACCCACAAGTAACCTTCCTGACTACAACTTCGACTTTGAGGTTATGAAACCGGTGGACTACGCTTCCCGACTAAGTAAACTTTTCTGGGACCGCGACCCTTTCTAACACCCGTCCTCCTCTTCCCCTACTGTCTCCTACTCTACCAACCTACCGTGGTGGCTGAGCTACCTGTACCCAAACCCATCTGAGACCGTCGACCACTACCTGTCCCTCCGGACCGTACGAAATCAGGTACACCAGCGTTTCTCAGCCTGTACTGACTCGTTGACTTGATTGACTGTTAGGTTGACCGTTCCGTTCTCTATTACTCCATTTTCAATTCAAGACATTAGTTTAGGACGACTGGAAGTTTCAGTCTAAGGGACCCTAAGAGTGAGGGAAACGGTCCAACTGTTCAGACAATACCCCGGATCTTGAAAGGATTGTCACACTCTTGGAGGAGCCATATTAACAAAAGGTCAAACACATAACGGGTGGACCGTCGAGACACTACCAGCGATTATCTGGAGGAAGTTCTCCAGACTACGGTGTACGACGCGGAGGGTCCTGACGGCGACGGTCTCGGAGACAGGGGCGCCGTCCGGTGACGACTGGGTACGAAGGTGTCCTCTGGGAGTTTGTGAGCGTCCGTCCGGACCGAGTCAGAGAATACCCCAGTGACGAGGAAAGGGACCCAGGACCACACGTGTTCCAAAACGAACACGGAAGGTTCACAGAGACCACCCATACTTCAAACAAAAATTTACGTTAACTCGGGGAGGATGACAGAGCAACGTCGAAGAGGAAACGGGAACCTACACCCCATAGAAAAAACCACCCAAGGTTGTAAGAGAACTGTTACTAACAAGTCGTCACTCAACGTGAAAACCACAAGAGCGTCCTCTTCTACTCGTGTACAGGAACATGAAACGGTAGAAAATTTTATTCTACATAGTTCCCTCACTTTCTCTGAGTTGGACTTAAATCCCCTTTCCTCGATACCTACGTCCGAACTATTACATAACATACCTCCCGTCAAAACTCGTCCCAAGTTTGTTTCTCTACACACATCACTTCCTAGACCGGTTTACACAAACCCAACCTCGGACCGACCTCACCTACTTTTGTGCAAACACATTTTTAAATCCAGTCTTTCGACACTTCTACCGTCGACCAACCCTCAGGAACCCACGATCTGACTGTCAAGTCTGAATAAGGACACCCACCATAAAGTGTCCGAACACTCGGTTCGTTACTACAGTACTTTTACCCTCAGGTCTTTACTCTCTGACCTCCGTCTCTTAGGTTGATCCTCCGGTGACTCGTGGAACCCTCTATTCCAGGACAACACCCTCACCTTCTACCCGAACTCCTCATTACCTTCCTTCGTGCCTGTCGGGAACGGTGCTGATCTACACCTACCCTTCCTCTCTTCCTACTGAGTCCCATCTAAAGTCATCCTTCTCACCTTCCCTCCTAAACCTCTGTCCTCTAGTCGAAGTCCTCTAGTCACCTTTCAGAAACGTTCACCTTTCTACATGTATAGACGTCCTCACATCAGAGTTAACTAATAGAATATTTTCGACACCGCAAAGAGACACTCTATCCACCCGTCATCCATAGTATCCTTAAATTTTACTGTTTTGAAGACCGAGTGTCCTCTCGTCTCATCCTTTTTCATAAGAGAGACTAGATCTTAATGTTTGGGATCCGATTCAGGGTAAAAAAAAAGAAAAGAAAAGAGGGAGTAAGTAAAGTACATGAACCTGTTTTATATCCGTATGGAACCTCTATAACGGGTGAACCAAGGTCTGGTGTCCTTATTGCACTAATCGAGTTATTTTGCTCAACGAATTTAAGAAAACCAAAGGAGTACGCATATTTTTCCCCGAAGGGTCCACAATCACCATTTCTTGGGCGGTTGCGTTCTCTACGTTCTCTGTGCCCCAGGTAGGGACCCATCCCTTCTAGGGAACCTCCTCTTGTACCGTTGGGTAAGGTCATAAGAACGGATCTCTTAGGGTACCTGTCTTCTCGGACCACTCGATGTCAGGTATCCCAGTGTTTCTCAGGCTGTACTGACTTCACTGACTCGTGTGCACGCGTTCGTAAAATTCATTTTAAATACAAAATGTAATATGATATCAGACAAATTCCACGTTATCGCAATAAGAATTTTTTCTGTTACATGTATGGAATTAATTTTCTATGAAATAGTGACTTTTTACGATTGGTAGTAGACTCGGAAATCACTCAGCATTTGCAAAACTTTATCATGGTAGTTTGAGGATTAGTATCTATTGTTAAGTGATTATGTCATTGACCTCTTCCTTTACCGTTGGGTGAGGTCATGAGAACGGACCTTTTAAAGTGCCTACCTCCTCGGACCATCCGATGTCAGGTACCCCAACGTTTCTCAACCTGTGTTGACTCGTTGAAGTAAAAGAAAGAAAGATATCAAGGTAAACCTCTTCCTTTACCGTTGGGTGAGGTCACCAGAACGGACCTCTTAGGATACCTACCTCCCCGTACTACCCGATGTCGGATACCCCAACGTTTCTCAACCTGTGCTGATTCGTTAATTGATTGTGTGTGTGATATATCATTATTCCTTTTACAGACCTTATGACACTCTTAATGACTTGACACTGTCTCTGTACTAGACTCGTTTGCGACAACGTTTTTACCTCGACTAGCGCAACGTACTGTGTTCCAACTGTGTTTGGAAGTCAAACATTTTTTTGTTTTGTTTTGTTGTGTCATAGACACTGCACGTTATTTCACTCTGTAAGAACATGAAATTTTAAGGGACCCGGTCAGAGGAATAGACATTTTGTAAACAGATAATAGATAAAATACCCAGAATCGGGTATTTAGTGTCGGTAATAAATAATTTATGAAGTCGTCCATTGTCTTAAATTCTTGAAGTAAAGAATGAGTTAAAAATCTTACGGGTAAGAAGTAAATTTTTTTTTAAGGTTTGAAGTCATCGAATTTTGTTATAAGTAAAATAAACAAGTATGAAGATGTTAGACCCGACGTGACCCGAGACACCAAGACAACCAGGACTACGACTAGTGACTGAACAAACGTCAGCGGACCACCCACCGACCCACGACCTACCGACCTGAAGAGAGAGAGGGGATAGAGTCCCAGAGAAGGAGAGGTGGACCAAAGAGGGTGTTTTATCAACGCGAAGAAGGGGTAACCGAGTCTAGAGGGGTTTCATGTTTTCGTCTTTGAAAGTGTGGAGGACTCCCCAAGTTTCTCCCTTGATCGTGTCGACGTCCAGACGTAAAGGTCCGCTTCAATTCAGTGACCGGGTCAGGTCTAAATTCATCCTCCCTGAGGTATTCCCACACTGGTTGCCTTCCCACCAGGTGACTTCCCGTCGCCACAGTGTCTGATGTTATTATAATAGAGGTTAAACATTTACTCATTAGACACTAAATCCCTCCAATTTAATGAACAGGGTGTATCTCTTATCTCTATTCGTACCCTCTTGTCTATTTTAAACATGTGTGAATAGGGAGTCATAGTTACACACACCTCCCCCAACCAAGGTCTTTCTTGCGGGAGAGTTTGGGTTTAGGTTCCTACGAGTTCAGGAAATATATTTTTACCATGTCATAAATTTATATTGGATGTGTATAAGAGGCTGTATGAAATTTAGTAGAGGTGCAAAGAATATTATAGATTATGTTAATTTACGATACATTTATCAACAGTCACACCACATTTAAGTTCAAAACGAGAAACCTTGAGACCTAAAAAAAAAAAAATTAGGTGGCGCCTGCACCTTAGGTTCCCTATGTTTTCCCGGCTGATTTTAAACAAAATTAGATTTGAGAACACTCCACCCATGACAATAACAGGGATTAAATCTTACTCCTTTTGAGTCCTTATCTCTCAACTTGATGAAACGGAGTCCATAAAAGGAGACCTCTAAGTAATATGTGAACAGACGACAGAGAATGTCCCGTGATGGACTATGTATATTCCACTGACATTTACAATAAATTAGACTTTGATAACAAACTTCGTGACTTCGTTTAGAGAAGTCGGTAGGTGATAGTATATCTGATCCTTGACCCTCAAAAGGGAAACTCGAGAGTGTACTAGTCTCGGAAAAGGTAAAGTCCGTAGATGAAACAGGAGGTAATAGATCCCGAACTTCAAACCGTTCCTCACTGTCGTAGGAACGGGTGGGTTGGAGTCGGAACTAAAAGGGACCGACTAATTGGAGTACCGAGGGAGTCATTAAAGGAGAAAAGATCCTTGGTCCATAAAGAATGATTCGTTCTGGAAGGAAGGACCCACTCCTGGAAGGACGTTATCCCGACCGGGGTTTCAAGGTAGGAAAGTAACAGTTCTCCGAAGAGTTGATCATTGTGAAACCAGGGTAAGTGAAGGACATCAAGGTTTCGATTAAGTTAACAACGTTGACACCACCGAAAACTCTTATCGAACGTTTCTACGATGAAGGGTACCTCACTGGACGTCGTCGAAGGGGAAGGGAGACAACCAGGATACCCGTCTCCTGAACGACTACCTTTTGTCAGAGGACCTCTTCGGTACGAGACGAATGGAACCTATCACTAGAGAGTCCGTCGGAACTAAAAAGGGTCAGACACTCCTCGTGTGGGAGTCTATATCTATTACTTCTTCCCCCGAGTGTATCCACCGAAGACGAGATAAAACCCGTTACTGTCCCTCGTCGGTAAGTCCCTTACACGAGACTTATGAGGATGGGAAAGGTACCGTTTTGATGTCCTACCGGAACAGAAAGGGTATGTGAAAAGAGGAAGTGTCGTTGAGGTCTAAAATTAAAACTAGATGAGAATATTTTTACACTTCCGTGTTATGAACGTGAAAATAAATTGTTTTCCCGTACATCCGTCCATACAGACGTTTCACGAAATGTATATAACAGAGTACACTGAATAAAGTATTCGAATACAAACTTAGGTCATCCCACCCCGCCCCAACCCCAAAAGACTTCGGCTTAAATAGAGCTTCGGTGAGAGGGGAAGGGGAGCTGCCCTCCCCTGTTCCTTGTCTTCCTTGACTCGACGAAGCCTCCCGGTCCGGCGGAGGATGAAGGGCGTCGACAGAACGGTCCGGTCTAGATCTTCATCCCCCAGAGGTCGGGTGCGGGTCTAGGTCAGCCACCCTCCCACCCACCAAAAAAGGCCCAGTGACCGCGTGGGAGAGATGAGGGACGGTGGACAAGGCCAAGATAGGTCCGAGGTCCGAGAGACCTCCCGCAGTCCCTGTAAGGTTAGGAGGGTGCTGGGCGCTCCTACAGCGCTCTCTCCCCTCGGGGAACGACAGGAAAAGGTCGTGGCTTCTAAACGGGTCCAAAGAAGAGTTGGGGACCACTGGGCTCAGTGGGTCCTCTCCTTTCTTCTTGACTATTTACCAAAGTTCCAACCAAACAAATGTCACTTGATCAACCGCTTCAGCGTAGGGATCGCTGTCTCCGTGAAAGACCCGTGACAGACGCGTGCTCGTCTGTTAACTTTCGGTTTGTCGGCTCTACGGAGGAGCGGTCTGGTTTATACCAGTGTACGTCGGAGGGCACCTTTCCGACCGGAGCGACCACAGAGGAGCGCAGCCTCGCATGGGCCCGGGCGGGAATCCGTCTTAGTGACTAGTTACGGCGCGAGGACCGAGGGCCGGAGCCATGGGACGTGCTTCTCTTCCGCGCCGTGGGTCCTGGGCGGGAAGGAGACAAACCCAGGGAGTGAGCGCACAGAAGGCGGCGGGGGTCGGACCAAAGCCAGGTGTTCAGGAACTAATTTGTCCGAGCCCGGTGAAAGGGAAACTAGGGCGGGGTTCAGGCACCATTTGAGTTTCCTTACGTCTAGGTCCCAAGGCGCTCTCTCCAGTCGGGCAGGTCCTCCTCACCCACCCCCCGTGGGTAGAGGAGAATGGGACGTCTCATGGGTCGTGCGGGTCCCAAAAGACCACGGTCCCACCTTCCTCCTCCTCCTCCTTCCCCTCCCTGCTCTCCCCCATCCGACCGAGGCCTGAACCTCCAGTACGTATTAAGTTGTCGAATTGAAAGCCCGGGCGGAGAAAGGACCCTCACCCTCAAACGAGGTTTGAAACAAATACCCTGTCAGGCCCTAGGCGCCGCCGGCGCGACAGACGAAGAGGCGAAGAGGCGCCTCGCGCTCGCGGACTCCGGTCAAGCCCCCTACACTCTCGGCTTCGGAGAGCCGACGGTCTGTGGCTCATCCCAGCCCTAAACGGTCGGCCCGGGGTCGAGGTCGGGACGTTCGAGCCCTGCGTCGGCTCGCTGGGTCCGGGTTGCCGCTCAAGCCCGCCCTGCCGCCGGTGGCGTGCGGGTCTGAGCCTAAGCGACGCGCAGGTCCATCACGGGCGACCGCGCGCGGGCAAGTGGGGCGTGGTGCGGCCCCGCGGGCCGAGGAGCCCGAAGGGCTCACCTCTGCAGAACCTCAACCGAGCCCAACTCTGAAACTCCCGCGACGGACGAGACCTTTTAAAGCTGGACAGGAATCTGTGGTCGTCAAAGTAATCGCAGAGGTCACGTCAATTGAGAGTCGTCTGTGGGGGAGGGGGAAAGGACCATTGAAGAACCGAAGTTCTTTCAACGTATTAAGACCTCCGGTCCTCCCTGGGGAGGGGGTGGGGCGACCAGAGTTCAAGACCCACAGACCCTAGGGCTCCGCCTGTGGATAGACAGAGAAGAGAGACAAGAGGAGAAGTTAATAGTCTGGAAGTTATTCTTCGATTAGACTGGAGGAAAGAGGATCGTCTTCTACTTAGGCCGAAGCCGCGGGGGAGGCGAGGGCGGTGGGCCCGTCGTTCACTAGGTGCAGTGAGTTCTGGATCTGTGCCTGGAGCTTCGGGAGAAGTTGAGCCACTACTTGGGGTTCGGGTCGAGCACCGCCTTCTTCTAGGACGGGCTTAGCAAGAAGTTCCTCGGACTGAGGCCGAGCGTGAGCGCGGTCAGCTCGTGGCTGAGCAGGCCGCCGGTGGGCCCCGGGGCTGACCGGCCGCCGCGGGTCGTGCAGGCGAGCGTGAGCAGCGGGCGCAGGGACGTCGACCCGTGCCCGCGCCCGCGACGCCAGTCGGGGCGCGTCGTCGTGCGTGTAGAGGCAGTCGTCAGGATGCTGCACTGGCTGCTCGATGGCGACGGGGGCCCGACCCTCTACTGGAAATGCCGGTGACCAGTCTCCATGAAGGAGTTCATTCAGTCGGACCTCGTTCCCCCCCTGTGTCTCAGTGCTATGGGTCCGGCGCGCGCGAACAAGAACACGCACAAGCACTGCCACGCACGAATGCACGCACACACACGGACGCACTATTACACACAGCAACTTGCCGAAAAAAAGGTCTTTAGACCCTCCGACCTTCACCCTCAATCAAAATCCCACAACCTTAACATTCCCTAGTCTTCGACCCAGACCACCTCAAGTAGATCCTAGGCCCTTTAACGCTCTAAAAGTCCTGTACTTTTAAGAAGCTCCATCTTCTTTTTTCGTGAACCCGTCTTAAGAGCACTTTGTGTATCTACGCAACTCAGACCTCATGACTATGACCTCATGAAACTGAAGACCTGGGTTTGCGATGAGGGAAAGGCCGGGTGAGGTTCAGTCCATTGAGGATCGGACCACGTGACGCTACACTGTAGTTCTATCAAGATCTTGTCTTGACTCCGAACCCCTCCTCTCTCCTTGAAAACAATGACATCCACCAGACGACAGAGAGGTAACCTTTTCCCTTGTGACTGAATCCGGAATGTCGAGGGTCAAGCCACTGCATTATTGGTATGTCGTGGGGGGTCACTACATTAATCCTTGACGCACCACTTCATCGACACCCGACCTGTTTAGCTAACACACCTTTAACCCAGTCCTCAAGATAACACAACGTGAGCCATTGGATCTTATAGTAGCTAACCCTCGACGAAACAGCATAAAGGGCTTTCCAACAAGACTGAAAAGCTACATCACTTAAAATGTAAGCTCACCTTAATCTGAGGTGTCCGTATTTCTTCCAACGAAGTCAACACCATGGGATTTTATTAATATAAGACCTCCTCTTCGGTTCGATCTTGAACTTTGTATTGGTCACTCCAGTACCCCCCAGTCCGGTAGTCACCGGACCTATCTTCAGGACGGTTGACCTCGTGAACCAAGTCCTAACGGACGTGACCGACTGACAACTGACGGCACCACCTTTTGAGGAGAAGACTCTTGAACGGAATCTGAAATAAAATTTCGGATGTATATATATATATATATATATATATATATATATATATATATATATTTTATCTCATCGGAATCAAATCTTCAACAATACACGTTAAAATTATTCTATTATAAACTATGAAACTAGCGATACTCTCCTGGACTATTGTTTATGTCACTACCTACTTCCGAATATTATCGGAATATTTACTCGGTAAACTGAGTATGACCATCGGTCAATAAAGAAGAGGTAGGGTTTCGACAACTGTAGAACACGTTCTTCCTCAAGAAACAACGACCACCCCAACTACATCGCGACTCTTCGGGAACAGCCTTTGTCTCAACGACTAGTAAGATCAGGTGTTGACCAGAAGACCACTTACTCACGATCACACCTGTGTATGACTCACGAAACTAGATTTATCAACCACATTAAGTTCATACAATACATTATCGTACTGTAAAAAGATTCACACTACTATAACAAGACTTCCTACCGTAATCAAATATATGACACACATACACGTTTCAGTAAAGACTGAGAAACGTTGGGATACCTGACGTCGGACGGTCTCAGGAGACAGGTACCCTTAGAAGTCCGTTCTTATACCCTCACCCGACGGAACTGGAGGAAGTCCCCTAGAAAAGTTGGGTCCCTGACTTGACCGTAGAGAACACAGAGGACTTAACCGTCCGTTCAAGAAATGGTAATCGAGGTCGGGAATATATGATATATTTCCAGACTTCGTCGTACAACACAACGAATGAATCCATTTACGTCAAAACTTATACAATAACACTGAAAACATCTTTACCTGAATCATCATGTATGTTTATCTTTTTCTGGGTTATAAAATGTTATTAAAACCTTTTATCAAAGCCAGGGGTTACTAAAAACTTGATACAAATATATATATGTATGTGTTTATATATACTATACACTAGCCATATTGACTAACGATTTTTATACTTTATTCTCGATNTTACCTGAATCATCATGTATGTTTATCTTTTTCTGGGTTATAAAATGTTATTAAAACCTTTTATCAAAGCCAGGGGTTACTAAAAACTTGATACAAATATATATATGTATGTGTTTATATATACTATACACTAGCCATATTGACCAACGATTTTTATACTTTATTCTCGATCAGAACGGATTACAGACTCCTTTCGATCCCCTTTTCTAGGGATTTGTTTTCGTTTTGTTTTCCTAAGAGAAAATATGTGTAAAACTTACTAACCTCATCGAGTTTTTATACAAACACTTTTCACCTTCAATCGGAACCCAAATCTTTTTTAATTAGACGATGTAGACGGATTAGAGGGGTTGATTTCGGTGAGGAACCGAAGGGCCCACCGAGTTACTACTTCTTGGGTGGACGTTAGGTCCTCTACTCCGTCCTTGGTACCCAAATTAAGGACCCACCCTTTCTAGGGGACCTCCTCCTTTACCGTTGGGTGAGGGCATAAGAACGGATCTTTTAGGGTACCTGTCGAGTATCCCAGCGTTTTCTGAACCCGTGTTGAATCGTAGATTTGTTATTGTTATTGTTTTTCGGTGAGGAGTCAGGTTTCGCCCCACTTAGAGGAAACCTGTCAGTCACTACTGTTGTTGACCTTTTTGTACATCCATTATCCGGACATCCGAACGCGACTATTGTTAGGAACTTTTAACAACCGGTTCATCGATTCCCTTAAATTCTTTGATTTAGTGACACTAGTAACAGAAAACTCTATTTCTTGAGAAGGTTCTCAAGAGACTTAAAGAAAGCCTCGAAACAATTTCAACCTTATTCCATTTACAATATACAGTATAAAACAAAGTGGTTAGTCACATAGAACCACCTAAATTCATCTTCGAACCTTTTACTACCGTCGACTGGGACCTAATCAAAAGTATTTTTAGATGAGTACTGAAACGTGGTAGTAGACACTTTACCCCGATCGTCATCTTAGCATAAGAACTAAGACAGTCCTCATCCCCCGAAATATGGAGTCTTTAGTTTAGTAAAGTATTAACTGTTCCAGTAAAAAAATCCCCTTCAAATCTTTTAACTCCGGTCCCTTCCCATAGTTTCAGTACAAGAAAAAATAACCACCTGACCGGGAGATTAGACAACGGAAATGAAGTCCTCGTTAAAAGGAAAAAGGTACGGGGAGAATCAGGGGTACAGTGAATGGGTCAACTTGTTACTCGATACACCCTATATTTCGGACCTGTAGATTCTTCGAAATTTGTCAAAAACAGTAAAAGAGTCCATTCTAACAAGAATACATATGTTACATTAATGAAAGACTGTGGACAATTTCCTGTGGAAAAGAGTCACAAGTTTGGACGGGACACTACATCCCACGGTAAATTGACACCCCACCTACCTTGGTGCGGTACAATTTTACGTACCGGAGACTTCTACTGACATGACAAAGACGACAAGAGATGTCGAGTATTTAGTCCAATCCCACACATCCACAACCCGAGTTTGTCCCAGACTTGTGACTAGTGTAATTTTAATTTTTTTTTTTCAGACCAATATTTACCTCATGTACAAACCACATAGATCTGGTCTTTTATCTCTTAATATTTCTTCTTTTACTGGACCGAAGTCATCTTGAAAGGTAAGAATGTCTTTTTAACATAAACTTATTGTATAAGATATTCTCTTATATAGGGATGAGAATTTATATTAAGGTTGACATTGTAAACGACGGTGAGGGTCCAAAATCATTATTAAAATCACAAATCGGAAAAGACATTACACACCATCTTTAAATAAAAACAGTTTCACTAGATAAAAAGAGTTCCGAGTACCTCCGTTGAAAATTTAAAAAATTTTTTGACAAAGACATAAATTGAGAATCTAACAATGGAAGAATTGGGAATTTCATTATACGAAAATGGTGATAACAATAGTTATAAATTGTGGATTATTCTTTTACTCTTCTGAGAACTCTCAGGGAACCTGACGTTCCTCTGGTTGGTCAGATAAGATTTCCTCTAGTCAGGACCCACAAGAAACCTTTCTGACTACGATTTCGACTTTGAGGTCATGAAACCGGTGGAGTGCGCTTCTCAACTGAGTAACCTTTTCTGAGACTACGACCTTCCCTAACCCCTGTCCTCCTCTTCCCCTGCTGTCTCCTACTCTACCGACCTACCGTAATGGCTGACCTACCTGCACTCAAACTCACTTGAGACCCTCAACCACTACCTGTCCCTCCGGACCACACGATACTAAGTACCCCACCGTTTCTCAACCTGTGCTGACTCGCTGACTTGACTTGACTTGACTTCTTTTACTCTTTACATCGAGGAATTTTACAAAGAAAAAAGGAGAGGGTTCAAACTATAAATGCAATAAAACTCAAACAGACAATCCAGTGGAAACAATAAAAGACCTTTGAAAACTGTCATAAAGAACTGAGGGGTAAAACATTCAGTTCCTCCAAACCCACCGACCGTCAAGGTGTCAAACGAAAAACAGACACTGTGGAGTTGTAAGGTTTCGAGACTTAGGTACTGATTATTTCTAAAACACGAAACGGGGGGTTAACTGACATAAGCATTTAAGAAGAACTTCAACTTTTTGGCCTTCGTTGTAAATTATATTAAATGACGGAACACATAATCTAACCCAGAATCTGAGTGTGTGACCCAGACCACAGTCCTGAGGACCCTGTGAGTCCTCCTATATAGGTCGCTGTTTCAGTTTACCTAAGAAAGAAAAGTGAGAAGTAGTCAACAAATTTAAACACAGTGGAAAATCAAAGAAGTATAAACCTGGAACTGAAAGAATTTCTAAAAAAAAGAATCATAAAGATTAACGGAAAAATACGTAAATATACGATAAACGGAAATAATACTAGAGTTTTAAAAGATCCGAGTGTTAGGGGAACCAACAGTTCAAAGAAAAGGAATTCGAAAATACAGGTCTAAGGAATTAGAAACACAGGGTAAGACCAAAGAGAGATCTGGATGTTGTCCCGACAGTAGGATCCTAAAGAGAAAGAAAGGTACCGATCTTTTCGACTTCATGTTTGAAGTCATTGAAGAACTCTACAAACACCCTCATTTCAAAAGTTTAAGAAAAGTCAATCTTTTCTAAAGTAAATTTTGACAACAAATTCAAAATGAAAAGAATTTTTTCTTGACTGAGACCGACCAAAAGAGACAAATGGAAACCAACTGATCTATTACATCGACAAAAGTACTTCTCGGAAAACAGTCAGTTTTTTCTTAACAAACGACGGAATCAAAGGAACAGACATTTTATTCCTAGTATTATGGATAAAGTGCCATAAAACCTTCTAATCTATTGTATGGACTTCACAGACCATTTATCAGCTTAAAGTCGTGTTCAAGTAAGAACGGAGGGGTGTACGCATGAGAACAAATGGACCGGTTTTAGTCTACGTCTCTGAAACCATCATTCCATTTGATTAAAACCTAGAGTTAATTTCAAACCGCGATTTACCGTCGGACCTAGACCTTAACGTTCGACCAAAAATTTCAACTTTTATTCTTGACTGTTAGAAGTGCAATTTTTTTTGGATTTATCCCTACGGGTGGTACCCCCGTACCATCGAAAAACGACGTCGTAGAACCCGTTTTCCATAGGTCAGTGAAGACTCCTTTCAGATGAAAGACTAAAAACATTAAACCGAACACCGACGATCAAAACACACACCCGACCCAAACCTTCCCCTCACCCTAACTCTTCACCCTTTCTACTCTTCCCCTTCATTGACTGTACACAACTAATAGACAAGATACCGGTCTCCTCTGTCCCTCGACTTAGCCACGAAGAGTCCCTCTAGTCTTCGTGGGTACCTCGGGTGAAGACTGCGCACACACACCTTTGAAATAAGTATTGGCATCCACGAAAAGTGTGTAAGAAAGAAAATTGGGAGTGTCACTGGACACTTGTCCATGTATAATAATATGGTAAAATGACAACTCCTTTGACTCCGTGTTATTCCAACTCATGTACCGGGTCCCAGTGTATTGTCCGTGCACCGTCTCTACCCTAATCTAAACACTAAGAGTTTGGACAGGAGGATGGGAACATGACACAACGGAGTACGGTTAATCACGGGGATTAATCCGGGACATTAATCCATAGGAACCACTGGTCTATTGAAACCTCACCACCCACCTCGTAATCTCAAACGAAGGTCCGAGGCAGACCCGTTAGTCTAAACCTCGAGAGTAACAACCTCTCTCTCGTTCTCTCTACTATTTCGTTTAGTTGGTCTTTACCCATCAGACAACTGTTACTGATATAAAAGAATGACTCTAAAAGTGGTAAGTACTTAGGTATGGTAAAACGTCCCTTGTGTCTACACTGTGCCGAACTCCTACTGGATCAAATACGGTCCTAACCTACACAAGGACTACTTTACATCAATCCATTACACTCATGTCATCGAATTTCCTCTTTTCCCATGAAGAGTAACAGAAATATTAACGTCTCTAACTAATCCTTATTTAACGAATTTCCCAACTCACTAGAATTAAAAACAAACAACTGTTTAATTCTGCCCACCCTTAATAGTAGGAAAAGAAAGGAAAGGAGGGAGGACACCAATCCTCTATAGATTGGTGTCTTCTCCCACTACCTTCATTTTCTTGGGTGGTTAGGTCTCCTATTAAAATAATTTTTCACACTAAACCTTCTGACTCCTAACTTCATTATTTGAATAACAACTTCCCGTTCAAGACTCCCCTACCGGGAAGGTGACCCCCTGACACTTATAAAATCACGTAACTTTATAGTCGTCTCGTCAAAAGGTTTCACATAAGGAACCTTGTTTTCAAGTGTTTCTGGTTATCTAAACTCTATACAACGTACGAGATAAGGAGAAAACCTTAAAGTGTTATACGTAATTACTAAGGTCTCAGTGAATAATGTTTCGATCAAGTAAAAATTTGGTTATAAAGTGTTTGTATAAATTAAAAACTTGTAAAATAAGGTTGATAGTAGAGAATGGTAGGTGGGACCTTACATGGCATCTGAAACCCTTCGGAAAGACACTGGAAGTGATAAGGAAGAGATCAACTCTCAAAGTATAAATTTCGTTCAATATCAAAAAGAAATGTCACACGAAACACATGCACAATCCGACAGTAAACATAAAGAACTAAATTCTCAGTCAATGGTTACGAATCTCTATTTCTTTACCGGAATTTATAGTTTGTTCACCCCGTATGGTATTTTCTCTGAGTTGTCAATACCATGGAACACATTCATAGTATTAGGACTATGATAAAATTTTTCATACACACACACACAGACAGACTATCTCCCAAGGTATTTGTCTCACAAAAACTACCAGTAAACACCCTAATACCTCTAAAAAGAACAGATCAAAGATAAAAGGACATACAAGGTTTACAACGTGTTATTTGTATTTAGTCCTATCACTTTCACTTCAGTGAGTCAGCACAGGCTGAGAAACGCTGGGGTACCTGACATCGGATGGTCCGAGGAGACAGGTACCCTAAAAGGTCCGTCATCATGACCTCACCTAACGTAAAGGAAGAGGTCCCCTAGAAGGGTTGGATCCCTAACTTGGGTCCAAAGGGCGTAACATCTGTCTACGAAATGGCAGACTCGGTGGTTTATTCACCCCATTTTTAGTGTCCTCTCTCGTTCGTGTCTCCGTTCCCTTCTACCTCACCATCTAAACCCATCTACACACCCCGTACTCCCTTAGACTTTCGGAATCGAGTCATTGACTTCGGACCTCGAAAACAATGGTTCCTTCAGGAGAAACCCTTGATGGACACAAAAAGAACAAACCCCAAGAAAAGAAAAAGAAAGAAAAATTTTTCAAAAATAACTTCACATCAACTTAATGTCACAACACGATTAATGACGAGACGTCGTTTCACTAAGTCAATATGTGCCATCACAGTCAGGGAGTCAGCACACTGAGAAACGTTGGGGTACTTGACCCATACGGCGGTCGGAGGAGACAGGTACCTGAAGAGGTCCGTTCTTATGACCTCACCCAACGGTCAGGGAAGAGTCCCCCTAGAAAGGTTGGGACCCTAGCTTGGGCCCAGAGGACGTAACGTCCGTCTAAGAAATGACAGACTCGGTGGTCCCTTGTATAAACTGTGTCATTAACGATTTTAGAATTGGTTTTAAAGAGGTATCTTCAGTCCTATTCTTCATCTGAACTACCGTCGTCTACAAGACTTAAAGGAAATTGTACAAAATAAACGAACGAGAGAACCTGAAGATCGAAAATAAATTACAAGGTAGATCTGTATCGCCTACTGTTCCCTTTTTTACTACAAGTTACTTCACTTTAGTCGTTATATACGGTTCACGAATCACTTTCAAATGAATAAGGACAAGAACAAGGACCAACTCTACCACTACCCCCGACGCGAGAGGGTCCCGGAACGGAAACACGATGGAACTCTCTAGAATGGACCAAGTCGTAGCTGGTCCTTTTTAGTAACGTGACGAGAATACACCGTCAAGTCCCGTGACACACCTCTCCCCTCTTTAGCCCGTCCAAAAGTCCGGCGTCCGTCGACTGTCAGATCGCCTCTTAGCACTTCTTATGTCTGTGTCAGTGCAACTTTCGGGGAAAGACTGGACATACGTCGACGAGAGGGTCGAACCTTCACGTAACTCCACACAGGGTTATTCAGTCAGTAAAGATAATACCAATGTTTAGACTTTAAAGGTCGACCAGACCTACCGAAAATCAAAGAGGGTAACCGATGTGAGGAAGACCGGAGTCCTTGAACCGTGTTCGACGATGGACACGGACCTTGTAATAAAGGGGCGAAAAACGGACCAATTGTGGGTGTGATGGAAGTCCGTAGTCGAATCCAAGGTCGGGACGTCCTCCAAAAGGGACTGAGTGTTGGGAGCGTGACCGAATCTACGAAGCCGATCCAAAAGGGTATCGGGAGACACAAAGGGGTCTAATCGCGACGACGACATAGTGACACACAAAAATAAACACATACACACACACACAACCGACACGGAGTGACACACGCGCTAGAATCAAGAGGTCGGTCCCCATCTTGGTCTCGGGAGACGTTACCTTTGAGCCGACAGGGTTGGTACCCTGACGGACTTTAATGGGAATAATGACTACTAGATAAAGAGAAAGAATGATGTGACATTAAAGGTGCTCCCGTTCTCACCTACAAAAAGAACGAAACAGCAACGAACTGGACTCGTGTCACGGACCGTGTATCCATCCACGAACTATTCCGTTCTTAGGACATTACAAAAGAAACTTTAGAAACGTTCGAATGTCGGACCTTAAGGAACATCCTTAGAAACACAAGTCCTTAGTACAGACAGGGGACGGACCTGACTTTTAAATCTTGGGATCGAGCTACAAGATTTACGTCACCACTCCTTCTACTCACTTCCTACCCATGAGTCTCTACAACACCCCACGGGTTTGTTTTGTACAAGTGACCCCCTTTTACATATATGATCTAAAAAATAATTTTTATATATAAAGAAACACTACCTAAAAGACGTTTATCACTTTATGACTTATAAACAGACAGAGGGTTAAACAGGTACTTTTTGGAAAGAACCCTAAGTGTCCAACTCCTTCGTTGACACTGTTAGGCAATTAGGTAGTTTTAGTCATCTTTTGTGTTCGTTTTCTTTATATTGGGTTCACTTGTTTGTATTGAATGTGACTGAACTAAAATAGAAACTTAAAGAAAAATTTTGTACTGAAAACCCCTTAAGGGACCACCCAACCCCCAATCCTGAAGCGCGAATCTGACGACCCCCGAGTCCAACTTTGAACCAACCCCTCGATCCTAGGACGTCAAGGGGGGGAGGCGGGTTTTTCAACCGAAAAATTGTATGAGAGTAGTTTTTTAAATTCGTCTCGACTTCTTACATTTCACTTTTTATTTTCATGGGGCGGGAGATCAAAATGAGTTATCTTGGTGACAAGTGTAAACGAACACATAGAAGGTCCCTAAATAATACATATGTGTACTGGAGTAAATATGAACGTAGTCAACCAACAAACCCCTAGAACCCTTGGTGTCGAATCCACCAGAGAAAAAGACCAACCAGGAGTGTGTGGGAACCCTGACTCATATCTATACTCAATTTAAGACCTCTTGAAGTACTCCAAGAACTACCCGCTTTTCGGAGCAACCCCATTGATATC
Organism: Capra ibex; assembly: GCA_006410555.1. Lineage (NCBI taxonomy): Eukaryota > Metazoa > Chordata > Mammalia > Artiodactyla > Bovidae > Capra > Capra ibex. Next base: position 2,315,876 of record SJYO01035280.1, read on the forward strand.
AAGTCTCTGACCCTAAACCGAAACACCAAACCTTTTAACTGCAGGAACCACGAGGTTTTGGTTAGTCCTACACCCAACATGACCCTACTTTACCCCTATCTGTAAAATTGACGTCAAAGTCTTAAGTGTTCGGTATTGAACTTATAAGACGGTGAAACCTTACTTCCATGAGGGAGTGTGCTCACTGAGTCAGTACCCCCTTAACGAAACCACCACGACCTTTTCCCTTCTTCACTTTAGTCAGTAAACTCCCGATCACTTTAGTAAAGTCCTGTGATCTCTCCATTTAACCTATCCTAAACCATTACCTCCTCTATGCCCGACACTCTTTTCCTCTACTTACCTTTTAAAAGTCCAATGACCGACATATTACCGAACTTACCTGATGGTAAGAACAACATTACTCGTCATAACCTTTGAAAATTTCTCCGACTCTTTGTAAAATTGTGCAATTTCTATGGGTCCCCTCTATATATATATGTATACGGGGGGGGGGTCCGTTCATACAGATACAAACATAATAGATATATTGATACTAGTATCTAATAATATTAATAAGTTTAGGTCCGTACCTACTCTAAGGAATCTCTCTCCAATGTGTATCTAACTCTTCTTTTCTCTTCAAGGATCTGAACCACTTCCTCTATCTCTCCTTTGTCTCTATAAATACTCCTTTAGGCCTTTCATCACGGACTTTAAGTCCCTTCAAGTTCTTTCTCCTTCCCAATTAAAATACCGTACAAAGAGTCTCCTTCTATCCGTGACTTTTTATAGGTCGTTTACCAAAAAGAGGACCCCGGTGAAAAGAAAAAGGTCCCAACCCGATGTAACTTATTCATGATGTAACCCATGATGTAACTCATTCTACCGAAAACAAACAAAGAAATTTCGTAAAATAAAAAATTTAATATTTGTTTACTATTGTGTAAATATCCTCTGAACTTTTTATATCTTGTTTCAATACCTGTCTTCTCTCCTTTTACTACTGCTATTCGGGGACTTAATATCTTCAGTATCGGGTGGTCAAGGGAGGAGGTGACACCACAGGACGATTCCTCGTGCTGCAAAAGGGACCTCTCCAGACGACCGGCAGACCTTCCTAGTGTGTAAACGAATAAATTTGTAGGTCAAGTTTACTCCGGACTTTAGTCACAAAATATTGATTGGCTCTATTCAATATTCTGAACCCATTTTTATAATGAGATTAACTATACTATGAGTGAACGGTCCTCCTTTTAACGGAAGAGGTTAGGGTCGACACCAGTTTGGAAACAGTGTCAAACATCGAGTGTCCTGACAATGACGGATCTGCGCAGTATGAATTAACGTCGGTATTTTTATCGTCTAATATAAACGTCTCATAGTCAATTTTTAAATACCAAACTTTATAATACATTGACATCAAAGTCTACTTACAAATAGAAAGGTAGAAACAGAGAAGTAAAACGATCTGACTAAAATTATCGACCATTTCATCTAAGACTTTAATATTACGTACAGTTACAAGACCTAGTCAAATGAGAAAGTGTTACATTCATTTATTTTGTATGAACTAATACAGTTTGATCAAACTCAAACTTATGTAAAACATCACTTTCGACCCTGACATCCATTTTCCGATATTACGACGTAAAACGTTTAAACCCTCGTAGATCACCAGGACAATGACCGAACCCTAAGCACACTTGTACACTTAAATCATCTTCCCTAATTCTTGGTATTTTCTTCGTCATTTGAAGTCACGACGAACATTTTGGTGAACACAAAAGACATCTGTGTGAGAAGTCATGTTAACAGTGGTGAGAATGCCCGGAATCAAAACACATGACACACGTTATCTTCGGACACGTAAATCCTGAAATCCGTTTATACTTAAGAACAATGGATTATACAATAGGTCTTATATCCACCGAGACACGTAAAATCGTATCTTAGGTGTTTATACATAACATACTTTTTGAACATCTTTCCTTTCTACCTTTACCTCCTTCTTAGTCGATGAATTTACAATTCGACATGGGTCTATCCAAAATTTTTGTACCAGGCAAAAGGAGTATCCGAAAATTTTTTCAAATTAATAGATACTAGACATTTATCAATTTAATAACTAGACTATAAAGACATTCGAACTTCTACCGTTCCCAACACGAACCCCGAAGCCCTTTCACGAGATCGCTTCCAGGTTCCTGACATTGGGTGTGTCCTGTCTCACCTCGGTAACAAGAAAGACAAATAGACACCGAATGTAAAATTATTGATAACTCAGCAGTCACTAATAATTGTTTATAAATTGTCATCCTCGTTTCCTCTCACATCTCGGTAATAGCTGTTAAATTTCACAGTTGTAATTTATTTACTAAAACTTCCGACCTACGTCTTAACAACTTTAAAGACGGACTTTTGAAACCGTCCACCGATCTTGTTCCCTACCTGATCGTGTCGGAAAAATTTTTAATAATCGGTATCACTTTACTCAGTCCAAAACGGTTTCACGAAAAGTAAATTGGATGATTAACCGGTTGGGATCAATTAATCAACTTTGGGTAATTTCCTGAGGTAAATTGGATGATTAACCGGTGGGATCAATTAGTCAACTTTTGGTAATTTCCTGAGGCTAAAGGACCAACGAGTACGTAACCATACAGGTCGAATAGAGTACACATACTTATTTTTTTCGGGTAATAGAGTGATTTGCGTAACAGATATAAGTGGTATTTCGTTTCGTAGTCATCAATTCAAAACGTAAAATTCAGTAAGACCCGGAACCATTTGTGAAATCGTTGACCATGTATAGAGAAACCTCAGATCAAAACTCTCGACGACTTTTTCTCATAATACTTGAAGGGTCATTCGTACCTCCACCATTTGACTACGACACCTCAACGAAGTCGACTTCACTTTCCAATATAAATGACTATGAATAATGTTTACTTAAAAATTTTGTTACAGACAAAACATGGAACTACCAGTTTATCCGGTTCCTATTTTGTTTTTTCAATGTAACACCTTGTTCTATTTTACTGTGACGTACTACTTATTATAGATTACGGTAACTTTATATTCTAAAGGAAAGGTTTTATATTCGTCCTCGAAGATTTACTTGCAAAATTTTTAGACTAAAATGAAACTAAACAGGTTACTGAACTACGTGCTTTACTAATACTAAGTCTTATACAGGTCTAGATCTGACGATGTTATTTATTATTTCGACATATCGTACATTTTCATTATTTTGGAGTCACTGTACACAAAATCACTGTCGTACCCTTAACAAAAGAAAAAGAAATAATCTTATCCAGTTTTCATCAAGTAACCGTTGTTCGTTTTACAAAGGTAGGTGGTCAAAGATTCCAATCTCATTGTAGCGACTAGGTCTGAGATGACGAAGCTGGGAATTAGGTACTTGTAGTAACCACGTACTTTTAGTTACTCCCTTACATCCGTTTCCCCTTTCGATATCTTTGGAAGTGATTTAGGAATTTCTTCGTTCCCACCCCTAGACCATTCATCAACTGAAACAAAAAGAGAATGGAACTTACCCAAAAACTCGTCTTCTTCTCTAACGTACCTTAATCTTTTAACAAAAGACTTTTCAGGGCCACCTCTCCATAGACAGACTTAGGTCACTCCTCCTGGCTGTTACAACGAAGTTTTCTTTCCATCCGTATCAAGAACACGTCTCACCCGATCGACTTATTCCCTCTAGGTCTTTAGGTCTCAGGACAATGACGGAGCACGCCAATACTTTAGTGTTCACACTTGAAACTTCAAGTGTTTCCTTCACTAAACAACTCTCCACCCCTTCTATCACCCTTTTCAGCTTGTTCATAAATCTTTCTATTCCCAAATATTTTCTTCAACTCTACAAACATCTACAGGAAACGACATCCTGTCCGAAGGGACCACCGAGTCTACCATTTCTTAGACGGACGTCACGCCCTCTGGACCCAAACTAGGGACCCAGTCCTTCTAGAAGACCTCTTCCTTTACCGTTGGGTGAGGTCCTAGGAACGGACCTCTTAAGGTACCTGTCTCCTCGGACCACCCGATGTATGTCAGGTACCCCAGTGTTTCTCAACCTCTGTTGACTCACTGATTGTGATGAAACGACATCCTGTTCAGATCTTTACAACGGGTTCAACAGACACCATTCTACCCTTTCCATTAAAGTCAGACGAGTCTTATTGTTTCTTCTTCTAAATGAGTAAATTTCTGACCTGAACCCTTGAAGGGATCACTAGGTCACCGACTCTGAGCTTCGTGGGTTACGTCCCCCGGTCCCAAGTTAGGGACCAGTCCCTTGATCTAGGGGGTACGGTGTTGACTTCTTGGACGTACGACGTTACTTCTGGTCCGTATCGGTTTATGTATTTATTTATAGATTTATTTCTCAACACCGAGTCAACCATTTCTTAGACCGATGTCAGGACCTCTGAACCCAAGCTAGGGACCCAACCCTTCTAGGGGACCTCTTCCCCCTAAGTGAAGTCATAAGACCGGACCTCTTAAGGGACTGACATATCAGGTACCCCTACGTTCCCCAACCTGTGCTGACTCGCTGAAACTGAGTGACCGCAGGTAGTAATCTTGAAACTCCCTACCCGAACTTTCGTCTCTTTTACATCGATCCACAAAAATTCGCCGTGACACCACCGAGAAGTACAGTTGGGTTTCTATTCCATAGACTCAATAGTCAGTCAAGTCAAGTCAGTGAGTCAGCACAGGCTGAGAAACACTGGGGTACTTAGTGTCGTGCGGTCCGGAGGAACAGGTAGTGGTTGAGGGTCTCAAGTGAGTCTGAGTGCAGGTAGCTCAGTCACTACGGTAGGTCGGTAGAGTAGGAGCCAGCAGGGGAAGAGGAGGACGGGGGTTAGGGAGGTTCGTAGTCTCAAGAAAGGTTACTCAGTTGAGAAGCGTACTCCACCGGTTTCATGACCTCGAAGTCGAAATCGTAGTAAGGAAGGTTTCTTGTGGGTCCCGACTAGAGGAAATCTTACCCGACCAACCTAGAGGAACGTCAGGTTCCCTGAGAGTTCTCAGAAGAGGTTGTGGTGTCAAGTTTGTGTAGTTAAGAAGTCGCGAGTCGGAAGAAGTGTCAGGTTGAGAGTGTAGGTATGTACTGGTGTCCTTTTTGGTATCGGAACTGATCTACCTGGAATCAGTCGTTTCATTACAGAGACGAAAACTTATATGATAGATCCAACCAGTATTGAAAAGAAGGTTCCTCATTCGCAGAAAATTAAAGTACCGACGTATATATATATATATATATATATATATATATACTGAAGTAAAGAAGGACAGACCTACACGCCTCAAGTTCGATCACAAAGACAAGAGTTCGGACTACCATCTCACCGGCCGAAACTAAACGGAGGGCGGACTTCGGACGAAACCCACTTAAATTTTTGGACAAACAAAGTAGGCAGTAGGCCGACCAGGAATGGGCATTAAGGACGTGAAACTAATACCCCCAATAATACCCTGTTCTCGAAGAAACATTTTCTCGTACAAATTATGAGACCCCAGATCGCACTGATCGCCTATATTTAACATACCTTCGTTAATTTGAACCTCCTTTACAGTACACCCGACTTAAATTTACATGTCAGAACACCGTAACTTAAAAAAAAAAAAAAATTTCATTGTGTCTCTTCCCACCTCTCTCTTTTTATTTCCTTCTCTCTTCTCTTTAACCGGTTCTCTCACTCCCTTCGTGTCTCTTTTCTTTTGTTTAGTAGAACTTGGGAACCAATTTTGAGGTTTCAGATCTCGGTCATAATACAATTACGGTAACGGGATGTATACTTATGAAATTTTTCTGTTTATGCCCTAAATCTGAGTTGACCCCCTGAGCACAAGGAAAAACGACAACCAACTAGGGGAAGTAGAGTTCCGTACACACATAGATTCACACCTCACAAAAAAGCCCTTGTACACTTATTTATCCTAACTCCCATCGGTCGGATATTCTTAGGACTTCCACGAACAACGAGGTCAAAAGAGAGATAAAATACGAATACCGGAGACCTATATGTATCACCGAATAGAACCTGAAGACTAATTGTCATCACATAGTAAAGAGAGTGACAGGACTTTACAAGAGACAGAGGACTAACCACACAATTGGACGTCGGTTGGGGTAGAGGAGAGACTGTGAAACTACTCTCTCACAGTCGATCTTCCTAGAGGAGGAAGAGGAGGTCTAGGGTGTCATTAAACTAGACTACCCATTAAACCGTTGACTAGAAAGGATAATGAGTAATTTAGAACCCATTCCGAAAAATTTTAATAGATAAATAAATAAAAACCGATACGACCCAACCCAGAAAAGACCACGTGGACCCGAAAGAGCTCAACACACCCGATGAGAGGCAACGTCACGCACCGAAGAGGATAACACCTCGCATCCGAGATCCAAGTACCTGAGTCATCACCACCACACCCGGATCAACGAGACACCGTACACCCTAGAAGAACGTGGTCCCTAACTTACGTACAGAGGACGTAACCGTCCCCCTAAGAGTTGGTGACCTGATGGTCCCTTCAGGGTTCCGAACAACGATTTACTTACCCAAATAAAGTAAAGCGGTTGTACAGTTGAGAGCCTTCTACCTGGACTATCCCACAACAGGAAGCACGGATCATACAGAACCATGTTTTCTCATAGACATTTCTAGTTCCGACTACGACTTGTATGAAAAATTTATTAGTTTTACCTGACCCACCAGTCTCCGTCTTTTCCTACGAAAATTCTAGTCTACATTATCATGTTACTCAAACTAAACTTAAACTCTCAATCTTTATTGTCCGTTAAAACTGAAAAAACGTTCCCTCTCATGAATACAAAATAAAGGTAAGAAATATAATACTTGAGGAATTCCTGTTTATTGGTTTAAAATGGGGTAAACATAGAGAAGTCACGGCCCGGATCACGGATCGTGTGCACTATCCTCAAGTCAATTATAGACGACTTTCTTTATATTTATTAAATTTTACAGAGGAAAGAAATCTAGTAGATCATGAAGAAAGAATCCGTCATCCGGTCATCTAAAAATAACTCGTGTAAAATACACGTCTGTGCCCATGAGACGAATAACCGTATCCCTCATATGTATCTCACATAATGTTCAACCTTATATAAGATTAGAAACATAAATTAATAGTCAGACTAATATGTAAGTTTCTTTATTGAAGAAGTTCGTCTTGTCACTGTTTAATCCTCTCTTTTTCAACGACTCTTATTTAGGTCACATAAGTAAGATAAGGGTCTAATAAAAGTGTAAGGTGAAGTACGACCTTTATATCGAGGGGTTGGGGGCGAGAGGAAAGTTTCCTAGGATTCTAACATTGGAAAGGTTTGTCTCGGCCTCTCCATCACCTGACAAATCTAAAGTTTCCTGAAAAAGTCCTACGTCTCATTTATTCCCCTTAAACTCTATAGTTGTTTTGACATTAATTCGTCTAATTTACACAGTCACCACTTATGTCTCTCTACAGTCTCCTCGATCAATCATCGTTCATAAATTTTTGTGTCGGAGTTCAAGTAGGAGTCACCATAGTGGTTGTAGGTGTTTGTTAGGACTTTCCTTCGAATCGGTCTATAGATAAAGATTATAGAAATAAAATTTAAAACCGAATCCGACAAAATAACAAATGTTCAAAGAATTCCAGTGTGTCTTGGTCTTAACTTAAAATAGTAACAAAATCGAGAGACTTTTCGTTCTTTTTTTTGGGGAGAAGACTAGTCTTATTTCCTTTCTTCTTACATTTCAATATTTAATCTAAACTTCGACTTCGAGGTAATGAAACCGGCAGACTAACCTTCTCGACTGGGTAACCTTTTCTGGGACTACGACCCTTTCTAACTCCCGTTCTCCTCTTCCCCTGCTGTCTCCTACTCTACCAACTTACCATAGTGACTGAGTTGCCTGTACTCAAAAACCTTTGAGGTCTTCTATCACTTCCTGCCCTTTCAGACCGTACGTCGTCCGGTACCCCAGCGTTTCTTAACCTGTGTTGAATCGCTGACTTATTATTATCGACCAGCATATACATTTACTTTGTCGTAGATAAATAAAAAATACTGTGGGGGTTTGACGGGTTCAATATGTGCTTACGTAAAAAAATTCTTTAGGTCGGTCTCTGTCTGAGAGAACTGAGGAGATATGGTCAACACGAGTAACAGGGGCCTTTGACTCGGGAGAAGAGTTAAGTGTCAGGTAGGTTCTCGTACACGTTTGGACATCAAGTCTAAAAAAACGTACAACATAGAAGTACAGAGAAAGAAAGAAGGGGTGACCTTTCATACAAAAAGATACTGTCATCGATCTCTAGATGGAATTATATAATAAGACATAAAACCGATATGGTGTCAAATAAATGGGTAAGAGGGTTATTACCCTGACACTACAATAAATTTGGAGTGGCGTTTCTGAACCATATTTAACTTAAGAAGAAAACTCAAAAACTCCTGAAAAAAAAAAAAATTAGTGAAACTTCCCTCTAAAAATCATTAATAGGTTTCCATCCTCTGTGTTCAGATTAATGATTTTTATGTAACACAAACATACTATCAAATTGGAAGAAAAGTTATACCCGTACCATGGGATCGTCACAATACTTCTACGGGTCACGGCCACCCCACTCCACCCACCTCCACACCCCTCTGTGGTGGTGTATTAGTGCTTGTGCACTTCCACTCTTATCTCGGGACAAGACTGGAAGGCCCCCGAAAAACCAGTTCTAGTGTCTCGTACAAGGAAGGAGGACCCGTCCTTTCCGTTCCTGGGAAAAGGAGACGTCAAATGTTCGAGACGGGTCTCGAGAGACCGGTTGTAGTAGTCAAGTTATAAACCGGAGTCTCGGAAACTACATTCAACACTCCCCCGTCCACACCACAGGTCCCGGCCTCCGACTCGAGGATTCCTTCGTCCCGTCCTTTCTCCGAGTCCCCAAGGACGGCCGTCCGTCACGGACCCTTCCCGCCGGACCCACTCGTCCACCCATGGGTGCCTCGTCAGGGAGTCCCGACTTATTTGGCCTCGGAACGTTCGGACAGACGTCTTGTATCGGACGAACCAGGTCCGAGAAAGTGACCGGAGAACCTCGACGAGTGGTTCGGACACTAAGTCGGTAAAGATCACGGACCTAGAACCACCTCTTGTCAATGACGACAAAAAGAAGAGAAGTCAAAAAGGGTCTTCCGGGTAGGAGTTCCCGTCCCTCGTATTCTTATTTTATAAAATAAGAAGGATCTTGAAGGTGGTTCCTCACTTGCTTACCCCTTTTCACTCACTTTTTCCTTAGAACTACCCCACTTTTTACTTCGACCTACTCCGAAAAGGAACAACGACGACAACAGTCTTTCACTCCAGACTCCAGACTTATACGTAAATACACATAAATAAGTTGTCCGATATGTCTCGTGAATGAGTCACAGTCCGTAGCGAGGTTCGTGACAATCATAAATTAAGAGGGTTGTTGACAAACTATCTGTCTTTGTGTAAAAAATTAGGAGCGAAATGAGTCCTTTGACTCCACGTCTCTTAAATTGATTGAGTTGGTTACAATGTGTCGACCATTCCTAAAGTTGGGTCCGTCAGACCCGTCAGTCTCAGTCACGGGAGGAACAGGGAGACAAAGGCGCGGGCCCAGAACTGTACCAACCTAAGACAACAAAAAGAGGAAACACTCGAGAGAAGGAAGAAGGAGAGGTAAGGACAACGAAGATGGTGTCTTGAACTGTGAAGTGAACATCTAATATTGTGTGACCGGAGACTGGAGTCAGGGAACGTACGACGTCGGTCCGATCTGAAGACATTTCTGTCGAGAGTGGCACAGTAAAGGGTGAGTCTTGAGAGGGACCGTAGGACAGGGCAGTCCCGACTTGAGAGGGGATAAGTAGGCAAGAGAATCGTTACCCTGATATTAACAAAACGGGTACGACACATCGTACACCTAATAATCAAGGGGCTGGTCCCTAGCTTGGGTACGAGAGACGTAACCCTCGTACCTCGTAAGTGGAGACCCGACGGTCTCTTCAGAGTCTTGATACAATAAATTTGGAGCAGACTTTCTGCACCACATTTAACTCAGGAGTTGTCGTAGATAGAGGAAAGGGTCTTCACGGGAGGGGAGAGAAAAGACCGAGAGGTAGGTCAAGTAAGGAGGGCCTTTCGGGTAGAGTTCGGAGTCGAAGACGGGTAATCGAGGATACCAGAGGTGGTGGAGACGTCAACCACGATGTCAGCCAACCCACCTTAGAGTAACAAAGTCCGAACTTTATTGGGTTGATATAAATTCGAGGAACTCCCGTCCCCACTCCCAAGGACCAATAGGTACTGGACCGAGACTCGACTCACGAGACCCAGTGACTTAACACCCCGGTCATTTCGTCTCGTGTGACCCTGTGACTATATTCAGGAGTATCACCCGACTAACGATCCCAAGGAGTGGAAATTTTTACTAGAACTTACTCTACTATCGGTTCCAGAGAATGAAACGAATTGACTATTGTGAATGAAAGAATTTATCGAAAGTCAAGTCAAGTCAAGTCAGCGAGTCAGCACAGGCTAAGAAACGCTGGGGTACTTAGTGTCGTGTGGTCCGGAGGGACAGGTAGTGGTTAAGGGCCTCAAGTGAGTCTGAGTGTAGGTAGCTCAGTCACTACGGTAGGTCGGTAGAGTAGGAGACAGCAGGGGAAGAGGAGGACGGGGGTTAGGGAGGTTCGTAGTCTCAGAAAAGGTTACTCAGTTGAGAAGCGTACTCCACCGGTTTCATGACCTCAAAGTCGAAATCGTAGTAAGGAAGGTTTCTTGTGGGTCCCGACTAGAAGAAATCTTACCTGACCAACCTAGAGGAACGTCAGGTTCCCTGAGACTTCTCAGAAGAGGTTGTGGTGTCAAGTTTGTGTAGTTAAGAAGCCGCGAGACGGAAGAAGTGTCAGGTTGAGAGTGTAGGTATACACTGGTGTCCTTTTTGGTATCGGAACTGATCTACCTGGAATCAGCCGTTTCATTACAGAGACGAAAAATTATACGACAGATCCAAATATACGACATGTAAAACGGGTAAATTTCGTATGTCAGGTCCCTGAAGGGACCACCGGGTCTCCAATTTTGAGCCACGAAGGTTTCGTCCCCCGTGCCTAAACTAGAGACCAACCCCTTCGTTCTAGTATGTACGGAATCGTCGTACCGGTTTTTTTGTCTTTTCACATGTTAAGTCACGTAAGGGGGGGGGGGCGGGGGGCGGGGGACGTATAAGTGTCTATCCAACGGTGTCAGTTAACATCTTTTAAAGTAGTGATGTTTCTCTTAGGAAATGATCGGTCCATCGATAATCGATAGCAGAAGGGGAAGGACATTGGAGTAGGAGGGGTCAAAAATCGACGAAATACAGAGACATCCAAACGGATAAAACCTGTAAAGTATATTTACCTCAAAATATACGAGAAAACACGAACCAAAGAAAGTGAATCGAATCACAAAAGTTCCAAAGAGATACAACATCGTACATAACGTAGAAGTAAGGAAAATTGCTGAATTATTATAAGGTAACATACTTATATAGTGTAAGACAAATAGGTAAGTAGAGAGCTCCACCCGTAAACCCAAAGGTGGAAAACCGATTAATATATATGATAACTCCCCCTTTACTAGAAGAGACGACACCGAAAAAGTCAACGGTTGTCATCAAAGAAAGACGACGAAATTATCATCCTTAGACACAAACGTTTCACCCCTCCACATTCCCCAACCTATGAAAACAGTAGACGTCACCCCTCGTCCCTCATGAGTACACAAGACATCAGTTTGTAAGACCAAACTTAGTGTCGAGACGGTGAAGTACTCGAACGTATTGAAATCGTTCGAGGTCAAAGGAGCAAACATTTTACCTTTGGTGGGACGGATGAAGGAAATGTCAGTCCCAGTACGATCTTTCCCACACCTCAAACCCCGTTGAGTCAGTCACGTCTCTGGAGTAATACCGATATTTTTATTTATTCATTTGTTTATTCTTACTTCTATCATTTTTTCATTTACGAATTATAACAGTTAAAATCATTCCACGTCACTGAGTTTCGTACCTCGGACCCCGGTAGCAGGGTCAACGTCAGTGGTTTCACCTGGACGAATCATATTAACCCTATTAATTTGCAGACAGGAATGAACACAATTATCACAAAGAACGAGAACCCAGAGTCAAACACCAGACCAGTGATGAGGCAGTCAGGTAAACTCTTCTTTCTGATATACCCCCATTCTAGCAAAACTACTTTTCTATGTCTCCCTTATTTAAAGTGAGAAACACCTTTTCTCGTTCCTTTTACCTCCGAAGGAAATATCCGAATCAGAGTCTCACATCGACTTTGGGACTCGTAAAAATACCAACAATATGTAAAACCGAGAACATAAACCCCAAGTATATACTTCTGACTTTACGGAAAAAACGACTTATACACTTATTCTCTACTTTACAATTCAAACTAAGTTTGAACTAAACGTCCCACCGAATTTATTGTTAAAGTGACAAAATCACTCACACAATACTTCTTAGTTCCTCAACATGTCAAGACCTAAAATCCGTTCCGGACGGAGGTGTGGGGTTTATTTTCATAAAGAATAGCAAATTCACCCAAAATCTTTGTATGTTAAGAATATTGTCGTTCGGAAACTCTCTTCCCTTTTATTCAGTAACAGGAATAGGTTTGAATCGAAGACGGGAACACTTTAACCACCCCGACGTATTAGAAGGGAGGGGCGAAGATAAGACCGGGGTCCACTCACGCCTGTCCAGAACGGACCGTAGGAAGGGTGGTCAGACTTGACACGTGTTGTTGACACTTGTCCGGTTGTACAGGGCCGACTGTGCTACCGGGCTAAAACACACCCTCTAGAGTTGTTTTCTCATAAACAAAGACCCCCTGACTGTGGGTAAAAAAGGGTAATTCATACTGGAAAGGTAGTAATCTAACATCGAGAAAAGTCTTAATTTATCTCGAAACTTTGTTCCTTCTTTACTCATTTCCTCTACGTCAAACGACATAGGTCTACGTCTGACGTGTCTCTGTTTACCTACACTACTCTTACCCATAATAAAGACCCCACTGAAGTCCCGGAACACCAGGATGGTACTAATACCTTTTCCTACCAAGTAATGGAATCGTAGTACTGAAACGAAGGACAAGAAGGACCCTGACTTCCCGGGACTGAATGTACGTCTGAGGAAGACAAACGGTTGGGTCGTTCCCGTCTTTCCGAACACGTGCACTGACCCCGGAGTGGGTTTCGGTCTTCGGAACCGGGACACAAAGACCGAGTCTCGACGGACCTCTGATGTCACTAGACTCGTCCGGACTCGACCAGACCTCCTTCTCCGTCTTCTTTAAAACTAGTGGACAGGAGTTTGTCTCCACATCAAAGGACGAACACTCCACCAGTCTTTCCTAGTATCTTTGTTATTTTCTGGAAACTTTTGAAATCCAGAAACAGAAACAGAGAACCGGACTCTATTCAACGATTAAAGGAAAACAGGACTCTAAAAGAAAATTTTTAGAAAGACAAGTAACGATCTCGGTCTTCATGGTTCTTGATTTATCAAAGTCACCTTCGACGAACAATTCTTATCACAAATACACAAACCCAAAAGGACAAAGTTATCGAGTCTCACGGGGTTTGACCGAATCAGTACACTCAAAAAATATGGAAGTCTTAAAAAGTTTTTCATTATGAAGGAATTTTTTGTTTTCTTCTTGGATGTATTCGAAGTAATACCCGAAGGGACCACTGAATCTACCATTTCTTAGACAGACGTTACGTCCTCTGGGTCCAAGTTAGGGCCCCAACCCTTCTAAGGTATCTCTTCCTTTACCGTTGGGTGAGGTTATAAGAACGGACCTTTTAGGGTACCTGTCTCTTCGGACCGATGCGATTTGTTCCTTTCCCTCTTCTAGAAGGGATCTCTCAAAACGTCCAAAATAGTTGTCTCTCTTTTGGGACACTAAAGTACCTGGTATGTCGTACCTACAGAGACCAACCGAATCATGTATAAAACAGGTCAAACCGAACCCTTACGGACGGTACCGGTGTAGTGTGTGAGAAGTCGATGGTGGTGAATGAGGGGCGAAGGACCGAAGAGACTGTAAAGTCTCCCCTTCTCCCTTACAGTACCACATTTCGTCGACGGTATGGAAGGAAAGAGAGTCTGGAGGAGTGGAAATGCTATTATGTCTGGTCAAAGAAGGACAGTTTCGAACACAAGAAGGAACTTAAAGTCGTCTATAAGTCTCAACTGACTGAATAAGGTGTGCTGTGGGGTGTTCCGGGGTTTACTCCCGTATAGGGTCCTTTACACCGAACACGAATCCTTTCGTCACCCGTATCCACTACCCATCAGTCGTTTTCTACAAATGGTATTCACACCGACGGACTATTTTATGTCTACAGGTCAATTTGAACTTAAAGTCTATTTTGTTATCTATTTCAAAATCACATAGGGTTTATAAAGTACTTGTATGATATGGTTTATTTAATAACCAACAAATAGACTTTAGATCTAAATTGACCCACAGGAGGTAAAAATAAACATCGGCATTCAGCGATTCTCAGGGAAGAGAGACTTCAGAGTAAAGTGGAAAAAACAATTGGAGACCGAATGGACTGGAAGAAACTTCTCCACGACCCTCATCGTGTCACTCGTCCGATAATCTGATTACACTTGATTCTCTCCCGTCCCGTCCTGCATTTATTTCATAACCGGTTCCTCGACAAACCACCGGAGCCCTGTCTCACCCACAAGTCGTAGGACAAGCACTATGCGGTTCCAACCCGTTGCGGAACAAAACCTATGATAAGAACCTAAGTGGGGATACAAGTGACATAAAGTAGTGGGGTAGACTCGTGTGGAAGTGTCACCCGTCAATAGGTTGACTACGGGAAAACATCAGAAGTACCCGTTCGTGGACGTCATGGAAGAGGACCTCAAACCTTTTTCTCCTCATCTTCAAGTAGAGATCGGTTACTATGACTCACATGAAAACCCCAAAACCATGTTTAATAAATTTATTTAACTCTTTTTTTGGAAATTAAACATACAAATTGTAGTGTAAACAATTCCAGTCATCAAAAATAAATAACCTTCAAGGGACACCAAGTCATCAATCCAGAGACACGAAAGTGATGGGTTCCGGAGTAAACTGGGGACTAACTCTTTGATTCTAGGATGTTCGATGTGTCATGTGGGGGAGTTTGTAAATAAATAAATAACGTGTAATGTATATATATATATATATAAACAGGTGTAAGAAAATTGTAAGACTGAGTTTATTCTCTTCAGTAATCGAAACAAAACATATCACTGACTAAAGTTGACTTACTTAAAATCCCCTCCTTTTTGGTTATCCTTCATACCAGTACTTTGTGTCTCCTATGAATAGATTGTACCAGACGGGGACCTACGTAATTACAAAGGAATTCCCAAAGGAAATTACAAAGGAAATTAATTCCCAAACCCCCTTGGGAAAAACTCCAAGACAATAATTAATAATCCAAGGTTAGTACTTACATCTCCTTACTGTATCACCTTAATTAAATAAATATCAACAACGGAATACTTTAGAAGTGTCTATAAAAGGGTTAACGTCTGGACAGGGAACCTGGAACCAAACTGAGTCTTTCGGTAGAGACTATAAAAAGAAAAACCCTGGACGTCCTTTTGAGTAACGAGTACTCACTGTTAATGAAACGTCGGTAATGACACACCAACGTCGTATAATTAGTGATCTTTACCAACCACTCACAGTGGAACTAGATACTCGAGTTGACCCACAGTCTGGAGATCCTTCCCTCCCTGAATCATCCATGATTTTACCCTGTGAGTCTCTCGACAAACCTCCACACAATCACTAATTCCTCCACGGTAAACCAAACTCAGTCCCGAAAATCGGACACGAATCTTATCGAGTACAGAAGGAATACTCTTTTATGGATAAACGTACACCAGGATTAAAGACGAAGTAACTTTTGTTTGTTCGGTTGGTTCAGTGTTTTCGAGACAGTATCTTCCGTTTCTATTTTGTTCCCGTCTCAACAGACAAAGTAATTATTGGTCGAAAAGGATTCTCCTAAGGATACTTCCAAATCACTAATAATAAAAAGACTAAAAACCTTCTTTGTCTTACTTGGTTCACGAAAGAAGAAACATGTTCGTGACCATGAAATCTTTCTACGTCGATTGACCCAGAACATACTACGTATGGAGTTTTCACTACCCATCGGGTTAGTGGACCTTCTCGAACCTACCATCTCTGACCTGGAAAACCGGTATTTGCATCGTGCCTTGCATCAAAGAGTAGAGACAAGACTCACTCACACGGTCAGTCCTCACCAGGTGTACCTTCACTGTCTACCGAGTGATTGTGATCGTGGTCGATCCCATACACGGGTCACTCCGGTTCCAACTGAGGTCTAGGTCCCGACGTAGTCACAGTAAAACCTGAGGGTACACAAAGGAACCGTAGAGAGAAGGGGAACCGGTGGAAGTGAAAAGGTGAACCGTCCTCCCACCGGCACCCGTCTAAACCCGAAGGACATAATGTCCCTTCGTCACAATTTCCCTACTCTCCAGAAGCAAGAGGGAGTCCGAAGTCACACACGAACATAGACGAGTGAACGGGAAAGGACTCGGGTCACTTCGATCCGTGACCCAACCAGTGGTAGGTCCTTAGTGGAACAATCTTATCTCTTTCTCGTCGACGATCCACCTTCACTAGTATCACCACCCTCCAAGACGTCAGTCTTCTCCCCTTCTAACCCTACTCCCCTCCCCACCGCCGTCTAAATAAACCGATACGACCCAAAATCAACACGGTACTTCTTAGAAAGTCAACACCGTAGACCAAGGGAATGTCCTTAGTTTGGCTCCGGGGAACACAATCTTTGTACCTTAGAATCGATGACCTGGTGGTCCTTTCAGGAACATGGGATTAAATAAGTAAGTCGAGGGTACTGGTTAGTAAATCTAACAAAGATCAAAAGTGTGAAAATTATTCGGTACACTATTTAGACTATTTAAAAATTCTATGTAAACACTAACGAGGTAATCTTAACTAAGAATCTTTAATAACCTAGGTTTCGAGAATAATGGTACCGTCTACCACCCCCTCTCTTAGTACCAGTTGAATCTTAGTAAAATCAACCAATAACTTAGTTTATATGTAGTTAAGAAATGAAAGAAAATGATACACCCTTTTATCTTAAACCATCATTTATGGTTTACTAACAATAGTAACACATAATAAGTATGTAACATAACAACAATATATAAGTAATACATTGTAGAAATTATTTAATTGTTAAACTAACACAAAAGTACTAAAAAACTTTTAATTTAGATAATAAATTTACTATTGTTGGAACTATCTTTTGTATGATCATGAACCTTTTTATCATTGTCGTTGTAATAGGGGTCACACGAAATTAGTTGGACCGAGATTGATTTCGTAACAACAGACCCTTTTCGAGTATTCTAACGTAATTTTGTTCGGGGAACGACGAGGGGGTGGGGTAACGTTTCATTGAAATAACTCTAAGATGGTCGACATGTTAGACAAGACTGTAATCCGAGGAAGAAGGAAACGGGAACGACCAATTTTAAAAAAATTTTAAATAAGTATTTATAATTTATCAATTATATTTATCAATTATTAAATAAAATTTTTATTTAAGTTTAAATAATAAAATTATAAATAAATAAATAATTTATAAATTAAAATACGTAAATCAAAAGTACACTTTTGGTCTTTGTTTATTTGTGGTCGTGTCGACCCAAAACCGACACGACCCAACGACGAACCCGAAAAAGAGATCGACGGCACTCACCCCCGACGAGAGATCGACACCACGTGTCCGAAGAGTAACGGCACCGAAGAGAACAAGTTTCATGTCCGCGATCCCGTACTCCCGAAGTCATCAACACCGAGACCCCGGGATCTCGTGTTCAAGTCATCGACACCACGTGTTTTGAATCAACGAGACTCTGTTCACCCTAGAAGGACCTAGTCCCTAACTTGGGTCCAGAGGACGTTAAAGGACGTGACCGTCCGTCTACGAAATGAGGACTCGGTGTTCCCTTCGGGACGGGAACCACGAAAACTAAAAACGACAAAAAGGAAAGGAAAGTATAAATAAAAAACCGACACCGTACACTCTAGAATCAAGGGGTTGGTCCCTGACTTGAACATGGGGACGTAAACTTCACGTCAGAAATCGTGACCTGACGGCCCTTTCAGAGCGACAACGACAAAAACTCTACCTGTCAAAATATAAGTACTTCTCTATCAATAATAGTTAATACAGTATTCTCCCGCCCATCCTCCGTCACTCATCATTGTCTCCATAATAATTATCGAAAAGTCCCCTTCCTACACCGTATACTTAAGTACTAAAGATAGTTTCATAAGAAATCTATTTCCATTCACTTACTCTCAACTTTCTTATTTCTATTCCTTTCACTTTACTACTTCTGTAAACCCCTAGGACTCGTTTGTACCAATATCGTGGTTTCTTTTTGGCGTATAACTAAAACTTTGACACGGTTGTACAACTTTACTATCATCTCCTTAAGTTTCTCGAATGACAATCTGGTAACCGTACAGAAGGTACATTCAAAAACTCTTGTGGACGTTACATCTTGTAGTCTGTTATCTTGCACACATCAAGAAATTTTTATTTAGACTTTATATTTATTTATTTCTCTGAAGGGACCACCAGGTCACCAATTCTGAGGTACGAAGATTGCGTCCCCTCCCGCCCTAAGTTAGGGACCAACCCTTTGATTCTAGGGGTTTTATTATTTTTTATTTTATTTTTATCTAGACATTATATCAACTCTAGTCATGTTCTTTTGAGACAGAAGATGACTTAACTCACAAAATCAACTTAAAGGAGGAGAGGAATCTAAAAGAATAAAACAAAGGAAAGAGAGTAAAAATCGATTTCTAACGGTCCCTTTCCTCAATGTGAACCAATGGAACCAATTGTGTAGTTCTCTCGACCTTTTAGACCAATGACCAAAGGTTTGTCAGGACCGGTGTCACTGTATGTTGTCCGATCACACGACGTCACGGGAGAAAAAGACACCCCGGAATAAAGAAGGTCGTGAACGATGGTCGTAATCAGTGAAGACAAGCCCGGAACACCAAAAGACGAAGGAAGGTTATTGTAATGAACTCAATTTTTTTTTTTTTTAGTGTCTTTATGTCAAAGTGTTTCTGAAGACACTAGTCACAATGGTAGACCTTCTCGTCTCTCCCTTCTTCGTTAAAATTCTTCGACTTTTCAAATTTTTGTTACTAATAAAGAAATTTCCCTCCGGAGCTTCGACAACCCACGTACCAAAAACGGGAAATTTTACGGTAGAAATCATATGGAGGCTTGTCAAGTTCTCTCCACTTTCGATCCCATCTCTTCGGACAGTGAAACACTGTAAAAGTCCTGGTATTCAGTCTTACCGTCGTTTACACAAAAAGTCCTAGAGACCAAGTAAATCGTTTAAATTTGGGTCACGTCTTGACAAGGATGGTTCTCACTGTACTTAAGAAAGTGCTACGAGGCGTAAAGACATAAGAGAAGTCAACGCAGTAAAACTCGTTTGTCAACAGCCGTAAGAAACATCAGTTTCTGGAACTCTAAGAAGATATTTTGCACAACACACACCAGAGACGTCGGACCTCTATTCCAAGTAAGGACCTCCGTTCACTCCGTCTGGATCACCATTGAAAAACGTTTTTATTGACAGTCACCTTAACCTGTCTAATCTAAACTCGACCTAGAACTCCACATCTATATACCATAGATCTATTACTAGATCTTTAGACAAAGTCGAAGACATCTTTGTACAAAACTCATCTACAATGAGACACTAAAAAGAAAAAATCAAATAACTATTTAAATAACCGATGAGACCCAGAAACACACCCAAAAGGAATCAACTCTACTCGTCACACACCTGAAGAGTGACGTCACCGGAGAACAAGGTCTCGTACCCGAGACCCAGTCCACCCGAGTCACTAACACCGTGTACCCGACGAGACTCCGTATACTCTAGAAGGACCGGGTCCCTAGCTTGACCACAGGGGACGTAACATTCCGCCAGAGGATTGGTGACCTGGTGGTCCCTTCAGGGTGAGACACTACAAATTTTCTTCAGAAAATGTTTCCATCTAGACACGCACCCGCACACACACACGTCCTCCTCACTACCTCTTGTACTGTAAACCAACACACTGTAGAGGTTTCCCAGAAGGAATTACGTGAACCTTCACTTGAACTTCCGTTGACTAGGGACTTATGACAGGAAGTAGGCGTGAACAGTCAGGTCGACTCGAAACGCCAGTCTGTTTGGATGCTAGTAGAACTTTCTACTTAAAACAACGAAATTGAACTCCTGACTGGCCCGACTAAGTTTCCTCTAGGTCAATGTAGGAACCCAAAGTATGGTAACTCCAATGTTGCAGGTGTGCACTGGAACTCGGACAAATACGAGGTACATGGGACGGAGGTAAACACTCACGGAATAGACTTTGTATTTCTTTGGTTCAAAGAGGAGAAATCTCCTCTACAATATACCATCACCAACTCTTATGTCCATATCTCAGTTTCATAACCTCAAGTCAAGATTTGAGACGGAGAGTGGTTGTCACACTGGGACACACATACTGTGTGTAATATTAAAGAGACACAGAGTCTAAGAAGTAGGGATTTGTCTCTACTATTGTTTTCGTGGATAAGTTGTTCGAACAAAGGTCCTAATTCTCTCAGTCAGATACATTTCTTGAATCTATTCACGAGTTCTCACATGCTATCTCGGGTCCTGGTTTTTATTTGATTTTTTAGCTTCACATATCTATAATTCACCTCGGTCCAGGGATTAACCCGTGATTTTCATCCCACGTCACCACCTTGGGATTTACGAAGGTTTCCCGTTTGGTTTTAAATCTTCAATCGAGTAACTCTAAAAACTCTCTTGGTCCCGTAACCTCATTATCACAGGGGTCTCAGTCGGACAAAGATCCTAATTGACAGTGGGGTTCTCCCGGGAGAGCAGAAGCCCGTTATTTCCATTTGACAACCGGAGGGGAACCGTAAGTCAATTTCGGATTTCATTCTTCGAACTCGTTTCCCTGTAAAAACAAAAATACGGTCACTTTTCTCACACCTCTAACTTCTTTAACAGTTCACGTGTGGACTAAAGAGAAAGTTATTATGGCATCTGTTTGGGACGGAGTATCCTTGAGGACAACCAACCACACTTCTCAGACTCCCGTTCGGCACGATAAAAAGTGGGAAACTCTCCAACGTCCCCCTGGTAACCTAACGGAAGTCCCCTCAGGGACGAGGGGTGGAGTCTCCCCACGCTGACTACCCTCAAAGTAGAGAAGGACTTTCCACGGTAATTTGTGGCTTCCCGACAAGGAGAAACGGTAACAAAGACGGACAGAGCGTCGTCCTACTCCAGTACTGTCTTACTGTCCAAATAGAACCTAAAGGAACAAACCGGTCGTCGGATTTGTACTTTGTAGAGACCCAACTTACAGAGACCCATAGTATGTTACAGTCCCCGAACCTCCACCACAGGACGGAACGGAGAAAGACCTCCGGTCCTCCAGAAACCCCTCCCCCTCTTCCTTTCCCCTGTGCAAATATAAACAGTCCAGTGAAGTGACAAGAGCTTCAACCGTGAAAGGGACGGTAGGGTCCGAGGACGTCGAACCTCTCCGTCGGACGCTGTCACGTCTCGGGTCTCTGAAGTCCAGGTCTGTCTGGACCCAAGTGTAAAGTGGAAACGGAAAATATTTCAAAGAGACGAGACCTAAGGGGTGAGGGGGTTCAGGGATTGGAAAGTGACCCTAAAGAGTGTGGGTTGGAACGGGAATGAAAAAAGAGGTAGCTAGACATTCGAGGTCCACACACCCCTGGTGTAGAAACTTAAGGTACCCAAGTCTCTTGAAAGACCTCGGACTGACTGGAGCGAAGGTGAGGACCGACAGACGGTAAAAGACCGACCCACTGGAACTCATCCAACAGATCGAAGAACGGACTGAACCCACAGTAAGACTCCTAATCTCTATTTGTGTATGCCCCGTAGACCGTGGTCCCTCCCGTGCCTACCTACGAGTCTCTACAACCAGGTGAGTGGGGGTCGAACCATGATCGCGGAGTCACAGACGGGTGTGGGGGTCGGCGGGCCTGTCTAGACAACCGACGGACTATGACTCGGGGCCGAGTACCGGTTGAACCCGTCCGTCCGACAACCGAGCCCGTCGGGGAGTATGGCAAGAAGTCACAGGCTCTCTTGGACGGACGTCTGCCGTGTCTGAAATAGGAACCTTAGAGAACAAAGTCAGGTAGGGATTCTTGGACTATCATCGGAAATTTTTCATTGAGAATTTTTAATAAAGTTTTCATAAGCATCAAGAAACAATTTATGTTCTCTCTCCCCTTAAACGGTATTTTGTAGTAAGAATAAAGAGGACAGGTGACACCATAGATAAAGGTCTAAAGAGACACACATGAACTTGTCGATAAAAGAAAATAACCCACCATCTTATAAGATGTAAAAGTAAACATAGACACCATCTCCAAAAATCTCAAGTACTCATTATGACTACATACCCTAAAAATTTCCCGAGGTTTATTTAGGAACCAATCTAATTCCAGTCGAACTCTATTACTTTCACCGACCAAGAACCTTTGTGTATTCGGAGGTCATCAGCACTTGAACTCCTGCGTGTCACCTCAATGTAATACATACGTAACTTACGTGGGTGTATTTTGACAACACTCAGATCTCTCCCACCCCACCCCCGTCTCTCTTTCCCTTCTACCTAACGCATTACCCGGTAAGACCCAAGAGTCTCCCATATGGGACCTCACTCACACTTTACTCAACGCTCAGAAAAAAAGAGAAGACGAGTAGAACCAAGGATCCTTTGGGAGTCCCATACTGGTATTATACTACTGATTCACTTTCGATGAATAGAGAGGTCGACAGACAGGATTTCGACCTCCTTTTTGACCCACACGACCAAAATTATTCTGTCTCCGATATTTACCATATCGTTTACTCACAAGTCTATCTAAAAGTTCTCATCAAAAGGACATAGGCAAAACAGAAGAGAACCACTCAAAGCTAGGATTGAGTAAATAGTCAGAATAGAGACCGGAGATGTATATTTCGTCGTAAAAGGAAGGAAGGAGGAAATAAAAGGAAGATGTGACTCGAAGACGATAGACGCCCCGGACACCCTACATTGTTACTAACTTACCGGAAACAGGATTTATTAGTCGTAACCTAAAATCTCTCTTTATACTTTTACCGAATAGTATTATGTGTCGGTACGTTCCCTTAGATAATTTCCTCTGGTGTCGGTAAAATAATTCTTTCATGTCTTTTTCTTTGTGAATCAAGGTCGGACCCCTCCCCAATGTACTCCGGTGGGTCCTCCGGCAAGGAACTCGACCCAAAAATTCCTATCCTATCTCAAATCTCTCCGTCTTTTCTCCTCACCCTCTCTATAGAGTCAATTCCCCTTTTTATTCTGAAAGACTTTCGAAATTTCGGGTTCGGTAAACTCCCTTATCTCAAGTACCTTACTTAGACGTCACTCTACCCTTTTCGGAAGGGTTTCGTCGGTCTTAAAGGCACTCAAGTCTCATGGAAGGTGACTTGACACACCTACAAATACGAATAAACTTGGGACAACCTTATAAAGACCAAACAAAATACTTCCCTACAGAGAGTGACTCCTATGACTGAGTCCCTGCAAAGGAAAATGTCAGTCCTACCGGAGGTAGTCTGGTTATAACAAGAGTCCGGAAAAAACAAAACAAAACAATAGAACCTATTTGTCTCTCCCCGACCGACTAAGTAAAAAGATCTTTTTGTCCTACGTGATTTTATGACGTTCACTGTTACTCTGTCTGTACGAGTGCATGTGTTATGAGTCTTTCCGTGGTTTGTTATACACATCGTCTGTGGAGGTACCACACCGACAAGAAGGGGGTAGAAGTAACAGAACTCAGGAACCGGTTCACCGAACAAAGAAACCCAGGGTGAAAGAAGGCTATAGTTGAACCCTGGTCATTGTGGGTGGGCGTCCGTCCAGTACTCCTTGGTCTGCACGATCCTGGTCGTAACCCGTGTGAGGTGACTTTGTCGAGGTTACTTCACCCACACTTCCTAAACAAGTGTTATCCTTGTTATATAAGTGTCACTAAAATTTTTTCACTTTTTTTTTTTTGGTTGTTTTTTGAAACATCATACCGTTACAAGTTTATTATGTATTTTCGTGTCTCTCATCATATTATGTAAGGGTGTACGGGTAGTAGTGGGTGAAGTCACGAGTCGTAAGAATAAGTAATTCAGTGAGAGAGAAAATTTTTACAAAAATTTAACTATTACTAATTAACGATCGATTTAATAAAATTTCTTATAAGGTGTACCATACCCTAAAACATGTCGAAAAAAATCTTAGACTTTTTGTAGTCACCCGGGTTTCTTCTTTGAGAATTTTTACCGTCTTTGGTCATAAAACTCGGGTTATCAGTGTCGACTCAGAATCTACAAAAACGTAATTTAGTCTTCTACAAACTATGTCACCAATTCTGAGACACGAAGGTGACGTCCACCGAGCCCAAGCTAAGGACCAACCCCTCGATTCTAGAACGTACCGCTTCCGGGGGGAGGGGCGTTTTTTTTCTACAAATGTTTATAAAATAACTTCTCACTGTGAAACTTTCATGTTTCATAACAAACGAAGTAAATCACTTACGAAGCGTATAACCAAACATGCATTCAATCGTGACTCCACATATACGTTTCGTAAAAAATAATACCTTCTAAAATTTATATGCGATTATGATCATCTCGTCATATTAGTCAAGGACACATGGGTAGTGGATTCCACAGCGAGGACACACAGTGGGAAATTTCCTACGAGTACAACAAATATTTTCTTAAGGACCCAGCTTTACTGTAATAATTAAACCTTTTTCTACATCTGAGTTTGTAAATATAAGAAACCTTTCTTTAGGAATTAGTAGTCACGGAAACTTTTCACACAGTCACTATCGAAGAGTCTCCTTGACTAAAAAAAAGGTTTACTTTATTTCAATTTTAAACGAACTACAAACTTTCGTCAAGTTCTTTTTGGAGGAGTTTTCTGTACCTTCGTTCTTGTTCAAACCTTCCGGTATTGTGTTACAATCATCACCCAAGAGACCCACCTCTTTAATACCTGAAAGAAAAGAAAAAGGGTGGGTATGTAGAAAGACAAAGTAAAAAATAAAAGACATAAAATGTAAAAAAGGGGTCGTATTCGGATCTAGTAAAGTAACAATTTATTAATTATTTTGTTTACACTCAATGGTCTTATTTTCTTCCGTACGTCTCTCATCTCTGACCGATATGACTCCGTGACACATTCCAGGTATATCAGTTTCGATACCAAAAGGGTCATCAGTACATACCTAAGCTTTCAACCTGACATTTCTTCCAACTCACGGCTTCTTTACTACGAGAGTTTAACACTACGACCTCTTCTGAGAACTCTCATGGAACCTGTCGTTCCTCGAGTTTGGTCAGTCAGGATTTCCTTTAGTTGGGACTTATAAGTAACCTTCCTGACTACGACTTCGACTTCGAGGTTATGAAACCGGTCGACTGTACTTCTAGGTCGAGTGACCTTTTCTGGGACCACGACCCTTTCTAACGCCCGTCCTTCTCTTCCCCTGTTGTCTTCTACTCTACAAACCTACCGTAGGGGCTGAGCTACCAGTATTTAAACTCGTTCGAGGCCCTTAACCACTACCCGTCCCTTCTGACACAACGTCAGGTACCTCAGAGTTTCTCAACCTGTACCAAATAACTGACTTATTACATTCACGTTCCGTCTAAGAAAAAAAAGAAAACGATATGGTGTTCCGTAGACCCTAGAAACACGGGTTTAGCCTAACTTGGATACCGGGGAGGTCACCTCAAAATTGGTGAACTGACAGTCCTTTCAGACACCTATGGTAATTGATGGTTCAAAAATGGAAATCAGAACGACGAATAGAAGTCAGGACCGAACCAGGGACCAAGAACGGAGACAAAGGAACCATGACTACGACCTCTCACTACGAATAGAAGTACCGTAGTAAGGTCATCCGGTTCAACCCTTTTGTCAACTTGTATGAAGGATCCGGTCCAGAGATTCGGCATAAATCCAAGTAAACACTAAGACAAGCATAAACTAAGACAAGACAGGAGACGACAATATACAGGACTAAACGTAAGACTCCGACGGGACCGAAGTTCTCCACCCACAACCCTTTTCCGATCCTCTACTATCTACGACCCTCTACTGTACCCGTCCTACCGACGCTGGCCCTGGAGTCTCTCGTCCGCATCAGGGAAGAGAGTAGGACTTTCGTATTTTTACAGAGACACGAGGTGACGGTCGGACAGGTGGAGGTGAGGTTTTCTTCTCAATAAGGCAAAGAGTTTTACCAAAAGTCTGGACGGAACCTTGGTAACAGACAGGACTTCAATTGAGATTACCTTTATCGAATCAATACGTCCGGAGATGTACCCGAACACAATTTCCTTGTGTTTTTAGTACGTCCTTCTCTATAAAAGTTCCTAATCACTACCACTCTACACTCACCTCTCCGTACCCCTTCCCCAACTCTCCTTTACCGAAGGTACTAATTTCTTCGGTAAATATGGTTGAACCATCAATACCTTTCAGACTGGACACCTTACTGTCTACCACTCTCAGCGAGGACAAAAGGTACGACTAAATGAGTAGTAAGCTTATAGGACGACCACCTCTGTAAGTCATACCTTCGGAGTAGGAGAACGTGGTCTTTATGAAGCCAGCGGTTCATAATCTGAGAGAAAATGTCAGGAAGGAACTTTTCTTCTATAATGAGCCAACCGTCCGTTGACGCCAAAGATTCCCTGAGTAAGTTTGACACAAATAACACATGAACGGTCATGTCTTCCTGTCTCCTTAATAATAATAAAAAATTTTTAAACTTTTTATAAATAAATAAATACGATGGAGCCCACAGAATCAACACCGTACGTTCTAGAAACACCGCAGAACACCCTAGAAAACAACTCTACGCGACTGAAAGATCAACACCGCTTACCCAAGTCAACAACATCACACGCCCGAACCAGAAAAAAAAACCAGCATCGTACCCTTTAGAATCAGGGGGTCGGTCCTTAACTTGGGTACAGCGGACGCAACGTTCCGTCCAAGAATTGGTGACCTGATACTCCCTTTAGAACCGTTAATTACTACGGAAGGAGAATTCCTGTGATTCAAAAGGTCACCTCTTCTTCCACTAGGCGGACGGTTCTATTTACAACCAGCCACTCAAAACAAAGCAGAGATCTTTTAAGTCTAATTAGTCACACTTGAAACGGGATCATGGACAACATTGTTTTACACATACAACTGGTCTCGAAAACTTCGTGTCCTACTTGAATGAGGTCGAGGACCATAAACTAGAGCTATATTGTATCGTGGTTCGAAGGGGCCACCGAGTCTACCATTTCTTAAACGGACGTCGCACTTTCTGGACCCAAACTAGGGACCCAACCCTTCTAGGGAACGTCCTCCCGTACCGTTGGGTGAGGTCATAAGAACGGACCTCTTAGGGACACCTGTCTCCTCGGACCGCCCGATGTCGGGTATCACAGTGTTTCTCAACCTGTGTTGACTCGCTGATTCGTGTCGTGTTCGTCCGGCGACAAATCCAAACCGTTCCTATACAGGTGTTTTTCGTAAAGAGAAACTAATAAACCATAAAATAATAACCTTAAAGATCAGAACTTATATCAGGTACACAGTTCGGGAGGTTATCCTCATAGAAGGATTTCATTCAGTATCTTACCTTCCCCCTTAGGTCCCAAGGTCAGGTTAAAGGAACCGGGGACTGAGGTATACCCTGTACGTCATTCAGGTCCCAAAGGAGTAAACGGTTTACCTTCATTATTACAGACAGTACCAACTTCTAATTTACTTTTAGGTTTAAGAGATTACTGGATATACCCTTCTCTTAGATTTTTCGTTACCTAAGTGTTGACTAAGTGAAACGAACATGTGGACTTTGATTCTGTTTTAACATTTAGTACATATGAGATTATTCTTCTTTCTATATACTTTATAATTTATTTTAATTTTCAAATTTCCTGTATTATATATGTTCACAAAAACTTTAATTTGAGTGTACGTTTATACGCTAACCTATATCAGTAGTAAGTGCCTTGTTCATACAAAACTTGAAAGTATTACGTGAAACCGAAAACGATCCAGGACCACTCTCAACGGTATTTACAGTTCCTTCGATCTTCTTTCCCCTTATTGTAACGGTCATTCAATCGTTTGTACTACCTTGACACGATAATCACCAATTTGACACATCAGATGCACTCATGATAATCGACACCACGGTGACACGGGGACGAATCTGAGACATTGGGTAAATCAAACCCAGTAAAAGAACGAGTGTGAGAAGAGTAGAACCGACAAAACAGGGAATGATATAAGAAAAGGTTAAAGGAAACTTTAAGAGACATAAGATGTTCCGAGTCTAGTTTATAGTCGAGAAAGTACATCGGACGAGACCAATGGGGAGACCTACTATCCTTCAAGAGACTAGATCAGTCCGCAACCGTTTGAAAAAGACTTTTCCAAGTCAATCCTCCACAAAGCTGAAACACCTAATGTACCCGAGACAACGTAGGTGAGACGGTCGATCTGATCCCCCGACTCCGACGTAAATCGGTTGGGGACCGCACACAGTAACAGGAGACCCATCCGAATAACTTCCGAAGAGTTCCCGTCTCAGGTCCAGAAAAAACGGGAACTTAGGGGACCTACAAATTCATCCTCCGACAAGTCAACTACAAGTTCGGTTTCTTACTGACTTACCGCAACCCAAAGTCCAGAACCGTAGAAGTCACGTGGAGACCTACCGGTTCGAGAGGTTCAAAGACTACAGGACAGGGGAGAGACGGGACGACCTTTCTCCCAACGCCCCTCCGCGAGACTTGAAACACATGTGGAGAACAAAGACATAAAGAGTCGGTCGGAAGGTAATGAAACTCGTCGATGATAAATGTTGAGTCTCTTAAGAAATAAATATGTCGTAACCTCTGACAAATGGGTACAACTTGATTGTAATCAAAAGAAATTTACACGAAAATTTTACTTCTCACCGGTAAACATTGAAATCCTTGTATTGTCGACCTCAGTACTACATTCGTTTATATATGTGGGAATTTAAAGAAAGGTTTCCGGGTCCTTACCCTAAAAGGATCAACTGCACAATGTTTGGTCTTGAAACATGTGACCATCTCCTTTCCTTATACCTTGTTTTAGTTTGTTTTTTGAAGACCTGTAGAATCTTCAACAAAACGTTGTGACTCGTCCATACCTAAACCATTAAACAAAAGTAGACCTTTTAACAGTTTACTTTTCAAAATCATATCTATATTAAAAGTTCTACTCATCAAACATTCCTAATAAATGTATAAAACTATGACTTTCTTGTCGTATAGTTTCCTTCTCTTTTTACGAAAGTCATGTTCTATTATAAGAAAAAAGGCAATCCCATTTATTTAAGTAAAAGTGATTGGACCGATAAACAACAATAAAAAAAGACGGACTCGAGAAGTAAAATTTTCACTTAACAACCTCAGAAGACTTAAGTCAACCCCTTTTGCAATGTCTGGTCAAACACTCACTTTGTAAACGAAAAAAAAAAAGGTGAAAATGGGTTAAAATTCTAAATTACTATCAATGTCATAAGTTCTATGACACCATAATCGTCTCCAAATTTATGTGTCTAGTTATTCTATTATACTTCTCGAGTCTTCTCTGGTTTTACTTATACGGGTTGACTAAAAAATGGTTCAATTTAAGTTGTCTCCGTCCTATCAGAAAGGTTGATAAATTTACCATCGGTTTCGTTGACTTGTAACAACAACAAATCAGTTATTCAGTATAGGCTGAAACACTGAGGTACCTGATATATCCGGTGACCCGAGGAGACAAGTGTCGTTCTTATGACCTCACCCAACGGTAAAGGAAGAGGTACTTCGTAACGAAAAATTAAAGTGACGTTCACTCCGTCTTCTCCCGGAACCTTTTCTTTCCAATAATAAAGGAGACACCTTTGAAAATAGAAACAAAAGACTCACTGACCATTTTTGTTATCAAACGACACCTCAAAGTTATTAGTTTCTTCTCCTTTATCGTACACTCACTGATGTCGACCAACCGCCCCTGTCCCGACCGAGAAAGACTTCCACTTTAAATGGCTTCAGTGCAATTGATAGAGGACCACGGTCCCAACGACTGTGAAAAACATTGTCCGGTCTACTATTTATAAAACCCGAGACCCGGGACACCAGTGACAGTATCCATACGTCGAGACGGTGTCTGTTATGGATTTGTCAACCCGTACCGACACAAGGTTACTTCGAAATAAACACCTGTGTCTTTAGACTTTAAAGTACACAGTGGTTATAATAATATGAAGGTTAAACAACTTTAATAAAATTTGACACTTTCGGTACGGATTAAAGGACCGACACCTTTTTGTCCACCACGTACCCTAAACCGACGACCTGTAGTAAACGACTGAGAATAGATAGGATTACTTAATCGTACTATTAAAGAACTTCTCCCCTTTCCACATCACCAGAAACTATAAGTCACAGAAAATGGGCCGAAGGGTCCACCACGATCACCATTTCTTAAGAGGACGGTTACGTCCTCTGTATTCTCTACGTCCAACCTAAGGATCAACCTTTCTAGGGGACCTCTTCCCTTACCGTTGGGTGGGGGCATAAGAACGGACCTCTTAGGGTACCTGTCTCCTCGGACCGTCCGGTGTTAGGTACCCAAGGTTTCTCAGTCTGTACTGACTTCACTAAATCGTACGTACGTGGAAAGTAATCTATTAAACTAATACTAATCAATTGTGTTTAAACATTTCTTTTAGAGATCACCTTAAACCCACTAGGAAGTCCACAAAAACAGGGACCGGGTAATTATGTCTTAACTCACCGCGAAACCTCGAACAATGGGTAGAGCACACACCACCCCAGTCTGATTTACCGAAGAAATAAAAAAATAAAATAAAAAATAAAAATACATAAAATAAAAACCAAAAAGACCCAGAATCAACGACCCGCAAGAGATCAATGCTACGTGTCCGGTGACACCACCGAAGAGAACAGAGCCTTGTGTCCGAGGTTCTGTGCACCCGAGTCATCAACACCACGAGACCGAATCAACGGGACTCCGTACACCCTAAAATTAAGAACTGGTCCCTGACTTGGGTACAGAGGACGGAACCGTCCGCCTAAGAATCGGTGACCTGGTGGTCCCTTCAGGTGATCTCCTGAAGATTTCACTTTCAACGAGTAAACACAGACTAAGAAACACTGGGGTACCTGATATGTCAGGTACTTTAAAAGGTCCGGTCTTCTGACCTTACCCATCGGAAAGGTAAGAGGTCCCCTAGAAGGATTGGGTCCCTAACTTGGGTCCAGAGGACGTAACGTCCTTCTAAGAAATGGTCGCTCGGTGGTCCCTTCGGGGTATTGAAGATTCCAAAGTACATTGAGAAGTATAAAATCTGGGAGATAGTGAACGCGAAGGTAAAAAAAAGACTACTATTAAGAATGTTAAATGGAAGGATTTTTAATAAATCTATAAATAACCCTTTGTTTACATAGGATTAACATGTCCCGAGTCGTCTCTTCCGTTAACGTGGGGTGAGGTCATGAGAACGGACCTTTTAGGGTACCTACCTCCTCGGACCTTCCGACGTCAGGTACCCCAGCGACTCCCAGCCTGTGCTGACTCGCTGAAGTGAAAGTGAACAGTGAAAGTACGTAACCTCTTCCTTTACCGTTGGGTGAGGTCACAAGAACGGACCTCTTAGGGTCCCTGCCCCCTCGGACCACCCGACGGTAGAGACCCCAGCGTGTCTCAGCCTGTGCTGACTTCACTGAATCATCGTCGTCGTCACCACACCAACATACAAACCTATACCTACCACCCGACCAGTCGTATTTTGTTACATGTAAAGTCACAAGGTTTACTTTAAAAAAATGTAACGTTTTTTATCGGAAAGAATATCAATATTTTTATTATATCATTAATATGTATATTTTATACAAACACCCTTAAGGGATCACTAGGTCACCAATCCTGAGTGTCAAAGTGACGGCTCCCACGCCCGTCACTTGACCAACCCCTTGACTCTACAACTTTCGAAACACGAAAGGTTTTCTTTCTTTTAATATATTTTTTTTGTCAAACAATTTTTTATATACTTACTAAGTTTTATTTTTTAATCTGTAAGTATAAACGTAAAAATGACATCAGGGAGTAAACAAATAAATAAACAAGTAGATTGTGAAGGTCATGGAGGACACACGGCCTGTGAACAGATCCGCAACTCCTGGTTCGACAAGGGGATTATTTCGCTCTTAGAAAACAACTTCCATTACCCACCCATCAAAATAAACATGAAAAGCCTTCTCGAGACGAATGAGTGATGAACAAAAAGTATGTGTAAAAAACAAAGTCAATAGAGGACCGTTTAGAGACTCATTACAAAAACTTAATAGTCTCCTTTAAAATGTCAGTGTGTCCAGAAACAACTGAAAGGATCAGAGGATTTCAACAATTAGTACCTTCTACTGAGAGTAAGGAGTGACTGTCTCTTACTTAAGTATGAAATTTTAAAGTAACCGTTTAAACCTTTCATGAAGAAAGTTGAACCTCGAAATGTTTGTCAGTCAGTCTATCCAGGAAATCCTTTAATAATACAGTCCAATAGTTTCCGACGACTTCAATTAATTATGACAGTCGGAAGGTTCACGGTGATCATCTAAATATAAACACAATGTGTTGTGAGGAATATTTTTATAAGGTGTACGTAAATAATTTACTCATGAATTTTTTTAGTGTCCGTTTTATTTTTGTTGACTTTATGAATTGTTAGGAACAATTTCGACAGAGTGTTGAACCGGAACTACAGTGTTTAAAACGAATAAAAACATTTTCCCACCGTAAGAACCCGAAATGTTGATCTTTTTTTTTCTGGAAATATTATCGCAATACTATTATTGTCATTATTTATTAGGTTGTTTTCTCTTTCGACAACAAGTGGTAGTGAGTGGAAACTGATGAGGGACGAGATGAGATAAAGAGAAGTCTCACCAGTAGAAAGTCAAAAAGATGATTTTCTTTCAATTTATACCGGAGTCTGGAAAAAATTTTACAAACGAATAAAAAATTTTTATAAACAAACAAACTGACACAGTCCTAGAAAGTAATATCGCGTCTCCGAAAACAGATCACCTCTGCACTCCCAAATCAACGGGGTGTCATATACCCCTAGAATCAAGGAACTAGTTTCTAATTTGGGCCCAGGGGACGTAATTTTTACTCTTCAGAATTGGTGACCTGGTGGTCCCTTCAGGGAACAAATAAATAAGAAAAATTTATGTAAATAAATAAAAATTAACCTCCCATTAACAAAGTGTCATAACACAACCAAAGACGGTACATAGTTGTATTCAGTCAGTATCCATATACATACCGGGGAGGGAGAACTTGGAAGGAGGGTGGAGGGTGGGGTAGGTTGGGGAGACCCAACAACGTCTCGTTCCCAAACTCAAGGGACACAGTATGTCGTTTAAGTGTGTCCAATAAATAAAACGTATACCACACATATACAAAGGTACGATGAGAGGGTCAAACAGGGAGGGAGAGGAAAGGGGAGACACAAGTGTTCAGGGAACGAACAACAAAAAAAATTTAAAAAAAGGTAAAGAATACTGGATTCCGAAAAGTGAGTAGGTAAATGACGAGGAACCCTAAGGGGAATGAACTTGGGATAGTAGATCAATTAAGAAGACTTCAAAAAGGAATTTTCCAGGGGAGAAACAACTTCGAAAAGGGCTGGAAACAATATTCGGAATATGAAGAAGTCTCGTTGATATTAAATAAGACAACAATGGACTGTCATTCGACCTACTTACATCTCAGACAACGGAAATACATGGGTCGAACCACACTTACTTGGACAATCGATACATAAAGGTATAAGGCGAGTGTTTCGTCTGAAGTCTCCGTGTCTCTTCAATTCGTCAAACGGGATCCAACGTAGGAATAGGTACCACCTCGAAGTCACGGTTGGGTCCAAACACACTGGGTCTAAGACACAGAGTGCACCCGGGAAGTCTCCATAGTCATAACCGACGATTACCTCTAGGACTATAAAGGAGGAGGGCACCCAGAAATACAGAAGAACATCAGGAGTTAAAAAAGTACTAGATACACAAATTAATATTGTAAACGACTTTCTATACAAGTCAATGACAAACTCCTTTACCACCTTAAAAATTTCTTTTAAATTACCGTATCCTTACGTATCCCGGTCCGATAAACCTTGGTTCTGACGGAACCTTTTAGGCCCTAGATATAGTCTGTGTAGAAACAGAAATTTGTCGAATTTCAACCCACCCCGTCCTTTCATGAATACGTATTTGATAATCATCTTAAGGGACCGTCCGGTCATCGATCCTGAGGCGTGAAAGTGACGGCACCCGTGTTCAAGTCAGGGACCAGCGCCTTGACTCTAGGACATTCGATACACCGTGCCGGTTTTTTCTTTTTTTATTACTCATACGTTAGTTACTGTCACCGACCGACATGTGGACAAACTAGAAAAAGGCGGTTATACAGTCACTATAACATGTCCGATAGTTCAAATCCTCAAGTCTTGTACTCGACCACTATTCTTTCGTCGAAGTACCTCACCAACCCCGAACTGCCTCCAGAATATTCCGTACCGATGAAAAGCCATTGATCTCTTAGCCAAAGTGTAGACAAGAGTCTGTTCAGGGACCAGATTTGCACGTGGAATTTAGAGAGAAAACGAAAGGTCTGTGAACACAGGTGAACAGGTAATCTGTGTAGGTGAACGTATATGGCGTCAGTGAGGTTGTACACACTTCACTTAAGTACTAGAGTGAGGGTGTGAACGAAGAGGAGGTAACAAACTTTGAGTCATTTATAACGAGTTCGACCTTGGAGTGGGTAGTAAAGAAGGAGTGGAGGGTGTAGCGGAAAGAGTGTCAGGGTGAACTAGTCATAGAGGTATTGGAGGGAAGAGATACAAGGGACCAGATCCAATGGTCGCAGAGAATAAACCCGAGGACTAGTGGAGGAACTCTACCAGAATGAGCGAAGACTAACCAACGGTCCGAAGTCGGTCTCACTAAAAGATTTTTCTGATTACATAATTACAGTATAGTAAATAATATTTCGAAGAGTAAACCGAAATCCTACTTTAAGTTCACGGTATTGCACTTTCTCCTCTCACTTTTTCAACCGAATTTCGAGTTGTAAGTCTTTTGCTTCTAGTACCGTAGGCCAGGGTAGTGAAATATCCTTTATCTACCCCTTTGTCACCTTTGTCACAGTCTGGAATAAAAAACCCCGAGGTTTTAGCGACGTCTACCACTAACGTCGGTACTTTAATTTTCTGCGATTGAGGAACCTTCCTTTCTATACTGGTTGGATCTATCGTATAAGTTTTCGTCTCTGTAATGAAACGGTTGTTTCCAGGTAGATCAGTTCCGAAACCAAAAAGGTCACCAGTACATACCTGCACTCTCAACCTGACACTCCTTTCGACTCGTGGCTTCTTAACTACGAAAACTTGACACCACAACCTCTTCTGGGAACTCTCAAGGAACCTGACGTTCCTCTAGGTTGGTCAGGTAGGATTTCCTCTAGTCAGGACCCACAAGTAACCTTCCTGACTACAACTTCGACTTTGAGGTTATGAAACCGTTGAAGTACATTTCTCAACTGAGTAATCTTTTCTGAGACTACGACCCTCCCTAACCCCCGTCCTCCTTTTCCCCTACTGTCTCCTACTCTACCGACCTACCGTAGTGGCTGAGCTACCTGTACTCAAACTCATTTGAGGCCCTCAACCACTACCTGTCCCTCCGGACCACACGACACTAAGTACCCTAGCGTATCTCAGCTTGTACTGACTCACTGACTTGACTTGCAGGAATGTTCCGGGAACACTGGATTGGGGATGAAAGGTAGGTCTGACTTGAAGAATACAATAACAACAAATCAGTGATTCACCATAGGTTGAGACGATGGGATACCGGACATCGGGAGGTCCGAGGAGACAGGTACCCTAAAGGGTCCGTTCTTATGACCTCACCCAACGGTAAAGGAAGAGGTCCCCTAGGAGGGCTGGATCCCTAGTTTAGACTCAGAGGACGTAAAGTCCGTCTAAGAAATGGGTGACTCAGTGTACCTTTCGGTTTGAAGAATATCAAGGAAGATTTCTAACGCAAGAGCGATCAGTGACTCCCGATCTGTCTCCCGGAAGTGTCACGAGAAGGGAGAGAGACTTAATGCACAAGGAAGTTAATCACTAAGAAACGAGGACGTTTCCGTACCAGGACTTTCGGAGCAGTACAGGGAACTGTAGGACTTTAGGTCCCCCATTCCACTGATACGAGGAGTCGTTGAGTTGGGAAGGTAACTGTAAGGGGTAAGACGAACTACCCCGCGTTACTTCTCAAATACCAAAGGCAAATCACGTCTGGAAAGAGAGAGAACAAAGACATCCGTGCACACGAGTGTGAACGGAGGACCGGACGGTAACACAAACCAGTCCCCGACCGCGCCCCCGGGCCCCCCG
The DNA here is from genome assembly GCA_006410555.1 of Capra ibex. NCBI lineage: Eukaryota > Metazoa > Chordata > Mammalia > Artiodactyla > Bovidae > Capra > Capra ibex. The sequence goes on from SJYO01035280.1 coordinate 2,352,697, forward strand.
ACGACTCCCTCCCACACCCCTACCCAGTCCTCCTTTCCATCACTCACCTCCCGGTCCTCGGAACCTAAACCGACTGTAGACGGGAGTCCGAGGTATGTGTCTTCGTGACTCGTCGACCAGTCGTACACCTGACCCTCCTTACCCCGACCCGGTCCCTGACCCCTAATTCCGTCGGGAACATCGTCGTTGACACTGTGTCTCTCGTGGACCGGGAGGGCCTTCAGGGCCTCACGGAAGAAACTGGAGGAAGGAAGTGAAGGACGTAAAAAACTTACTGTCGGGAAATTTTTTAAAAAAATTTAATTAAATAAATAAAAACCGAAGGGACTATCGAGTCAACCATTTCTTAGGAGGACGTTACGTCCTGTGTGACCAAACTAAGGACCCAACCCTTCTAGGTGACCTCTTCCCTTTTCGATGGGTGAGATCATAAGAACCCGAAGGGAACACCGAGTCGACCATTTCTTAGGAAGACGTTACACCCTCTGGACCAAGCTAGGGACCTAACCCTTCAGGGAACCTCTTCCCTTTCCGATGGGTGAGGTCACAAGACCGGACCTCTTAAGGTACCTGACATATCAGGTACCTCAGCGTTTCTCAGTCCGTACTGACTGCTGAAAATGAGTGAAAAACCGACACGACCCAGAAGTAAGAGATCAACACCGCTCGCCTCCGTTGAGACATCAACACAACCCGGTCGAAGAGCAACGGTACCGAAGAGAACAACGGCTCGTACCCGAAATCCCGAAGTCGTCAACGTCGTGCATTCGAGTGATCGACACTGAGGGCAAGAGATCTCCGGTCCGAGTTATCAACACCGAGTGACCGAATCGACGAGGCTCCGCACACACTAGAAGGACCTAGTCCCTAGCTTGGATACAGAGGATGTAGTCGTCCACCTAAGAAACGGAGACTCAGTGGTGCCTTCGGGGACTTAAAATAATGTCGGAAAATAGTACCTCGGTCCTGGGATCCTCATTTGGTCCGGGACGATAGTACCTAAAGGGTTCTAACTGAAGAAAACTGAACAGCCGACTCTCGATGTTACTATTACTTCCACAGGTAGGTCCACTGACCCAGACTCCATAAAAGGTCGTCGTACTGAAATCCGTTTAATGAATTGGTGGTCATATCAAAGAAATGGATAGTCCACCCTAACTATTAAGAATCATAAATGGAAGACCCCAATCTCGTACTTTATTTATAGTCCTCTTAGCTTTCTTTTTTTACGAAACGTATGATAATCTATACTTTTATGAAATGTATTTGTTGAATAAATATCACACAAGGATGACCATTATAATAACAACGACGAAGATTTCAACTTTTTACAGGACAGGAAACTCATATAAAATACTTAAGAGACGGAAAGATTAAGACACACAGTACTTACGTTGTATTTTAGGTACTGACACCGTCTTCTGGTAGTGACTGGAACCCACACCCTTTACACAAGGAGTGCTTTAGACGTGTCGAAGTGTACAACGAAAGAATAAATACATCGTGGGTGATTCGTAAAATGACACTGTCGTAAAAAAAAAAGTCACTGTAATAGAGTATTAGGTTAGTAATAATCCTCTTTTACAGTCAACTAAAAAAAAGTAATGATTCTTGTCCTTGTTTCTTTTGACACATTGTCTTTTAAAAGACACACCGCATCTCTTTAGATTAGTGAGAGTACTAAAGTAGTCACCCCGTCATGGGTCGAAATCCCGTTCGACTACTTGATGTCTCAATTGGTTTCTTTCTTCTTAGCCTGTTCACATCACCCCCAACCCCTTACATTAGTCTCTTGTCTTTTTTTCTTCTGTTTGGAGTGTTAAGTCAATAATCCTAATAATACTTCCTTGACAGAAAACTTAGCAAAACTTCGATTTCTTTAGTATTTGGTCATAAAAATACACTGGTAAAGGCGAACGTTAACTCCAAATATACGGTTTGTAAGAAGCATATAGAAGTAATTCTACAGTCTTAAGGAACACTTCGGACTGAAGTAAACGTAAGGGAACATGTCAATAATTGTTTTCTGGGAAATACAGAGGTGGGTCGAACTAAAGTCAGTACTTGAGGTAAAAGGAAAATAAATAAAGTATCTTAGACCAACCAATAAACTGGCTTGAATCTTTACGTAGAGAACTTCTGAACCACCCTTCGGTCTATCTCCACCACTACTTTCGTCAACCACCCAGGACCCGCTCACCCCTGTTTCTCCCCGTCCAACCACCACTGTGACCGAGGAGTTTCTTTCTCCTTGGTCCATAATGGAGTTCTCAGAGAAGGACGGTCTGAAATTTGTAAGAATGAGTTTCAATCATACAAAACGTTAAACTTTTATGTTAGCCTCGGATCTCAACATACTTCGAACCAATCAACCGAAATTTTAATACGAAAAGACTATTTAAGAGACTTGTAGTCATACCAGTCAAATTTGTTACTACTTTCATATTCGTCAAATTTCCCAAATCACTGGTGAGTTTTCAACACAGTGTCATTACTAGTTGGTGACGTCAAATTCGAGGACTCTAAAACATGAAATATGGTCGTCATGGGTTGGAAAACCCGTGGTCCCTGGTTCAAAGCACCTTCTCTAAAAAAGGTTCCTGACCTCCGTCCCTCCGCCCCAACCAAAGACCAACTAAGTTCTTGTAATGTAAATAACACGTGAAATAAAAATAAAACACCGTCAGAGTTCTATAAGGTGGAACTGAGAGTAAGGATACTCTTAGATTACGGTGGTGACTTGACTGTTCTCCACCTCACGCCCACCACTACGCTCGTTACTCCCTCACCGACATTTGTGTCCACTTTGAACCTAACGAACGGGTGACGAGTGGAGGACGACACACCGGGCCAACCCCTGGGGACGAAATATGGTTCGTGAATCCTAGGACACTGATGACCCTAAACTCCCGACCAGTCCCGAGTCTCACGTTACTTCCTCCCTCCTAGGAACGACGGGGTTTGTAGAGTAGAACTCAACGGAAACAAGTGTAGGAAGGGAATAACAAATTAGGTCTAGTAATATTTCATCAACAATCGTTTTTATCTACACTTACGAGTAAGTGTTTATACTTTCCAAAATTTTATAGGACAATGTGACACTGAAACTCTTACTTTTACACTAACTTGAAACGGAACTCAAAAGGATTGTAAAAAAAACTTGGGATGTATCTATGTTAAGAAGAGACACCCTTTTGAAGAATGACAAAGGAGTAAAGGGAGTCGTGATAAAGTCACAGACGTTTTACGTATAACTATCAAAAAGATCACCCCAGACCAAACACCAACAATCACCATTTAATCTACACCAGACCTGAGTTTTCCTCATATTTTAGACTATCTTTATTCTGGATGACGTTGGTGGTCACATTTTGAGAAACTTATTTATATTTTCTCCAGATCACGTAGGGTTGCGAGTGTAGAACGAATGTAACTTAAGAAAAGACATAGTTTCGTCGGCGACGTATGACATATGTTCCAACGAATGAATAATATACCGGCAATCCTAACAAAAGATCTACAACATTTATACGTGTTTAAAGAGTTCATCAAATCTCCTGAAAATATTCTATACATTCCTTGTCCTGGAACAAAATTTTTTAGATGTTTCCAAAAAGTATAGGAACCAGTATGACGAAACAAATTCGCTATTATATCTTGCTTTTTAGTCTCGTATATAACCGGACACCCATAAACATGACCAACACTTGATCTTTTCATAACGTATAATTGATACCCTTTTAAGAGTCCCCCTCTTAACTAGGACTTCAAAGTTCTTTTCCTCTTTGTCAGTAAAAAACCAACGAAGAGAATTTTATACGTGGGTAGAGAATCTTAAATATATAAAATTGAAGTCCTTACAACTAATTAATTGGACTCGTATCAAGACACAATGACACTATTATACTAAAAAACACCCTCTCCTGTCTCCCCTGAAATTTATAGTTAAATTAAAACGAGGGTTTAGACGTCAAACTAGTCTGAACCGTCCTTGTCGAACAGAAACGAGGTGTCACAGGTAATCTCACCAAACGGATCCGAATCTATTGGAGACGTTACGTCGAGTGAGTGTACCCATCGTTCAACCATAACCGATAGTCGACCCACGTAGTCAAAGAGGTGTAATCACAGAGAGATAACTGACGAACTCGAAGGAATACTGTACCACCGATCCAAGATTCTTACTTGTAAGGTTTTATGTCTTTCATCTTCAACTTCAAAAATTTCTGAACTCGAACCTTTGACCGTGACATAAGAGTACCAGTTCATCAACTATTACACTTAAAATTTGTCCGTTAAAGTGCTAAAACCCTTTGTAAGACAAACTTGAAGTAAATTACCAAGTGCACCCATGGGAATCCCACTAAGGATAGAACCCCTACACCGGAAGAAGGATGGTTCCACATTTCCTTCCACGTACTCGACTTTAAGTACGAACAACACTGTAAACAAAAAGATAAGGACAAGTCCACTTGTCTCACAGTCTTGTCTCCTGACCTAGAGTCGAACTCAAAGAACCTCCCTACTCTTTCCGTGTGACACAATCCTAACCTACTCTTTCAACCGTCTGAAGAGAAAGGCGAAAACCCGTACACAGAAATAATCGAGTCGATTATGAACGTATTACGAATGAGACATGGTCCGAGAAATGTAGACAATTGTTTTAATATAAAGGGATCCTCTGAAGGATATCTGAGAAGGACACAATGTCCATCTCAGAACCTCATGACAATATTACTGTAATAAAAATCTTCTCCAATAATAATTATTAGGGAACGGGACAAAGTATTGAGTCATATTATATATGGAAAAACAACCAGTCAGTGAGTCAGTACAGGTTGAGAAAATGTTGGGGTACGTGACCGAGGAGACAGGGACCCTAAAGGTTCTGTTCTTATGACCTCACCCGACGGTAAAGAATGAGGTTCCCTAGAAAGACTTGGACACAGAAGACGTGACCGTCCGCCTAAGAATTGGTGACTCGGTGGACCCTTCGGGCATTATATATGGAACAACGAGAAAATTTCTATGGTACCTCTATAAGACTTTTACGAACCTTAAACCAACAAAAACTTGTGTACCGATTTAGGAAGGAGGACAATAACATCAAAGAGAATTGTGAACCTATCTATAATAGACCCATATAAAATGAAAATTCAAATTTTTTGTACACTATATTACTATTAGGATCAGAAAATCACACCCTATAATGGTGCGACAGTCCCACCAGTCCCAGAAGAGACTAACTCAGAATAAAGGTGAGTTGTGGTAAATCATCATGACTCTCGGTCATATTACTTGTCGTCACGCCCTGACAGGGGAGAAAAGTCGGTTCCAGTCAACCGTCGACCGCATGTGACAAAGAAATAAAACCTTTCCAAAACGAACCCGTTTCTGAGTGAGAAAATTGGTTTAGGACGAAAAGTAGACAAAAACTACCGTCACCTGGTATAAAGGGTCGGAAAACGTTTGTAACGGACAGACCGCCCTAAAGGACCTGTGTCTCGGGAACTGTTGGTAATGACCGGTTGAAAAAACTTGGAGTCACTAATTGGACCAATAAACAAGACGTAAAAGACGGTACCCTTGGTTATTCGAATCGGAAAACTTTAATCGGTTTCCAGATTCTTATTAGGTAAACAATTAGTCTGGGTAACAAAGGGGGACGGATAATTGAAACTGCTTAGTTTAGAAGAGAGGTTATAGGTCGACAATTAGATGTGTAGTCATGATGCATCTCACCGTAATTAAAGACTTATTCCAAAGGTACCATCTGGAAACAACAACTTCAAAACCTTAAGAATATAATATCTGACTGTACTAAGTTTGTACCGTCCTTACCTTGTAGTTACCGTGTACTAATTCTTAACCAACTAGTTAGTTACTATTAAAATATTATGTCTATAGTAATTTAACGAGACTATGTGTTTAGTATTATATATTTCAGATATACATTACTCAACGGGAGTTATTATTCCGTCAGTAAAAAAGTGGAATATTTTGATTCGGGTTCCATTTTGGTCAACGTCGGTAGCCATCTGACAACTATCACGGTCAGAAGTCTTACCACTTGTCTAGGGAGCTCATTACCCTCTAGAGGACCCGAACGTGAGTCTTTTTTTATTAGGAGTACAGGTGTAGTCCAAGGGAAAGGAGGTACCCCACCCCAACTCTACAAGACACTCTACACACTAAGAGTATGAAGAACGAGAGTGAATCCTTACACCGTGTGACTACGTCTTCTGTCTAATTGTTTCTTTAATCTAATATACCAGAGTCCAAAAAAAAAAAGTAAAGAATTATAGGTTCCACACGTACCTTACATGTAAAAACAGAGGATCCTCATTCGAGACTAGTGTACATTCACTTTCCCCTTTCCCCGAAACTAAATTTTTCTCGATAAACTATTGTCGAAAAGTCTTCGCGTCGGGAAGATTATACACTACTTACATAAACACAACGACCTATGATAATCATCATTTCGGTAAATAAATCATCCCACTCCGACGGAATTTCTATGGACATGCAGACCAGAAGAGACATCCGATGAACACTCGAAATGTATCGTGTTTCTCGAACTCCTTGTGTCCTCAAGACAACCCCTTTCAATGTCACGAATGTGTCACATCATCTACAAATACTAAAGACCACCACATTAGTCACTGGTAACTATCTCTATAGACCCCACTTTAGACCTGCTCATAATTTCTTAGGACTATAAAATTAACAGTCAGACAACTACAGGAATATGAACTACCCGTACCTCGTACCACTACACATATAGACTTTGTAGGAACGTTCCGAGAAAAAACTTTTATTGTGACTCGACGTAAACCTACACATTGACAATCAGGAATACCTTTTCAGACAAATTTACATAAAAAGAGGACTCCCGAGTTTGTATATTATCTTAAAATTTATATTTTTACGATTCTGGGATCGAAACTTCGAAGACAGTGATTTTATCGTTCTTTAAATAGTTTCAAAATGAGTAAAAACTGTTTAATTTTTTTAGATTTGTTCATTCGGTTGTAAAAAAAAAAAAAAATTCTAACTTCATATCAACTAAATGTTACAACATAATCAAAGTCCACATGATATTTCACTAAGTCAATATGTACATAAGAAAAAGTCTAAGGAAAGATAATACAATAATGTTTTACAATTTATATCGAAGGACGCCATATGTCATTCAGGAACAACAAATAAAATATATGTTATCACACATATACAATTAGGGTTTGAGGATTAAACAGGGAGGGAGTGAAAAGGAAAACCATTGTACAAACAAAAGATACAGATACTCAGACAAAGACAAAACACTCAAGTAAATATAATAATAAAAAATCTAAGGCGTACATTCACCATAGTATACTGTAAACAGAAAGAGACAGACTGAATGTAGTGAATCATACTATTAGAGATTCAAGTAGGTACAACGACGTTTACTCATTCGGTGGAAGAACTTACACATTTTGATACCCCTGTCCTACTAGTTTTCACAGTGTTTCGGAGTGGGGAAAGTGGGTGTGACATACCAATATGGATGGTGACGTTCAACATCACTAATTTTTGTGGTGGACATAAATAAAACGATTCTTTTTTTTTTTTAGGACTCACTACGATGAGAATCTTCAAAAGAGGCAAGTCAACTCAAAATATAGAGGAACTTCTCCAAACCTTTCTTTCAGACGGTCAACCCTCCATTTTTACTTATTTTTACACCTTTTGTATTTAAATAGATTCCCGTCGAGACATCGTATCTCCGTCTTCGATTTTCGTTCACAATGAAAAGAACTTGACTTCGGGTTGACGTCTACGATCTTACCGACAGTTGACGAAAAGAAGAACAACAACGGGTCGTTGTCTGAGTGTAAGAAATCACTCTCCCCTCACCATCAAGAATGGGGGAAAACTAAAAAGAAGTGGGGGCGACGAGACACAGGGAGACAAAGAGAAAATTATGGTGTAGTTGAAGGGGTCGACGCTGACTTGAATATTTTCAATTAGAACCTCAGCACACCGTTGGGTCCTGTCTATCATCCCCTGATCTCTAGACCCAATGGTGACACCGGAGAAGCTTGGTTCGTCCTCCGCGTTCTGAGTCCCCACCCCGTGGGTCGTCGGACGTAAACAAATCTTTCACTACCGAACGAGACGTGTCTCGGGTACCCCCTTAAGAACCTGAGATGATCCGAATTAAGAAATTTTATAAATAAAAGAAAATTAAAATCTAAGTCTAAGAATTCTAAGACTCTTAGAAGGAAAAAGTAGACTCCCTGCGATCGTTCTAATGTCTTTTAAAGTTCTCACGAACCACAACCACGGTCCGTCCGGACCCAGGTCTAAGGATGTATTAAATACTCGAAACCTCGAAGTCCGTTCAGAGTCTTGTGTTTGCAAAACTTGGAGTCAAAGAGTAAGTATTTCACCCCTATTAGAGAGAAACGTCCTAACAACATAATTTACTCTATTGGTACGTTTCTTCTAAGAACTCTAAGACATCTTCCGGTTGTCGACCCACCATTGATATGATTATCACAGTTCTTCCATGAGAGTCAACATAAGAACTGAAACCGTAACACGACACTCAAAACGTAACATTCTAGATTCGATTACACGACGACTCTTTGTCTCTACTACGTTTCGTAGACCACCCTCTTAGACGGAAACACCGCAGAAGACCAGGTGACATATATATCTAGTTTGTGGTAGTGGACACAAGTCATAACAGTCTATAAATCCCTGATAGTGACATGGACTCTACCTGGTTGTGGGTGGACTTCCGTACGTGAGAGAACTTATGTCCACGACTATTAAAATTTGTCCATGTCTTTTTAGACATAGATATTATTGAACTATTTCACCTAGCCTCCGGTTAAGAAATCTTTTTTTAATTAGTGACTGAAAGGTCTTTCCAAACATCGTCTTAATAAAGAGTTTCCCTCGAGAGAAACACAAATTTTACACTAATTGTATTTGGTTTGTTTTTTCCTAAAGTCGTCCTCGAAAGACACCGTGTTTCAATCCAGGTAAACACAGGTCCCAACGAAGTCGAGGGTCGTAGAAAGAGTCCCGTTAGATATTAACAAAGGTAGTGAATGATCAAAAATAGAGTTAGAATCGAAGTCTTACGAATCCGACTACAAGTACTCATATAGAAGTTTACGATAAAATCACGAAAAAAAAGGGGGCGAGAGGAAAGATGACCTAGGACATACACACCTCGTAAAATCCTTCATTGTACCTCACCATCAGTGACAACAGTCGAACATTGTCTCCCTTCCAGTAACGCAGTAAAAGTAGGGCAAAGGAGTAGACGTTTCACGATTATGACCGTAACGAATGAATTGTCTTGATGACACTCCAGGTCATTATTATCGTTTGTCCAAAAAAAGGAGGTAAGACACTTACAGGAGGCGTGGTGTTTTGACATAAAAAAAAAAAGACATCGTCAAATAGTCGAAGTCGGGACAGTCGTAAACTATGGGACATCAAAAAAAGAAAAACAATTTGAAAATTAAAACATAACCTTACACCGGTTGATTGTTATAACATTATCAAAGTCCACCTGCCTTTTCCCTGGGTCGGTATCTATACGTACTTAGGTAAGAGGGGGTTTGTGGGGAGGGTAGGACCGACGGTGTATGGGACATCAAATTGAGACCCCGATAGGATACGTGGTAGCCTACACCTCGACGTTGGGACCGGAGGTGGATGATCTACGGTCGTTGTGGGGAAAAGACGGTAAAAACAGAGGTCTGTATATCGTTTGTAAATATCTGTTAATACTACACGACCCGTGTTACGATTCTCGAAAGACACGAAATCATTGAAACTGAAGTTCTATTTAAACACCCCACCTACGAAATCAGGATTATTATTTTACCATCCATTACGACTAACTACCGAAAGATGGACAGTCCGAAACAAACTTCCAGAAAAATACGGTATCGACGACCACCCTTTGACTCCACGTCTCACTAATTCAGTGTGCGGGTTTCAAATTGTACATGTTGTATTACTAAACCATACACACATAACGTTTTATAACGTCAGGTACCCCAGTCTTTCTCAGTCTATGTTGAATCGTTGACCTGTGGTGGTGGTCGCATAATTACATAACGTTTTACTACTTATTGTGGGTAGTGGAGTGTATCAATGTCTAAAAAAAGAACACTACTCTTGAAATTCTAGAGTAGAGATTCGTTGAATGTTTATGTGTTATGTCATAACAATTGATATCAGGTCGACATGTAATATAGTGGTTTTGAATAGAAAATTGACTTTCAACGTGAAAAACTGGTGGAAGGGGGTAAGGGGGATGGGGGAGTTGGACAATCCGTCCGAGATGAATACTATAGTAAAATGTCTATTCTTTAACTCTCAATCTCTCTCCGACCCATTGAACAGGTTCCAGAGTATCGATCATTCTCCGTCTACACCGGAAGTTTGGTTCAAAAAAGACTGAGGAGGTGGATGTGAGAACGGACCATACGTTATACCGGAGGTCTCTGACTCCAATTCCCTAATCCACGAAGAGAGTCCCGAAAAACGGAAGACAATAGGATTGTCGTCTCTTTTGAGTGCAATCCCGTCCAGGGGTAGTTTCCGGGTGACGTCGTCTCGACAAAGGAACACCTAATTTTAGATGTCAAAGAATGAAGGACTCCAGTTTGCCGGTGACACTTCACCCGAGAGGAAAAGACTCAATTACGTGAAAAGACTCAGTCACGTGGCTGAATCGTCGTTCACTGTCTCACCAAAAGGACCCTCTCGACACCACGGTCCCGGACGAACCCAAGGTCGTTCTCAAAATCCCCCGGTCTCGATTAAGGGGTCCCGTCTTACCAGGTCCTAAATTTTTTTTTTTTACGTACGGGTTTCCGGAAACGTAACAGACACAGACTCTCCCGAGTAGATACCTTCTACCGGTTTGTCGTAACTTCAAAGTCTCGTCTGAATTCATAAAAAGAATCACGTAAATGGTAGGGACGGGGACTAATATTATTCAACTCTCCCTTCACACGTCAAACTGAGATGTTTATCTTAACCTCCATGTGACTTGATTACCACAGAGAGGTTCGAGATAGTCAAGTACGTCTTGAAACTTTTAATTAACCCCTCCTTCAGATGACTTTAAATAAAACTAATGAACTCTGGTCTTTTTCAACTCTTCTAAAAATAACCATTTCTCTCCTTTTCCCCCGATCGGACCATCAGGTAACCAATGTCAAGGCTCGAAGGTGACATCCCTCGTGCCCAATCTAGGGACCAGTCCCTTGATTCTAAAACGTACGGGGTGGCACACCGGGGGTGTTTTTCGTTTTTTCTCTCTCACTTCTTTATACTGTTTTGAACGATAAAAACTGAAAAAACATATATTTTAAAGTTTATACGTACTTCATGTTACTGATGGATAAATATTATAAATATATTTGGGGAATGGATCTAAATTTTTACCAATTGTAAACGGTATAAACATAGGATGAGAAATTACCTTCATAAAAGTTCGCTTATTAATTGAGGTTTATGAACTCATCAATAGAGATTTTTAATTTCTGTATAAGGACGTATTGTTTTAACAGTAAAAGTCTGTATTTCTTTAATTGTTACTAATTTTTTTAAAAAAAACTTGTAAAAGTTTGGGTCTCTTCATGACTTCTTCTCATGTGAGAAGTAAACTTAAGTCGTTAAGATTTACAAAGTGGCGTGCAGAGAGACACATAAAAGAAAAAAGTGATTTGGTGTTAAAATCGGAACATATGAAGTCGTACGTCGAAGATTCTCATTCCCGTAAGAAAACGTGTTATCATTTATGGTACTAATGGGTTCTTTTAATCGGAAACAATTTATTATATTAAATTATATATCGAGAACAAGTTTAAGAGGGTTAACGTTTTATAGAAAACGGTGACACACACAAGTGTATAAAATACGATATCAAAATACGGAGACAAAACTAAGTCTTTTCACGTGGAGAAGGGAAATGGTAAAACAAAGAAAAAGTGTTATAATTCAATTTTTTTTAAAAAATCTGATCATAAGGCGAACCCAAAGAATCTTAATGTAATCCAACTTTTAAAACTGTTTTTATGAATTCAGTCAAACACATAAAAGAATAACGTACTTTAGTTCTATGTTTGTCACGAAAGAATTATAGTGGATTAAGAGTCACGAATGAGTCTGAAAGGGTTAACAAAGTCTAAACAAAAACAAAAACAAAAAATTTTCACCAAACAAGTTTCCTTTATAAAACATGGTAAACTTTTTTTTGTTTCATCTTTTTATCTGATCGAAATTACGACAAGGACCATTTGTGAAATCCAATTACAAATACCAAGACGATCTACGGTTAGTGTAGAAAAAAGAAAATGTCTTTAATAAAAATTTTAACTTTATTAATTTTTTTACTGTAAAGAGAATTAATGGAATTTTTACATGATATTAAAAACATCTTTTCATGTGTCTAGAATTCATACAACGGATAACTTAAAAGCGTTTAACCTGTGTGGGTGTATTCGTCGAAAGTTCTTTATTCTGAAAGGATCTTGGTTCTTGATGGGGTAGACGGGAGAAGATCTGGGAGTGTCAGGGGTTCTCATAGTGAGAAGACTACAGACCACACTACCCAAGTAATCAGACGAGTTTTAATGAAGACCAAGGGACTTTCTTGTTCGTGTTTGATCTCTTCGATATTTTCTATGCATATAAAATCAAACCTTAATACTTTCGGGTGGAAGTTAGTTTCTGTTACATTTACTATGTGACATATATAAAAGTGTGTCTTATTAAGGGTGTTGTTACAAAATGTATTACCAAAGTAAGTCTCCGAGGAGGACGAAGGGCTCTTTGCCCTAAATTAGGTTTTGCGATTTCCAATTTAATAGTTACCTTGAGTTTCCCGTAAAACAAAGGTAAACCTATTCAGCAAATTACAAAAAATTCAGGTGCGTATACAATTGTTACCTCCGTCAGTTAATATCCCTTCGAATCGTTCCGTAAGGACCTCAAGAGGAGTCACTACTCGTAGAACTTCACTTAAGTCCTTTTCTCGTTGATAAAAAGTTCCTCCCTTTAATAAAATTAATCATTGAACGTTTCCTATTATTTATCAGTCTATTAAGACTTTAACGAAACGAAACCCTGTTCATTAATGTAACTCGTACGTCAATTTTTTTTTCCTTTATTTCCTTCGCTCCGACCCCCGTACATATTAGTTAAGCCACGTTCATTAATGTAATACTTCCGAAGTACTGTTAAAATACCATGTAATTGTCACGCCTTTTCGTACGTAGGACGTAAGATCATTCTTCCGACCGTCGTGTCACATACACATTCAGAGAACTGGGTTCCAACCAAAAGTACTTAAAGGTCTGACAACCCGAGACGGCGACGATTATCCATTGGTAGATTACCCGACTTGATTCGTCTCTCTACCTTCGGATGAACATCACAGGTTACTTGGGAAGAATCTAGTGGTCACCACCACCACCACCACCACAATTAACGACTCAGCACTAGGACACCTGACATTACATCGGACGATCCGAGGAGACAAGTACTTTAAGAGGTCCGTTCTCATAATCTAGTGGTCATACGGGGTACACTCGACCCAGTGCTCCCAGGACGTTACACGTAGACCCACCATAACAACATTCATAGACACCTACTGAAACGAGACACACGGACCTCAAAGAAAAGATTAAAAAATCCACCACCCCCGTCCCTCGTCTATCCTTAGTTGGAAGAGACCACAGCAAAAGTTACACTGTACGGGATCACTGTAATCAACGTTTCACTGAACGATTTTAATCTTTCACTCTAACTTGTCGACCCAACTACCGGATTCACGACCCAAGGGTGGTCAACAAAGTTCCCCTACCTCGCCTCGGTGGGTCTCACGAAACGTCGTCGACACTGGGGGCTCGGTTCCTTCGATGTAAAACTTCCGTGTGATTCTTATCTGTCTGAGAATGTTCGAGGACTAAAACTTCATTCCTTCTTTCGATTTTCGAAGACCCACGTTTTTAAATCAAATTAAAGATCGAAAGTATTTACCTTAACATATATTGAACTTTATCGAACTTATCGGGTATATACAGACAGTGACAGAGAGAGGTCGAGATATTAGAAATATGCGTGAGACGAAACCTATTTGAGTCAGTAGTCCAACGAAACCATAATGTCGAAGTATCGTAATGTGAGTGTAAACGGGTGACTAAGACCTACGCTCGACGGATACAAAAAATTAAGGCCAGTCAACCCATATTTTTATCACGACATTATAGACTTCATACCCTCCCGTGCCGTTGGGTGAGGTCATAAGAACGGACCTCTTAGAACACCTGTCTCGTAGTACCCGATGTCAGATACCCAAACGTCTCAGCCTGCGTTGACTCATTGTGAAAGTGAAAGAAAGTAAAAGTGTAGACTTCTGGTAACACACAAGTCCGTCACGACGACTTGACTCAGACTACGACACGAACCTTATTTATGGTGTTTACCGAATAAGACTAAGGAGTTTACATAAGACGGACGTACTCACGTACGATTCAACGGAGTCAGTATAGACTGAGAAACCCTGGGATACCTGATCTCGGATGGTCGGAAGTGACAGGTACCCTAAGAGACCCGTTCTTATGACCTTACCCAACGGTACGAGAGGAGGTCTCCTAGAAGGGCTGGGTCCCTACCTTTGAAGCAGAGAATGTAGAAGACGTAACCGTCCGTTCAAGAAATGGTAATCACGGTGAAACCTTCAGGTTTTATATAAGTTGTTGTATAATTATTTCACTTTCTTTTCTAGTGTGGATTTTATTTACAATCCAATTCGATCAAGTTTGTGTCTCGAAAAACATTATTACGTTAAATCCTCCCTTTACATCGTAAGTCACAAAGGATTTAAATAAACTATTGTTGTGAAAAAACCCCACGTCAAAACCCCCTAATAGAAGATCTTGAATTTAGGGTATCTTACATGAACTCCAATGTGACGGACATTTACGTAGAGGAGTATCGGTCATACTGATTCAGATTTTCGAAAACAGTGGACTCTCCATCTAAACTAAATCCAACTTACAGTCTACTCCAGGTAGACACTTCACTTCGACAACCGTCTGAGTCTTCACAGAAAGGGATGTCTTACTAAATCACAATTAATGGAAGGAATGGGGGTGGAGTACCGTGTGAAAGTAGAAAAACAGTTTTATCAACAATGGTCCTAATACCCTTAAAAAGTCTGGTTTCGAGTTGGACCGAATAAAATAAAAGGAAAACATCCTGATTTCTTTCTTTCACTTTAGTGAGTGAGGATAAGAAACACTGGGGTACCTGATATCGGATGGTCCGAGGAGACAGGTACCCTAAAAGGTCCGTTCTCATGACTTCACCCAACGGTAGGAAGACGGTAGGTCCCCTAGAAGGGTTGAGTCCCTAGTTTAGACCCAAAGGACGTAGCATCCGTCTGTGAAATGACAGACTCGGTGGCCCCTTCGGAAACATCCTGGTACGACTCTTTTTAAACAAGTTGCTTGTAAAACCTCATTTTATTCTTTTATGTCCATCAAATAAATCTATCAGTATATTTCAGTGCAAAGACAGTAAAAGGAGAAGAACTAAAGTAAAGCCACATTATTGTCTGAAGAGAAAAGAGTGTATCTGTCGTATACTATTAATTATGCACGTGTATAAGAACGTGAAACATAATTTTAATATACAGACTCATACGTCTACACTGGGAAAAGAGTTTTTCAGTAAATTTTACTTAGGTCTCGGATTGTCAAGAATCGACAAAGAAGATTATATCGACAAAAGTAAAGTCTCGTGTAATGTTTTTACATGAAACACATTTACAATTTTTACATTTATAGTATTTTTCGATTTTCCCTCATCGAATCCTTTTCATCGAATCTTAATAGAGATTATGAAAAAAGGGTAATTTTTTATTCATCCTTTCTAAGTAGATGTGAATTCATTAATATCAATACACACATACGCGAGTCAACGAGTCAACACAACCTGAGAAACACTGGGGTACCTGACATCGGGTGATCTGAGGAGAGGAGACAGGTACCTCTAAAAGTCCGTTCTTAGGACCTCACCCAACGGTAAAGATGAGGTCCCATAGAAAGGTTGGGTCCCTAAGTTGGACCCAGAGGACACAAAGGACGT
This sequence comes from Capra ibex, assembly GCA_006410555.1. Taxonomy (NCBI): domain Eukaryota; kingdom Metazoa; phylum Chordata; class Mammalia; order Artiodactyla; family Bovidae; genus Capra; species Capra ibex. Next base: position 2,368,870 of record SJYO01035280.1, read on the forward strand.
AAATGTTCGTCTAAAAAAATGGTAACTCGGTGGACCTTTCGGTTAATATCAGTTAAAGTTTTCAATTATTGGATTGTAAATATCTTAATATTTACTTGTGTAAATAGTTTGTAGTTTTTGTAGTTATAAACTTATAAAAGGGATCATTAGTTGTAATTATTTCTGGTTCCTGTTCAGTCCGACTTCGACAATAACAGTCTCAGAGACTCCCTTCCTTGAAAGGTCCTCCGTCCTGGAAATCGTCGGGGTCAAGACCGACCCTCGGGACGAGAACTCTCGGTATGAGCCAACGATGGAAACGCAGAGGTTTAGGTAGAAGTCTCAGAAAAATGGAGAAGGAAAATTCAGTGTCGTCTCTCAGACCGAAATATAAACCAAATGAAAAGATTTCATCATAAACAGAAAGAAGGAGAGGAAGGAGGGATTGTGGTTGATGTCCCAGTGTACCTCGATTATACAAAACGACAGTACCCTCAGGAAAAAGAACTGGTCTACCCGGACTAATTTTGGTCCGGTCAATTTTCCAGTTGAAACATCCGTTCACGTATGTGAGATACTGAGCTCCCCAAGTCCTCCCTACTCCTTCCTACTGGCCACACACGAGTCAGTACAGACTGAGAAAACGTCGGGGCATCTGACATCTTCTTGGGGGGGTCCCAGAAGAGAGGTGCCCGAAAGGGTCCATTCTTATGACCTCACCCAACGGTAAAGGAGGAGGTCCCCTAGAAAGACTGGGTTCCTGACTCGGACACAGAGGGCTCACGTCCACCTAAGAAATGGTGATTCGGTGGACCCTTCGGGTGCTCCACCCTAACAACTTTGTTCTGCTACCCCCACCCCTCTCAGACAGAACACCCCGGGAAAGAAGGTTCCCTGGTTCGGACATCCACTGCAACAAGGCCCTGTCCGATAGTCGTCGTGGTTGACAGACATGGGAGAAAAGGAAGGAAGGATTTCCAGGTCTAATGAACACAGTCGGAGAAACCCAAGTGTTCCGTCATAGGACAATACCTTTTTTTTACGGGTTCTGGGTTGAGATCTTATTCTAACCCGAGAGTCGACACAGTGTATCTTGTAGTCCTTTAAATAATTCAGTAAATTGAAAAGGGTTGAGTTAAAGACCTACAATTTTTCCTTCCAATCATTTAGACGATACACCCCCAGGTTAATTCCATTAAAAACCTCGACACCTCACGATATATGTACAATTGGCAACGACAGTCTGTAATAATAATGGTAGTAATGACACTTATAACACTACATATTGATTATCAGTAACAGTACTAACAGTGATAATTACTTACAGTGATAATTGAAGTAAACATACAAGTGAGTAAGTAAGCAAACTGTTTGCAAATAAATAACCTTGAAGGGACCGTCAGACATATGTATTCCCACCACGATCACCACTTCTTAGACGGACGGTTACGTCCTCTACGTTCTCTGAGTCCAAGCTAGGGACCCAACCCTTCCAGGAGACCTCATCCTTTACCGTTGGGTGAGGTCATAAGAACGGACCCTTTAAGGTACCTGTCTCCTCGGACCGCCCGATGTCAGGTACTCCAGCGTCTCTTAGTCTGTGTTGACTTCACTGGTTCGTGTCGTATTGGACCACTAGATCACTAATCCTAAGCCACGAAAGCGACGACACCGGGTCCAAGTTAGTGACCAACCCCTTGACTCTAGGACGTTCGGTAAGTCACACCGGTTTTAGGTCGTCGTTGTTGTTCTCGTTGTTTTTCGTGAATAACTCACAGATGTTATACGGACTCCACCACATGAGAGTCCCAGGTACCACTTGTCGTGAACCACCACCAAGTCAACTGGTCAAACGACTTAATTTGATCTTATTTAATTATTACGAAAGTAAACAAAATCTCTGACAATCGTAGGAGATCCGAAGTACAGGAAGGTCCCTGGTCATTTCTTGTTTAAAAGGACCCACTCAAAAAACTTGTGAACTATCTATTCCCATGTATTCTATACCCACTAAACAAACTAGGGCAGTGACTCTTTGTTTTATAAAACAATTTCCTTCGAGTAATTTATGTAAAAAAGGGAGGAACGAAAAATTTCAGTAAACAAAGTACTCATTAAAAACTTATAGACGAAACCCAGAAGGTGAGATCTATGTTATAACCTTGATGACTCTTGAACTCTCGAATAAATTTCAGAGGAAGTTAAGTTGTAGGAAATTTTTTTTTTCAGAGTACCTTTCCTTTTTAGATTTACACAGGACATCTCTTTTATAGTAAAGGAAACTGGTAATAATACTAGAAATAGGACGAAGAAAGAAATATGTCTCAAGGAGAGGTCGAGTCACCCTTGACGAATCGTCAAGACTTCCGTCCTACACGGAACCTCACCCTCCTCTTGCTCCGAACGCCAACCAGTAGTCTGATTTAAATTTGGTAATAAACCTTACTGATACATTAATTGCACCCCCAATTTTTTACTTTTTATGTCGACGTTCCCATCAAAAGAAGGAAATTATTCTTTTCTTCAGTCCTCAGTACTCTTCTTTTGTTTGTGTCTTTGTACTCCGTACGTAAGAGAAAGTACTCTTCTCTTAGTTTCTACGTGGGATTAGAAAGTCCTCTGTTATTTACGGAGAGGGAAGACCTAATCCTTCTACTGTCGTTCTTACCGTGGCGTCGACCCGCAGAGGTCTCGTCTGTCCACGACCTATATTCTACGGAGGCTAACAGGACACTTCACATCTGTCACGAGGTCTACTGTCCGGGGCGAACTAGACGGTCTCCTGTCTCGACGAGTCAGACAACTGTGGACCAAGTGTCAGGGGGTCGAGCGAGTTTGTCGACGGTCTCCGTCGGTACTTTATAACGAATTAATATCTTAAAGGGAACTAGGAGAAATAGGGAAGAGGGCGAGGGGTGTGGCCCGAAACACGGGGAGGGACCAAGTGTCGTGGAAATCCGACTCGTGAGTCCCCTCATAATCCTACCACGGAAAAGGTCGAGTGTCAATTCCCTGACTGTTCTCCAAGTTGATGTGAGATCGACACCCGAATAAGAACCTCCGACATTAATCGTCACAATTCAAGCTTACACCTTACGTTACAATAAAAAAAAATCGTCCTTCGCTCAAATGAACCTCGTCCCGTCTCCTCCTATCGAAAAGAGTAAGAAAGAGAGGGAAAAAAAAAAAAAAGACTAACCTTTCATCACGATTAACATGTTTCACCTCTTTTATAGTTCTTTAGATTTCTATACTGATTTCGGATGAAAGGAGAATAAGTATACAAACCTATAATTGGTTTTATCATAATACAAGTGAATCGTAATACAAGTGAAAGATGAAATTGTTCATATCTAGGTACAGTACACATTACAGACAAGTCAGAAGGTACCAGACCGACTGGGTATTAAATGAATTGGTAAATTGTGTAAACTCTGTATGTATTTTGACGTCATCTGTAGGAACGTGTATGTAAAACGTATGACAAATAACCAAACCTTAATACAAACATTAATTGTCCTTGTACTTTACTCTAACAGAGATTGTAATTTAATTCTTCTAGTTCCCGACTACACTACTAGTAAGACGTACGTGAACAGAGAAAAGATAACAGAACAAGTATCACTCATCGAAAACAAGGAGTACTAAATTTTCCCAACGATATCGAGACCAGTATTGCAGATGAAAGGTTCGACCTTATTTCTTCCATCTTTCGTCTTTTCTGACAAATAGGGAACGTAAATTTCTTGAAGGGGTCTTAAAACGTGTCGTAAGACAAATAGCAGAGCTTGAATCAGGGAACCGGTGTGGAACGTAGGTCTTCTCTCCCACTCATCTATAAGTCTTCGTCGACCGGTAGAGCCGGTATAGAAAGACAAAAGAACCATATACAAAGTACCTCCTCAAAGATTAAGTTTCTAAAAAGTTCCTAAAACATTACACAACTGTGTGACGAGAGGTCTTTCTCCAATGGTTAATTCAAATCATTATACATTCTCACTGGGAATTACTCCGACACCCAAGAAACCACTACTTGTAAAATTCCCGTAAAATTTTGAAAAAGGACTTCGACACAAAAAGAAAGAAATTTAGTATGTAAGACCTCTCTCAACTACATCCCCAAAGACTATGTTAAAAAAGAAGTTTAGTTCCAGACATGTTCATTCTCATAAGGAAGGTTTTTAACCTTCCTTCAACCGGACTCTTAAGTTTACAATAAGTGTGTGCAAAGGAGGTGAAAATTCTTCCGAATAAACCTTAAGTTAATTGTTCGCTTGGGTCAAACTTTTAAAAAGGACGGTTAGTTCATTTTTCCGTGTTGGTTCTTCGACGAGTGAGTCGGGTACAACCACAATTGTATATTTCCACAAACTAAAGACAAGGTGGTAAAGGATATTCAAATTTTTAGTATAGTTTTAATTTTCACGTATGTGGATTTATCTACAAAAAAATGATACTCTTAATTACGGTCGATATTATACAATCACTTCTTGTCACCCCAAACCTACCCAATTATTCAGTATTTTTTAACTTTTTTTATGTAAAGGACAAGAAACAATTTATATACACACACACACGCGCACGCACGTACACACACACACACACACACATAAAAAAAAAAAAAACCGACGTGGAGGACCAAATACCCTAGAATCGAGGGAGTGGTCCCTAACTTGAGTCCACGAGTCGTCACCTTTCCGTCTCAGGATGAGAAACCTGACGGTCCCTTAAGGGTTGTCATCATATAATTAATTGTATGTGGGCACCCATGTTTCGATTGAGCAAACAAAACGTAATTGTACAAACATATTTTGATATCATGAAAAATTCGATTAAACAAAAAGGTAAAACAACTAAGTGTCTTCAAAGTTCAGAAGAACACAAAGACATGGATTAGACACGGGGATGTAAAACCCCATTTGATACCCTCACTTGATAAAAGTGGGACATTAACTAAATTTCTTGAAACAATCTCATTTTGAAGAACTCCTAAAGACAATCCTTCCTCCCTTTCGGTAATCCACGAGAAAAAGATCATAACAGAATACGAAAAGTGTAGTTCGACTTTAGGAATGATCAAATATGTACTCTGACTTCAGAACCCGACTGTGTCCTACGAGTAGTGGTAATTTTCACGGATTGTTTCCGCAATCTCCTTAGAGTCAAAACCGGAAAAGAATGTGACCTGGACTCTCAACAATAATAATCTTACATCCCACTCCCCTCCCCACCATCACTTCCTCGGTGAGTTTCCGACCACCAAACGAACAACAAAACACAAAACTCTTACAAAAACAGAGTTCTAGTTACCAATCAATCGACGAAATACACTTTAGTATATTTAGACATCGAAAACGTCACTTAATTACAAGTGAGGATAAAAGGGGGTAAAAGTGACATGGGATCCCACAAACGACTGTTAAAACGTAAACTTAAGGAGTCTAGAAACATTTTTCAACCCTATCTAAAAGTACTCTCTTTCTTCACCTTAATCATAAATATCTCACAGTACCCACACAGACCGTGACACACCCACAAAACAATACCCTACTTTATAAATTTTGTCGGAGTGCGTGCTTTCACAAGAATACGGACAAAGTGTCACCTCCTTTGACTCCGATCCTCTGCGATTCATCTCAAAGGCACCAGAGAATTGACCAATTAACGTCTCGAGTTTTGGTGACGTCATGACGGAGGAAACCCACTGCGAAAGTTGGGTTCTACGTTTCTTTACGCGCATTTCTCTGTGAAACCCGACCCAACTGTCCTTTGTGTTCGTCACAACGGACCACTAATAGAAGTTCCGGAGGACACAAAGAGAGGGGAGGGACGACCCTTTGGATTGAGTTGAGGGGAAGAAAACAGAAACGAGGAGGTTTGGTAAAGAACGTTTTACCCTACGACCGAGACTTTTCGTGGAGGTCAGAAAGAGGTCTGGCCCCGACCCTGAATACGGTCAGAGAAGAGATCAAGGTGCACAGAACAGTAAGTTTGCACGTATTTCACTGACTTGTGGTCCCACCGGGTAGGAGAAGGGTCTTAATTTTTGTTCTTGTTATTGTTTGGTTTTTCCTTAACCGCGAGGGGTGTACGTATCTCCTCTCTGATCTAATTGGGTTTTCTTAAGAACCAAAAAAACCTCCAAAACAGGATAAAGGAACCTGTTCACTGTAAATCAAGCAAAACGGGGTGGTCTTGTTCGTCACACAGTTACAGGGCAAATTCTTGTTGACCTTTTTGTTGTGCAACTTTGTACACAACTCGTGTCTCTCGGACCTTTTTGTTAAAAGTTTCATAAACTCGTGAATTTCATCGAACCATCGAATTTTTTAAAAAGAAAATTTTTGGTTAACTCTCTAATTTCGACGAAGGGTCTACAGTCTACGACAACTATGGCCTCGTATAGATTGTACGTCGATAACTCTATCTTACAGTCCGAGACCTGGAAAATATCGTTGTTATTTTTATCCCACACACGAAAGATTGGGAGGTGTAGTAACGGTACGGGTGGACTAGCGGTCGAAGGTCCAGGGTGTAATGTAGAAGACAATGCAGGAGGATCCTTCCTCTCCTGTGACGTCCGTAAGTCCTAGTATACAGATGAATTCACCGTACTTAAGTTAAAAGGTACGGATCGTTTAGGGTTGTATTCATAAACCCCTGTCGTAGTGAAGTAGACCTCGAACCGACATCTTTATCATGGTACAGGATTGGGACTTTTCTAGACCGACACAACTTGAATGACTTTCTGGAATATTATGTGTGTTTCGAATCGTGTGAGATGTAATACCGGGTAAATTTCCTAAACGTCACCATTAAAAGTGGTGTGAGGTGTAAACGGTGTTGACGAAAACCCCGACGTAGGAGTACCTTCTATGACAGGACCCCATTTATGTCAAACAACTTGCTGACTTACCTACTTACGGAAAGTGAAGGAAACTATTAAAATCTTAAGTGGTAAGTAATTCTAGGAGTAGAAGAGAAGAGGAGTAATGATAGGGAATAAAAACAAACACTTTTTCACCCTTTTACTCCATGACTCGTGGATAAAATATGAACTACGGACCTTTATTATTTTGGACCATTTTATTTGAGAGTGTACCAACAAGTCGAAGTTGTGTTCTCTGTTACACCAAATATTTAGAAAATTATGGTCATAACTAGGACTGTACTTTTCGTTTTTTTTTTTTTTTGTCACAACTATTATGGTAACGTCATATCGGGTTCAATCCACGAACCGGTCTCCGTCTGTTCGTTTGTCTTTGTGTCAGCAAAAAGAAGAGCGAAAAAAAACCCTTATCTTTTTCACTCCACTTTGTTCTCAACCGAGTCAAACGTGTCTCCTTCAGTCCAGACGGGGCCAGTATACCGTGACCCCTGGAGTCGCCCCTACTCCCCCACGGAGAGTGTGTTTTCGAGTGGGAGACCTCACTCCAGTGACTCAGTGTGGAGACCCAGTACAGACACTCAGTACCCGAAGGGTTTTTCCGAAAGAGGTCTTCGCCGCGGAAGTACCACAGGGGCCGAAAGAGTGGGGTCCCTATTTGCGACCATTTATTTGGGGAAGTCCTTCCTTGATACTAATAATGTCGGAGTTCACCCGAGTGAGACGTGAAGTCCTGACTGACGTCGAGACGTACTGAGTCGAGAGACGGGTCTACCTCGTCCAAACCTTTTCGGTCTAAGCACATCTACCTACGGGCTCCGACCGGCTCCACCTTCACGGACTTCTGGAAGGTGCGACGAAGCCGAGGATGACGACGACTAAAGTTGTTCACCTCTGAAGAACCGTGGCGACTCTACCTTCAGCTCCTAATCTCGGATCATCAATTTTTATGTCGGGGACAGTAAGTAGACCTTAAGGTCTCTTGAGACTTTAAAAAACTTAACCGTGCACTTACCGTCTCTGGCCTTCGTACGTGGTTTTATTACGAAGAGCAGAACATAGTAGAAAATAATCTCCTAGGATTTTTTTAGGGGATGTATATACTCAATAATAAGGACACAGTATCTGACGTCGAAACAAACTACTCGACGGCTTCGCGTTTAGACTGGCCTTGGAAAATTGATATTTAAGGAACACCAAAGTTTCTTCCTACTCGAAAGAGTCGGTTGTGTGAAAACAATACACTTGTCAACGGAAATAACATATCGTATTCTCTCAGTCAAAAATATCGAAATCCTGAATTAGATACTTACTATACTTACAAAAGATTACCTACACAGTCGATCCATGTAAACGTCGAACTGAAAATGGAGAAACATAAAAAAATAAGAATTCGTAACCTGATCGTTCACTACCACTACAAATCCTAAAACCGTCTTGTCTTCTTCTTAATATTGGTTAACATTACATTACTTTCGACGAAACCCTGCTTCTTAGAAGTCAACCCGACTGTTATCCTTTCTACTGTTGAACCCTCCCTCTAACCAGCGAAAGTTTTCTTTTATTATGTAGTCGACACGTAGAAAAGTCGGTCCACTTCTCGGTCGTGAAATAAAGGTTAACAGTTACATAAGTTTTCTGTTCAAGAATAGTAGGTCGACCTGACTATCCCAATTAGTCTCCCCTTGTTAAATGACTACCGATGATTAGTCTTACCCAACGATGAAATCTGCTCCCGAAACTCGTCGATGACGATACCCCGAAGGTGACACTAGTCGAGGATCGTAAGGGACCCAAACCCACCGAGTCACCATTTCTTAGACGGACGGTCACGTCCTCTGCGTCCTCTGCACCCAAACTATGGACCCAACCCTTCTAGGAGACCTCTTCCTTTACCGTTGGGTGAGGTTTTAAGAACGGACCCTTAAGGGTGCCTGACACCTCGGACCACCCGATGTCAAGTACCCCAGCGTTTTTACAACCTGTACTGGCTCTCTGATTTGTTGTGTTTCTTGATAGATAGACCTCTCACATACAAAGACTTGGACCCTCTTAATATTCACACGTACGGTCGACAGAAACAAGAGCACTAATTCTGGGTATAGACCACAGTCAGCCTTCTCGGTTCATAGTGACCGTTTTTTTGTTTTGTGTTGTTTTCTGAGGAGAGTTTCTTTACGTTCTACACTCATTCTATGCTACACAGTAAAGGATCCAGAACTTTAAATTTAGTCTTGTGTGACGGGTGTACAAATTACATTAACTTTCTGTCGTAAATAGGGACTTTATTTTGTTTTTTTCACTTGGTCGAAAATGCATAAACATAAAATTAAGATTAACCCCTTTTAAAAGTTTAAAAATACACTCAGGACCCGTTCAGAAGAACGGTAGACCATGTCCTAATTTGTAACCGTATCGTAAACAAAAGACGACTGTCACCCAGGTTAAATAAACCGTTCTGGACGGACCCTTTAATAGTTGGAGTACGTCTAGACGAAGTCAAAAGTAAAAATTGTGACTACTCAAATTGACTTACCCAAGTGTTGTTCGTTCAACGTTTGGATAAAATCAATCGTCAAAAATTTGTTTAGTAGAAATCAGACATATTTGTAAACAATATTGTAATTCTCCCACCACTTAACCTGATGATTCATTTTTTTTCTCCAAATTTACAGACTAAAAATTTTTACTCTATAAAATGGATACGCGAGTCAACCCGAACACTTCTAAGACCCCGAAGTCCTCATAACAAAAAGTTCACGGATGGTACACATCCTGTGGAACGAGACGGATGTGACCCAGAAAAGACAAGAGTTTTCTCGAACACAACGTAACATTCTCTTTATAATCATAGGGGGGTTTTTTTCTCTTTCTTTCTTACTTTCCTCTCCAATTTCTCTTTGATCCTAACCGTCCTCCCACTTCGTTTCTTCGTGACTTATACTTAACTCAAAACTCGTTCAGTCTCCTCGGACCGCCCGATGTCAGGAACCCCAATGTTTCTCAACCTGTGCTGACTTGTTGATTGTGAAATTGAAAGCGTTGTGAATCTCGGAAATATAAGGGTAGAGAAACCACACTAACAGATATTAACCCGAAAAGACCACCGAGTCTGTTATTTCTTAGATGGACATTACACCCTCTGGACCCAAACTAGGGACCCAGTCCGTCTAGGGGAGCTCTTCCTTTTCCGTTGGGTGAGGTTACAAGAACGGACCTCTTAGGGTATCTGTCTCCTCGGACCTTCCGATGTCAGGTACCACAACGTTTCTCAGTCTGTACTGACTCACTGATTGCGAACGTGTATTAGTAGATAGATCTACCATCATTCTTCGACGAAAATTCAGGACGGGACTGTCCAACCAACTCCCTTGGGACTCATTACAGGTTGTGTTGATTACACTCTATTATATAATTCTCTCCTCCTTCTCATTTTTCCGGTTTGTGAAATATGAACGTCTACTTTAGAAACGGGTGTATATACTCGTTTGTCGAATACAACGACGACGACGACGACGATTCAGCGACGTCAACACAAGCTGAGACACGCTGGGGTATCTGCCATCGGGTGTTCCGAGGGGGCAGGGACTCTAAGAGGTCCGTTCTCGTGACCTCACCCAACGGTAAAGGAAGAGGTTACGTGCTTTCACTCTTCACTTTCACTTCAGCGAGTCAGCACAGACTGAGAATCGCTGGGGTACCTGACGTCGGGTGGTCCGAAGAGGTGGGTACCCTAAAAGGTCCGTTCTCATGACCTCACCCCACGGTAACGGAAGAGTCCGAATACAACGATACTTGAGGTTTAAGAAAGTTTTAATTTGTGAGTATTAGTAATGATAAAAATATAGAAATATACGAAGGTCGTTATGTTTTACATAATGTATCCGAAAGAGATAAAGTCTTTCAGAAACAACACACCGAAGGAAGGTACTTCAATCACATTATCCAGTACTTGACCCCCCATTTAAATAGGTTTTTTGTGGTTCGGAGAAGGACCCGATATTCTTCGACCACCTAAGACAAAAACGTCTATTCTAAAATAGAAACGGAAAGTACCAAGCCACCGGTCAGTTCTAAAATATAAATACTTTACGAAAAGTAAAAATACGGATTGTTCACGTGCACGTGATATCCTTAATATGTTAGGTCCGAACAACTCGGTTTCCAACGGTCGGAACCCGACCTCCGGCCTCGACAGAAGACACTCAAGTGACCGATTCATCCACTCGAACTCTTCACTTCACTGGACCAGTACTTTAACCGTCCACTGGAGCCACTAATGTCCGAAGGGTCTTGTCGGTAAAAAAGTGGGAATCTTTTTCCTTAACCTCGTAAACAACCGAAAAAATGGGGACAGAGTATCTATACCCACGACTCTGGTACTACCCAATGTACCGAACAGGTGAATTCAGTGTGTCCTAGCCTCGACATAACTTTGAGTCTGTATACATCCTTAGGGGACCTCTAGACCACGAATCCTGAGAACTCGAAAGTGACGACTTCCACGCTCAACCTAGGGGCCAATCTCTTGACCTATAGGGTGTTCGACACGACGACGATTTAGTGAAGTCAGCACAGACTGAGACACGCTGGGGTATCTACCGTCGGGTGGTCCGAGGGGACAGGGACCCTAAGAGGTCCGTTCTGACACTCCAAACCGGTTTTGTTTCTTTGTGTTGTTTTTTGTTTTCTTGAGTCCATACACACTGAGGGTCGGACACCAGAAAGGTCTTCTATGTCAACGAAGTGACAGAGGGTCATCCTACAGTTCCCAGTACCCCACGAGTCTGGGTCGACAAGACCCCTACTCAGATCTCCACACAATCTCTTTCATAACAGTCTATCTCTCCCACCCCTTCCCTACCTCCTGTCTTCCTTTTGGACTCCCTGACCCCCTCCCTTCGGACCTCCGGTAACAGGAGTAGGTCCACTTTCCAGTACGTTTATTCTCGATTTAATTGTTAGAGGACCTCCGACAACCCTCCCCGGTTCGGACATCTCCTCCCACTAACCCTCTCACCATTACGACGGAGGGAGGGGGTGACTAAAGTTACTGTAAGATTGGGGTTTGTGTCTTATAAGGATTATGTATTTTACCGAAAGGGTTGAACACAGACATAACTTCTTGTGTAAGTTTAAGATCTTCCTTTTTAATAAATTGTGTTGCGTCGAAAGGTATTTGATGGTGAAGGTTGAATTACAGAAGAGTCTCTTCACGAACTGGAAAGAACGGAGGCCCGTTTGTACGTCCAGGAGTCTTGACTTCGAGAGTGTCTGGGACCACACTAACATATAAACAGGAAATATTCTGACACTTCTTTCCGTCAAACCCTTCAGTTTCCCCGGGGACTTCCTTCCCCTTTTCTAAGGTAATGGAAACATTGTCCACGGTAAAGGTAACGGGTAGTGGAACCCGAAGGTACTTTTTAGGGACGTCTGTAAAAAAAAAAAGGTCAGGTCCTTTTAACCCACAACCTCTCTCACATAGTTCTTCTCGAAAAGAAAGAGAATCTCTGACCGAAAAAAAAGAAATATTTTTCGTACCTCTGTCCATTAACTTAGGTAAAGGCAAGAATGAAACCGGTGAGTTTTTATCCTCGGTTTAGAGATCAAATAGAGGTCATTGAAAAATTATGGATACTGGACGTAAAAGTACGTAGTAAAAGGAAAAAACAGAAAAACTTGGAAGTCTTCACACAAATAAAAGTGACCAATACTTTTGTCATGCAATAGTGACAAGTTTTGACCTTTCATATCTTCTCAAATCTAATTCCCCCTTTTTTAGAGGTCACTCGTATAATGAACGAATGTGCACACTCACGAGTCAGCACAGGTTGAGACGCTGGGGGTACCTGACATCGGGCCGATGTCAGGTATCTTAACAGGTCCGTTCTTATCATCTCACCCAACGGTACGAAAGGAGGTCCCCTAAAAGGGTTGGGTCTCTAGCTTGGACTCAGAGGACACCGAGGACATAACGTCTGTCTAGCAAGACGACACGAGGGACCCTTCGGGTAATGAACGTACGACGACGATGACGACGATTCAGCGAAGTCAGCACAGGCTGAGACACACTGGGGTATCTACCGTCGGGTGGTCCGAGGGGGCAGGGACCCTAAGAGGTCCGTTCTTGTGACCCCACCCAACAGTAAAGGAAGAGGTTACGTGCTTTCACTTTTCACTTTCACTTCAACGAGTCAGCACAGGCTGAGAATCGCTGGGATACCTACGAGGGGAAGGTCCGAGGAGGCAGGTACCCTAAAAGGTCCGTTCTCATGACCTCACCCCACGGTAACGGAAGAGGGTAATGAACGTATATAGTCGGATTTATGAAACCATAGAAAAAAGGAAAACCAAGGAAAAAATCCCTTCACCCCGGTACGACCCAGAAACAACACCACTCACCCGAACACATTAACACCGTGAATCAACAGGGTGTCGTACACCTTAGAATCAGGACTACTTCCTGACTTGGTAACAAGGGACGTAACCTTCCACCTAAGAATTGGTGACCTGGTGGTCACTTCAGGAGACAAGGTAAAAGCATACTTTCGACATATCTTACACACAAGTATCTTATAAGTGATAATACATCAACTTGTATGTCTATACACATATATTTATAATGTATACATTTAAAAATTCCCTTTGACCTGAATTTCGTCGTCTCTCTGTAAAAGAAAGAAAGGAAGTAGCAAAGAAAGAGGGAAAGAAAGTAGTAAAAAAAGGGGGGAATCTGTAAACGAACTTCACCTGAGTCGTTCTCTCACTGTAGTCTGTCCCCACCCTCATCATCCCTTCACCTCTAATTAACTCGATTTGACGCCCAGGACCGTTTGTCATTCCGACGTGACTCTTCATGTTCTTTCCTTCACTGAGTCATCGAGACTCTCTCCCTCGTCTCTACTCTGTCGTCGTACTTTCTCACTACCGAATGGGAGACCAACCTTTATCCCACTCCCCTCGATTTACTTAAATCAAAAGTTTAGTTTAGTACTCACCACCTAATTCAAGAATACTCGTTACGGGAACGAGAACCGTAAGTCTGGTCCTCAGTGGGACCTACAGTGTATTTGACTCAAAATCTCATCTTGACGGGACGCCAGCTAACCACACGTCCCCGACCCTTCACCTCACCGAAAGAAGAGTCTTAACAAAGTCCCGTTTCTCTTGAAGAAGAGTCTCAACAAAGTCTCCTTTCTCTCGACGAGCGTATACTTTCCGAGGGGGAACATGAGTTCAGAAACCCCTTATGTCACTCACTGTGTAAATTAATAGTTTGGGCGACCCTTGTTTTGAGGAAATTTTCGCAACCGGCCCACACCTCAAACTTCCCACCCGCCTCCTCCGAGGGTGCCAACACCGCCCTCAAAACCCCGAACTTCGACACCGACTCAACACGTAGAAACCCCAGTCTAGTGAATCCTACTCCCAGTCTCACAGGTGGGTCTTTTCGGGACGGTAGAGAGGGTCCCCTACCTCCGACAGTCGACATCACCGACAGAAGTCTGTTCGACCCGAGGAGACGGTGAAACCCACACTCGGAAAGACGAGAGACGTCTGAACTCTCGGGGTCGGGTGAACAAGTCTTACCCTTCCCACTCACCCCCTGACCGTAAACTCTTAGGTAGTAACGCCAAGGACATAACAAGACTAGTGACTGTCCCTCGACTCACACATGTGTCGTCATAGGAATTCACAGAGGGTCCACCATTTCTTGGGTGGACGGTTACGTCTCTGTATTCTCTACGTCTAAACTAAGGACCCAACCTTTCTAGGGGTTCTCTTCACACACCGTCGGGTGAGGTCATAGGAACGGACTTCTTAGGGTATCTGTTTCCTCGGACCGCCCGATACCAGGTCTCTTAGCGGTTCTCAACCTGTGTTGATTTCGTTGACTCGTTCGTACCATATATAATCATACAGTGACGAAGAGTGAGGCCCGACACGAGCACGACCAAGACATCGTTACAGTCATATAAGTACCACAGTCTCCTGGATTCTTCCGGAGTACTTTCTCTCTTCCTGTGGAGGGAAAAACCACGTCACCTTTCATAAAGAACGAATGGTACACAAAATCGTTATACCTTAGGACTTCCTTATCAGTTTCCCAAAGAATCGAGATTAATGAACCGATTTCCCTCGAATGAGTTGGAATTGTAGGAGTAGTTAACAAGGAGAAAACCTTCTGACACTGTTTGGGGGACTCCGACCGATACTCAGAGGTCCTCTGGTTTCCAACTGTCTCTTAAAATCCTTGAGAAACTTGTCTTAGTGATAGCAATTGGAACTTCCACATTGATTCTGTCAACAAAGAACTAGGAATCTATCGACTAAAAGTAGAAAAGTCAAGTCAGAGGAGTGGTGGTGGTGGTGGGAGGAGTTCTAGCAGAATCCAAAAAAAAAAATAAGGAGGGTTAAATAAAAACTAATAAAAAATTCTGAGGATATCATACTTTGAGATGTCAATTTAAATTAAAACGGAGAAAATACCCTTGACTGAAAAAAAAGAAAAGGAAAATTTAGAATGAGTAAAATTTCCGGAAGAACCCTTTTGTAGGTTCAAAAGTGAGTTCCGTTACTTACTCGCAGGGTACCGTTATTGAAGATCAGACCCTACTTCTTTAGACTTCTTCTTAAAATAAAATAAAATAAAAAAAATTAAAAAAAACTTCTTCTTAAAATCATCTCCGGTATAAGTTTACACTCCTTTACCTTCGTTTTCTTTTCTATTTATATTGAGGTAATGTTCTCTCAGTGACTAAATCCTAATTTGGGTCACTATGATTCTCACCAAAAGATGTGCTTCCTAAGTTTCCTTCAGTAACGATAAGTTTTCATTCCACACAAATTTTCCTTACTCTAACAAGAAAAAGTGCACCTAGATATTGTACACCCCAACTGTAACGGGAAACCAAACCCTCTCCGTTGGATCAATGTTCCGAATCTTGTTGACTGACTGTAAGTCGAAGATGGTAGTTTCAAACAACAGAAACTATTTATGTCTTTCTAGAAACTATGTCAAGTCTTTTGTCTAAGCACCGTGGTTTATTCATACGAATAGAAATTTTCTTTTTACATGATTTGAGAGTTTTTTCTAACTCAAATACCTCACTGTGTCCCAGACATTCCGTGGTCCTCACTGAACACTACACCAGACCTTCCTCCATCCTTTTTCTCCAGGGTAGGTAGAAAGACTTCTGTGTGACCTTTGAGACCCACCTTCGACTACAGGAAGACCAAAGAGATTCTAATTATTGTTTCGAACCCACAACATATACTGGTTTTCAGATTAGTACAGAATAAGGGGTCTTCGGAAATACGGAGTCATTGGACCCACAGAGGTATTAGATCGTGAAGGATGTACATAAAGGACGATGAGACAAGAGGTCGATGTGTCAACAATGGAACGTACCATCTTGTATTCGAAGGACACCTGGAGTGTCACAGAATGGGAATCATCCTCGACACATTACAGTACAAATGCCCTAACCAAAGTTCCCGGGACAGAGACCGACCCCGGTCCATCTCCACAGAGTAACACAGTTAATGTACTCGACCCTCATACCCTCCCGACTACCTGTCCTCTCGTCCCAGGACGAAACCCTCTCCTCAAACGCGATACCATAGGGTTACGAACCTACCGTCACCCGTGACCCCTGACCTCTTGTATCCGAGGAACCTGAACCCCTCCATACGACCCCGACCAGGTAGGAACCATTCTGTTCTTTGTAAATTCTCCCGCAAACGTGTACCTCCGTTGACCAGTTGGTTTAGTTGAATAACAGTCTCTCAGGGGACGTTTTAGGGGTAGTACCGGGTTGAACCTACCTCCCATTCACCCGTTCGAACTACAACCGACCTTTGTTACACAGTTGGAGGACATTCGTTTAAGATTCCCTTCTTTCCGGTCGTAGTAAATTGACAACACAACAATGACTACTACTACCTTTACTACGATTGTTAATTTCTCTATTAACAAAAGGAAGAAAATCAGTGTATCTTTTTTAGTGGTGTACCGTTCTGGGATCCTTCCGCTACTTAGTCGGGGACTTAGTATACTTGGAGGTGGGTCGACGGTGAAGGTGTGGTCGCGGGGTCTCCAGGTACCGGCACAGAGTCGGCTTAGAACCATTCGAAACTGAGCCTCGACCTATTTATCTCCAAGTTCGTTCCCGGAGACCTCGAGTCTTCGCCGAAACCAACGGAGTCACGGATGAGTACATGGGTCTATCATAGGAAAGGAGGGAAAACCGACGTAATGGGAAAGTGACGGGAACGGTAGAAAAGAACCGGAGAACCGATACACCAAGTACTGTACCATAGGTCGAACTGTGATGTCGAGGTCGTAGGAGAGGTTAATGGAAATAACTTCGAGAACCTTTTTAGTGAATCCGGAGGACAGAAGTGGGTGTGGTTCCGTTCCTCCCATGAATAGGGAATAGGGACACTTAGACCAGGGACTTCTGATGGTTTCCCATGTTAAGACCGGAGTTTAGAGAAACGAAGGAAGGAAAAGAAGAGGGAGTATTACACGCTGACTGTGGTCCGATCCATAAAAGAACGGAATAGAGTAAGTCAGGAGTGTTGGTGGGATATTCTCCACTATCGTAAGGGTAAAATATATACGTCTTTGGAAGGGTTTCAGGGTCGAACACGTGATCTTCTCGGTCTCAACTTTGACTCCAACCAGACCAATATCCTACGTAAGTTGGGGACGTATTAGACGCTCCCCGAAGAGGGGTGTGGATGGGATCCTTTCCTACCAAGTGTAAAGTGAAGTAAAACTTATCCACACTAAAATCTGAACTCTAATCAAAGACGATTAATGTTTTTCTCATTTTAAGGTGGGTGACCTCTCTTAGTCCACACTTACTTATGTGAAGACGTTGTCTTGGTTAGTCGAAAACAACGGTCGGTAAGAAGGTACGGGGATTTTCCATTTCAAAAATTTTTCTATCACAGTAAAAGTCCACTGTAAAGGTAAATTCTAGTCTACAGGTCTATGACAAAATATGTGTCTTGTCTCAAAATCTCTTACTTTTCTTAGAGACAACCTAAAAGTTCTTACTTGTCTATTTTTACCTTCGTCAAAAGCATCTATATGAGGTAAATATTGACACCGAATCGGTACCACTCATACCTGAGTTCCTCCAGACTCAGTCATATGAGTTCATTTATACAACAGGGAAGAAAGTCCTTCAGACCTAGATGGTAAAATTTCGGACGTCTACATTTTATATATGTTTTCCGTTTACTGAACCTTGTCGGAGACAACACAAAGCATAGATTTCCCGTCTAGTTCCTTTTACCATGGTCACGAACATACTCGTCACCATTTGGTTTCGAAGGGTACTCAGTAGACAGGGGTCATATAGTCTCGAGTTCATCTTTCGTCTACACTCATATCGTTTCTTTGGTGTTTAATCCATTGTAATCTGACAAAGTCCCAAAGAAATTGGTAAAGTAAAAAATGACTTTCAAGATTTTCGACTAATAATTTTCATAATAACGGTCGAAACATCAGTCAGAAGTAACCTTTTCTAGAAAGTACCTGGACCAATTTTTTTAAGTTTGTAAAAAGTTTCCCCACAGTTTTTCATTCAGAGGGACACTAGTGGTACGGAGTCAGGAAATACACAACGGACCTCAGTCAGTCACGAAGGTCAGAATACATACAAAGAAGTGTATTTACGATCGTGTAATATAGGTGACGAGACGTGGAACCAAAAAGGTGAAAGTATAGACATGTGTGTTTCGACAGAAAAAAAAAATTTAATGGCTTATATTTATAAATTGACCGGAGGTAGACTACCCATAACTCTAAATCACACAAAAATCACGTGGGTCATAACCTCACTTATAGGAACAAATACGAGAAAATACATGAAACGAATTAAAAATTTTTAACGTGTTCATCCTTAACCTGATCTAATCTTCCTGAAACTACGATTTTTGAGTTATGACTTTCGTGTCCACTCCAGGAGGGAGTGGGAGGTTGTGTGATCTTCGGGTTGACAACCATTTCAAGTAGATTTCTCTAACATTAACCTTACAGACTTTGTTCAAATGGACATCGACTTACTTTATGAAAAGGGGTCTAGAGATTATTTAACCCCGTCACTGAAAGAGTTCTGTGTGTAAGACCCTAAAAAGGTTATTATAAACTCACAAACGGGTGATGTGTCACACAAGGATCGGAGAACTCTTAGTGTCTACATAGGGTTCTTACCTTTATATCACCCCTTAGGTTTCATTCGAGGTTTCTGACCCCGATAAATCTCAGTGTTATACCAGGATTATTATTTACTAAATGAGTCTCATAAAATAAAATTCGATATCGAAACGGACATCAAATGTGAGAGATAATAGTTGGAAATGTTTATCTTGTCTAAAAAGACGAAAAAGAAAATTGTACACCATAAAACAAAATAGAACTTTTATTATCCATATGTAGATAAATGTATATAAAAATATAATAATCACACATATACATATATTTGTATATATATTCAGTAATAAAACTTCTATTGAGTTATAAAAATCCAGACAAAATAGTTGGTGTAAAAAAAAAAGAAAAATGGAAAATTCACCTCTTCTAGGAAGAGAAGGAAGATGAAGAATTTAGAGCTTAAAACCAAAAAAGTCACCGTACGTAGACTGTTTATTCACTTGAATTCAGTATACAGGGGAAGTGGTTACCCATAAATCCATGGACACTTTTACTACAGTTTTATGTTACTTGTCATGACAGTCCACTATCTTACTCGAAATGATCAGACTAAATACATAAAGATCTCGATACTATACCCGAAGGGACTACCGAGTCTGTCATTTCTTGGACGGACGTTACACCCTCTGGACCCAAGTTATCTAGGGACCCAACCCTTCTAGGGTACCTCTTCCCTTACCGTTGGGTGAGGTCATAAGAACGGACCTCTTAAGGTAGCTGTCTCTTCGGACCACCCGGTGTCAGAAACCCCAGTGTTTCTCAGCCTGTACTGACTCGTTGACATTAGTAACTGTATCGTTTTATATAAGTCGTTATTTAGAGGAATATAACGTTAAGACACTGTACCAGGACCCTCAGTCTGCCAGTCTTAACCTCAAAACCGAGACGGATAACCACCGAGAAAATTCAACGAATTAAGACGGAGTCAAAGAGGTATAAATTTTACTCCTAATATAAATGTCACACTCCTCCAACATACTCAAATATTCATTACACACATCTAGGTACGGACCGTGTATTATTTTATAATAGTAGTAACACAAAAGACCTTTATTTTCGAAATAAAACAAAATAAATTAATATACAATATAAACTCCTGGTAAAGTAACAAGTTTAATTTTCGAGAGTTTTTTTGTCCTTTCTAAATAAAATCTGACTAATCACACGTTTCTCGAAATTTAATCCTTGTGATAAAAAATGAAAGTCACTCCTATCGCGGGGGACCACTTTCATAAAGTTCAGAGAAGGGAAGGGGGGTGAGGGACGGTCGCGTTCTTTGGAAAAACAGTCAGTCATTCAGTCATAATGTCATAAGAACGGACCTCTTAGGGTACCTGTCTCCTCGGACCGTCCGATGTCAGGTACCCTAACCTTCTCCACCCGAATCGCTGATTTGGTGGTGGTGTTTCGCTTTCAGCGAGTCGGCACAGGCTGAGAAACCTTGGGGTACCTGATATAGCAGGTACCTTAAGAGGTCCGGTCTAATGACCTCACGCATCGGAAAAGGAAGAGGTCCCCTAGAAGGGACCTCCTTAGCTTGACCCCAGAGGACGTAAAGTCACCTAAGAAATGGTTGACTCGATACTCCCTTCGAAAACAGTCACCTATAGAGTAAAAAAGTCACCTATATAAGGACTTTACACCCAACATTCAGTTCAGTATAAAATTAACGTTCTCTTCTGTTGGTAGTGAATTTCCGTAGGACCTTACTCACTGAAACACCGGTATGAAAACAGTCCTACGTCTAAACAACACATTAATTGGAACGAAAGAAAAGTTTACGGTTTCATTTTGTTTTGTCTGAGAGTTCCCCAATAAAGTTTATCGGGAGAGGTCGAACCCGATTAAAAATTGCCTTTAAAAACAAAAGCACAAATGGTTTAGTATAACAGACAATCCAAAATAGGTTAAACTAAGACAGGCCCGTCTATCTAGGGGAAACTCAGACTCAGGGACCTCTATGGGTCACTTACCATCGTCTTTCTTTCCAGAACCTCTTGAAATCTATCACTTCTCGTCTGTCTCTAATGGTGACTCACCTTCGACATAGTGAAACCCCGACTGTCGAACAAACCTTAGGAGTGAAAATGCACTGTGTCACTTCCTCCTTCTAATGACAGGTACACTTTCAACTAAAAAAAAAAAAAGCACTGTGTGTGGTCCATCCTAAAGTACAGAAAAGTCACTCAAGTAACCATACTAATTAATGATAATTATCTATGACAAAATAACTTCCTTCCCTTTTACTTCGTTTGTTTTTTTCCTGAGATGTGTCCGGCATAGTATTATGTACTTTGTCACCCGAACCCCTTTTGTTTTGCACGATTCCTTTAGTCAATCCAACAATGTCGCCACTACCCCCACTCCGCCTCCCGTCCCTGGAAAGCCATATCACCAATCACCCTTCTGAACGTCAGTCTTGACTCAAAGAGAGAACCCAATCTGTAAATGATGAAAACGAATAAGCAATTGGACCCAGAATAAAGGGAATAAACATTAAACCACTATTACTATCAGAAAAGGGGTATTTTCAAAACTAATAAATCCATAACGTATAAAACCATGTATCGCATTTTTTACGGGGGGTGGGGGACGTTCTTGACATAACAATAGTGATAATAATACTTGACCGTCTGACCAAACAGGAACGAAAAGACCGGGGACACATCGACCTCCTTCTCGAACACCACACACGTAATCTTTACAACTAGAAAATCTGGGAAACGAAGGTACAACTCTTTTATTAGAAATTCGGGTCGGTCACTGCCACTTTTCTATTTCTCGAGTCCGGGGCCGAAGAAGTACCCGTCTCCCTCAAAGACTTCTCGTCCAAGTGGAACTCGAGATGGACTTCTTGGAAGAGAGGGACGTTCACATAACCACAGGTCCAAAAGGGTAAAGAGTCGTGCACGTACACACGTACGATTCAGTGCAATCAGTACGGGCTGAGAAACGCTGGGGTACCTGACCTCGGGCGGTCCGAGGAGACAGGCACCCCTAAGAGGTCCGTTCTTATGATCTCGCCCAACGGTACGAGAGGACGTCCCTTAGAAGGACTGGGTCCCTAACTTGGGTACAGAGAATACGGAGGACGTAATCGACTACCCAAGAAATGGTGATCACGGTGGATCCTTCGGGAAAGAGTCGTGTGCTTCTGACTTTAGTCCGTCATTGAATTTTAGAAGGGTATAAAAGTTTACAAAAACCCCCTCTCTTTCACTATCCGTCAAAAACGAAAAGACACTATTAGGATCGCCAGTAGTTGGTACTCGAAGACAGTGTGTAATTGTCTGGAAAAAAACCTTACTCCGGGGCTGGACCCCACGGTTATAGGAGGGTCTGTCCTGTCCTTTTTATTTCTGACATATTGTCGAAGTGGTCTGACGGTCGGGATCGGTCAAGTCTTTGAAGACCATTTCACGTCGGTCCCATATAAAAATTACGATATCCTTAAAAATTTTATAGTGTGTGAGAGTGTGTGTGAGGGAGAAACTTCTACAAGGTAGGTGGTCCGGTCTTAGACAGGAGGTCCAGACAGAACTAGACACAAAGTTTAATATTTGTGTACACACCAAAGGAACGAGCGAATGAAAACGTCCCATGCGAAAAGTTCTGTTCTACCTTTTAGAACAGAGACGAGTCAAACGTTACAACCGAGGGTACAGGGAGATCCTTCACAAGTTTCCGTGAATTTCTGCAAAATGGTTCTCGTTTATTTTATCGATTCCTTGTGGAGTCAGATCACAGCGACTTTCGTACACCTCTCCACAGGACTTTCAAATGACCTTCAATCTAAATATACACCCGATAGAATAAAAACATAAAAAGGTCATCAAGGGGGGACGGGACTAATTTAAATACATCACTCAAATACCGTCTGTGTAGACCGATGACACTAAAAAGGTCGAGACAAGAGTGATGAAAAACTTGAAACACCAAAGACGTCGTATTTAATCGGGTTACGTGTGTCTGTGTATGTTTGTGTTTAGGTTTCTGTTTGGCTTTTTGGAGGTGGGAACAACCCCTCTCAACCCCACTACCCCGCAACTATTCTAACGACACCACGCTTCACCCAGAAATACCTTCTGACCACCCGTGTCCCTTTCCCCTTTCCCAAGACAAAAAAAAAAAAGAAAGAAAGAACCAAAATTTTATCTCTCTTGTCCCTGAAGGAACCGCAAGGTCACCAATTCTGAAACGGAAGGTCATATCACCCACGCCACAAGTTAGGGACCAATTGGTTTTGTGTTTTGTCTTCGTTATAACATTGTTTAAGTTATTTCTGACTCTTTTCCGGGTGTAATTTTTTTTTTTTGTTGATAAAAGATTTGACGTCTTTTAGTTGTGATAAAAGAATCTAAATTTCAACAGTTCTAAATGAGATAACTTAGTTGTAATAGTAGTCAAGTCAAGTCAGCGAGTCAGCACAGACTGATAAACGCTGGGGTACTTAGCGTCGTGTGGTCCGGAGGGACAGGTAGTGGTTGAGGGCCTCAAGAGAGTCTGAGTGCAGGTAGCTCACTCACTACGGTAGGTCGGTAGAGTAGGAGACAGCAGGGGAAGAGGAGGACGGGGGTTAGGGAGGGTCGTAGTCTTAGAAAAGGTTACTCAGTCGAGAAACGTACTCCACCGGTTTCATGACCTCAAAGTCGAAATCGTGGTAAGGAAGGCTTCTTTAGGGTCCCAACTAGAAGTCTTACCTGACCAACCTAGAGGAACGTCAGGTTCCCTGAGAGCTCTCAGAAGAGGTTGTGGTATCAAGTTTTCGTAGTTAAGAAGCCGCGAGTCGGAAGAAGTGTCAGGTTGAGAGTGTAGGTATGTACTGGTGTCCTTTTTGGTATCGGAACTGATCTGCCTGGAATCAGTCGTTTCATTACAGAGACGAAAACTTATACGATAGATCCAACCAGTATTGAAAAGAAGATTCCTCATTCGCAGAAAATTAAAGTACCGACGTCAGTGGTAGACGTCACTAAAACCTCGGGGTTTTTTATTTCAGACTGTGACAAAGATGACAAACGGGTAGATAAAGGGTACTTCACTACCCTGGTCTACGGTTGTAATAGTGTCTGACGTGAAAACCTCAAAGGATTTTCTCTAAGTGATGTTAAGGAAGGAAGATTCCGAAAATTTCTAATACACTTTACCCCGGACTTTTGGTTATTATTTCAGTTGACTAGTTAAGAAGAATACGTTATTTCGACCCGTATTATAAT
Organism: Capra ibex; assembly: GCA_006410555.1. Taxonomy (NCBI): domain Eukaryota; kingdom Metazoa; phylum Chordata; class Mammalia; order Artiodactyla; family Bovidae; genus Capra; species Capra ibex. The sequence continues at coordinate 2,393,183 of SJYO01035280.1, forward strand.
ATATTCCCGAACGGTCCACGATCACCATTTTTTGGACGGACGGTTACATCCTCTACATTTTGTGAACCCAAACTAGGGACCCAAACTAGGAACCTCCTCCCGTACCGTTGGGTGAGGTCGTAATAACGGACCTCTTAGGGTACCTGTCTCCTCGGACCGCCCGACGTCAGGTGTCCCAGCGTTTCTCAGTCTACACTGACTTCTCTGAATCGTACGTACGTGTGTTATCACATATTTCTTTACTTGGAACACAAAAGAATTTAGAGAGTAGATATAGTCATAAGTAAGTATACGAACGTAACTCTACTGTACTACTCCTGAACATAATTATCTAAAATAGTGAGGTTTAAATCTTTAAATCCATTCTATTTCATTCTGAGAAACTATTCTTCAGAGTTCTCGGTAACTTTTACAAACTACGGTGTCGAAACGATTCTTTATAAGAGGTTCTATTTTAAGACTTTATCAACGATCCACTTGACAAACCTTCTGATATACCTTTATATAACAAATACCCTATGGTGACTGTAATTTACGAACGTTACACTTTTATTTATATAAACATTGGTGACTGTGTTAACAGTATCCTGAGGTATCGTGTACCTTTTAACAAAATAATATAGTCAGATTAAACTATTTCATCCGTTTTAAAAAACATGATACTGATATTAAAACAAAGAATTTTTTATGACAACTCTAAAAGAAAAGGGTACTCTGCGACGAGAGTTGGACACATAAAGATCGGGTACCGGTTGACATAATGCGTAGTGTCCACGTGGTAAAACATCTTATTCACATAACCCATTTAGTTAATACACAAAAATCTACAACCATCTCTAATATTATTCCGAAAACTTAGCCCCTACCAGAGGAATTAAAAGAAAATTTATATCATTATAAGAAAAAAATTACCGGGGGGTTTTACCTCTTGGTAAACCAACCACTTTCACAATCAGTGAGTCAACACAGGTTGAGAAACGCTGGGGTCCCTGTCATCTGATGGTCCGAGGAGACAAGTATCTTAAGCGGTCCGTTCTTATGACCTCACCCAAACGGTAAAGGGTGAGGTCCCCTAGAAGGTCTGGGTCCCCTAGAAGGACTGGGTCCCTAGTTTGGGTACAGAGGACATGACGTCCGTCTAAGAAATGGCACGCAGTAGTCTCTTCGGAACTCAAAAAATAACACTCTCCTCCTACCCCACATCCCTTCTTTTGAGATCCGAGGCACACGTCAAATCTGTTTTGGTACTTAACAATTCGAAGAGAGTCGACTCAGAAAAACACAGTTTGTTCAGTAAGGATCAGAGAATTTTAACCACAAATTTACCCCGGATCGACCCATCCTAAGGAACCCCGTAAACAATTTGTGTGTAGAAGTCTCAGGTCATCATCACACCTAACGAGGGGTTTCTTGTTAGTGCCCGTCGACGACCCTCCTTCTGACGGACCTGGGGTGGGGACCCTTTAGGACGGAACCTGGCACATCCCACCCCAGACCCTTACCCGCGACAAAAGTTCACGAGTCTACGGAGACCAGTAGTCGGTTCACATCTTTGTCGGTGTCTTGACACACGGAATCGTGTCTCTACCCTCTGATTGTACACCGTTTTTGGGTGAGTCTTTAGGTCGGAAATTGAACTCAATGGACTTTTCTTGAGAATTCAAAATCGACATGTTGAATCACTAAGTGTTAAAAATTTCTGATATGAGTTAAATATCAATAATGTTTGACGACCAAAGTAAGGGACACGCCATGTTATATAGAAACAACGAACGAATGACATGTGTCTCATCAAACAGGGAGAATTGGAGGAGGGGGACTGAACGGGGAGGGACGAAGGGAGAGGGGTGACCATTGGTGATCAAACAAGAGATACAGACACTCACAAAAACAAAACAAGATACGCAAGTAAACAAAATGAAACATCTAAGGTGAGTATTTACTATTGTCTCTCTATAGAAAGAGACAGACTGAATAAGGTGGTTGAATATTCGCCCTAAAAACGGACTTTATCTGTAAATACCCCTGTACCCGTGAACAGCGGAACCGTGAACCACAGTCACGTGTGCACTCGAAACCATACACTTATGGCTTCGGTGAAAGGTCTTTAAAGTTTTTGGTCTCCTCTACAACGACAAATCGTAGGACTAATAACTTCACACAACAGATTTAAGTGTTCTAGTCACACATTCGGGTGGAACTTGAAGTGATCGACTCTTTACTGGTTTCTCCGGAGATGTCCGAACTTTCACTTTCGCAATCAACGAGTCAGTACAGGCTGAGAAACGTCAGAGAAACACTGGGGTACACTAGGAGACATCGGGTGGTCCGGGGAGATAGGTACCTTAAGAGGTCCGTTTTTATGACCTCACCCCACGGGAAGGGAAAAGGTCCCCTAGAAGGACTGGGTTCCTAACTTAGGTCCAAAGAACGTAATGTTCGTCTAATAAATGGTAGACTTGGTGGTCCCTTCGGAGGAGATGTCCGAATTCGGGGACTTTTTAAGGTCTTCCCCACGGGGTATGGGGTTTCTACTTGTCCAGGAGAATCCTTCCTCCAGTTCCGGTCCAGTTCGAAAAGGAAACAGGGAAAAAAACATCCGTGCTGCAAGTAAATGAATAAATAAAAATTACCCAAGATTTGAGAAGTGGTCCGACGTCCGGAGCCAACTCTTAAAATTTTTATTAGACCTGTCAAAATCATGACAGACGACCGACTGAAAGTCATCAAACGGGGGTCCTCGAAGGAACGACACCTCTTACAGTAGGTCAATTTCAAAATCCGTCTCCCTACGACCCTACCATCAGTAAACCGGTAAACAAGGTTTAACTACACAGCTCACTGTAGACCTGTGAAAAAGAAACTAGAGGAGAAACCCCGAGGACCACTACAACTGGGGGCGGACACACACTAGTAGTGGAGGGGGTGGCATATAGTTGACGTTCTAACTAAAGAAGAAGGAAAGACCTTCAGATTTAAATAAGGGTCCCACAAAACGTCAACGACCACCAGTCCTTGTCGACAACACGGTGCGAACTGAACCTTATTAAGAGAGACTACTTCAGTCGTTTTATAACTATTATGGTATTCTCTTAGGTCCTTTTGTTTTCAGAAGTACCAGAAAAGAGTAATTCGCACGACTTCTCTCCTTCTAGAGGGACCTTTTTCATTTCGTCCCTTTTTATTCCAGAATTTTGTATAAACTCCGTCGTTCTAAGTCCTTACAATAAAAGAGGGTATAATATATTAATGATGAACCAGTAGTATCTGTCATGACTAGTCGTTTTTTACTCTTTTATTTTTATGACATTATACTAATAAGTTTTAGTGTGATTTAAGAGTATAAAGAGAGAAAGTTCATATTTACATTTGTTTTCTCCAACCTCTTAGGAGATGTAAGAAAAAAACATCGACGAAAAAAGTGAATTACATAGTACTCGTAGACAAAGTTACGTATAAAAAACTAATCGACAAAAATAACCTTTTCATTGTGTTTGGACCGTTTTGTAAGTACGTCAAGATTTCTCAAGGTCTCTTCATTCTAAGACAGTGTGGTTCTGGGAGTCGGAAAGAGAGGAGGGGTCCCTTTGGAGATGATGGCCAACGGAGTCATGCGACCCCCAACCAAGGTCCTGGGGACGTCTACGATTTTAGACTCCTACGAATTTAGGGAACATATTTTACCACGTCACGTCAGGTGGGAGGTATAGGTGCCGAGACGTAGACGTCCAAGGTAAAGAAAAAAATTTTTATTAAAATAAATAAATAAATAAAAACCGACACGACCAAGAAACAACGATGCACCCAAAAAGAGTGACCCCGTTCGCCCCGAGATCCGCAGGTCCGAAGTCATCAACACCGCGTACCCGAATCAACGAGGCTCCGTACACCCTAGAAGGGCCTAATCCCTAACTTCAACACAGGGGACGTAATAATCGTCCTCCTGAGGAATGGGGACTCGGTGGCCCCTTCGGGACGTCCAAGGTAAAGATAGGGTTTAACCAACATAGGAATCTACGTCTTTGGTGTCCGTGTCTCCCGATAAACATAAAGTCTTTATGAGATATATACATACACAGGAATCTACCTACACGGAAAAAATTTTGAATTGTATATAATCTCTCGAAAGATTTAACCGTGAATGTCTACATAAATAAAAAAAATAGTCATTTATCGTAAGATGAGATGTCTGCTTGGTATCAATGAGTTGGTCAGGAGATACGACCTATAAATCCAAGAAACGATTAACAAACGATAATAATCTGTTTCTTCCTTTACCGTTGGCTGACGTCACAAGAACGGACCTCTTAGGGTCGCTGCCGCCTCGGACCACCCGACGGTAGATACCCCAGCGTGTCTCAGTCTGTGCTGACTTCGTTGACTCGTCGTAATCTGTTTCGGTGTCACACGTAGGGACATACGTCTAGGAACACGGTACATGACAAATACACCTCCTGCCAAAACGTCTCCACTTTAAGGACCCCGGTTTCAATACACGTAAAGTTCAAAATTATCGACAAGGTGAAAGGAGATTTTACCACTGTACTTAAATATGAGGATGGTAATTACCCCGAAGGGTCCACCGCGATCACCATTTCTTGGGGGTTGGGGACCGTTACGTCCTCTGTATTCTCTGAACCCAAGCTAGGGACTCAGTCCTCTTAGAGGACCTCCTCCCGAGTCGTCGGGTGAGGTCATAAGAACGGACCCGTTAGGGACACCTATCCCCTCGGACCGCCCGATCCCAGGTATCCCAACCTTTCTGAGCCTGTACTGACTTCACTGAACTGTACGTACGCTGCCACATAATCACAACGAAAGAAGGACGAGACCGGTTATTACAAATAATAGTTTGAGAAATCAGAAACATTAAGACTAACCATACCTAATCTAAGAGTAACAAATTACTCTTAGAGGTACCCCAGCGTTTCTCAGTCTGTACTGAATCGCTGATTTGGTGTAAATTAAGTATATACATAGACGACGACGATTCAGTGAAGTCAGCACAGGCTGAGACACACTGGGGTATCTGCCGTCGGGTGGTCCGAGGGGGCAGGGACCCTAAGAGGTCCGTTCTTGTGACCTCACCCAACGGTAAAGGAAGAGGTTACGTACTTTCACTTTTCACTTTCACTTCAGTGAGTCAGCACAGGCTGAAGCTCTGGGGTACCTGACGTCGGATGGTCCGAGGAGGTAGGTACTCTAGAAGGTCCGTTCTCATGACCTCACCCAACGGTAACGGAAGAGGTAGTATATACATATTTATACATATACTTACCTGAACCCCGTATAAAGAAAGAAATGTGGTAATATCGGTAGTACAATTACCGACATATCGACGGTAACACATTAAGATATTATTGAATAAAATGGTCAAGAAAATGACCTCTATATTTACAACTAAGATAAAAAATAATAAATATATCTAATATAATATACGTCATTTATAAGAACATGAATTTAAAAACACGGAAAATTAAAGGAGTAAAAAAAGTTCAAAGAAACCTTACAATTAAACAATCCTTTCACATTCTTAAGGAAAATTTTTAATGTTAAATTTACACCAAACGAAAATAGCTTGATTTGTTCATTAACAAATGGATTTATCTGTCATATGACGTCCGGACGAGACAAACAACACTTCTTAACCAAACCCCACGATGAAAGAAAGTGCTGTATTACCAAATTTCAACGGTGTTTTTTTACATGAAAATCGGTCCGTGGAGCGAAAGGGTGAACGAGACCAAAAGTTGAACGTATAGGTATACAAAAACTGATTTAGTATTTACCTTCAAAGTAAACTTCAAACGAAGGGTCATGTACAGTACACAGAGTAAGGTATAATAAAAGTAGGAAAAGAAAAGGTCATAATATAAAGAATCTGTGGTCACTTCTCACTCAACGCTCAAAAGTTAAAACGGTCCTCAATTTATAAACGTCTCTACCTTTTTTATTTCATTTTTTTTTTAAATTATACCTACTGAATCAGGACCGAGTGTCCCGAAAGTATATCAACGAAGTTTGAATGTTAAATTTACTTTCTTTTTATAAGATGAAGGTGAGAATAGTTAACGGTATTACGGACTTAATTAATCTTACCTTAATAATAAAGAAGGGTTCACTTTGACCGAGCAAGGTAGGATCGTTTCGCTTACGAGACCGTCGACGATTACCGTCAAGGAAGACGTCAGAGTTGAGACGGGAAGAATCGAACAGATTAAAAAGGGAAGATAGTTCTTCCGGTTGGACCTTGTCAAAGAAGACGAGACTGGGACCCTTCACTCCCGGAAAGTGGGGTCCCGGAGTCCGAAAGATCAGTCGATTGAGACCCTCGGGTTCAACAGGGGTTCTTTTGAAGATTAAGAAATCAAGTCACAGAACAACGGTCCGTGTAACATATCTCAAAAAAGAAGACGTTCTGGTCTGGACATCGTGTGGAGAAACAGGACAGAAAGGTCCGAGACATAAAAAAAATTTACTCTAAAAAAAGAAAAAATGTTTTTAACTCTACATTAAATGTATTTCTAATATAATCAAAGAACACATGTCGTTCTTTATTAGAACACTAAGCTATACGTCTATACAATACGTTACTAGTCCTGTTATTTGGATTAATTGCAGACAGTGACGTGTATCAACCAAAAAAAAAAAAGGAACTCTACACAGTTGAATTTTTTTAATTCACGTCGGATTTTCGACTCTTAATACAAAACAAATCCCCGGAAGGACTCCTGACAACGGGTCCTTTGTCGGAGAGTCTGTCGTGACTTCCTGACAAGTCTTTTCCATTCCCCTCTTCAGTCCTATATATCCTCAAAAATGACCTTTTTTTTTTTCAGTTTGTAGTTTTCTCATGACGATTAGTGTGTGTGTGTTTTAGAGTTCAATTACTGAAATCACGAAAAGATACATACCCTTATACGTTCTTAGATGTGAGTAACTTTAATAAAGAAACTAAATGTTGAATTAATAGATCCCAGTTATAGGATAAAAAGAGATAGGTGTCACAAGTACTCCCGAGTAACAACCCCAGTCGACGTCACCACCTACCGAACTACCGCTCGTTGTGAGAGACAAATGACTTTACCGTCCGTCACATAAAAACAGGTGTTTATTGTCAACCCTAGGCCCCACCTCCAATGTTCCGATCCTCCTTGTCACTCACATTTCATGGTCTCAGAACGTCGTGGACAAAAACAATCCCAAGAGGGGGAGGTTTGGGGCCAGTCAAGAGTTTCGGTAACCCGTCATCGGTAAAGGAGGTCCTCTTTATTGTAGTGTCGTGTTACCGGACATATGTCATATCAAACAGACCTGATACGGTCTGACTCTAAAAAGGTAGAGGTCCCTCAAATCCCACACAAATCCCTTTCAAAAAAAGAAACAACAACATTACACAGTGGAAAATAAAACTTTATTAGATTTTGAATGTCTCCTCAAAGTTATATCATGGTCCTTGAGTGTGTATGGAAAACGGTCTAAACGGAAACAATACATTTTTTTTTTTTTTAAATAAATAAATAAATAAATAAAAACCGAGGTCAATGTCGTCACCGTGGGGTGAGGTCATGAGAACGGACCTTTTAGGGTACCTGCCTCCTCGGACCACCCGACGTCAGGTACCCCAGTGATTCTCAGTTTGCTGACTCGCTGAAGTGAAAGTCAAAAGTGAAAGTACGTAGCCTCTTCCTTTACCGTTGGGTGAGGTCACAAGAACGGACCTCTTAGGGTCCCTACCCCCTCGGACCACTCGACGGCAGATACCCCAGTGTGTCTCAGGCTGTGCTGACTTCGCTGAATCGTCGTCGTCGTCGTCGTGTCGTTTTAGCTCCCGATGAGAAGGAACGTCAGATGCCCGAAAAGTAACATCACCGAAGAGAACAACACCTCGTACCGCGATCCCACGTGTCCGAAATCATTAACGCCGTGTGTCTCAATCAACGGGGCTCCGTACACCTTAGAAGGGTCTAGTCTCTGACTTGGAGACAGGGGACGTGACCGTTCAGTCTAAGAATTGGTGACCTGGTGGTCCCTTAGGACAATTAACAAATAGTAACGGAGTAAACGAAGAGAGAGAAAGGGACATACTTCTACATAATGTATATGTAAAAAAGAATTGAAGAGTCCTGATTCAACCTCTGAAGTACGGCAAAGGGGGTATGAGATCTGACGTAAAAGACTTTCCTGTATAAACAAAATGTCTATGACGTAAAAAATGTTTAACTTCCAAACACCGTTGGAACGCAGTATGTCTTGATAGTCACAGCAAAAGGGTTCTCATAAACAAATGACACAGAGACCCAGTGTAAAATCATTAAGAACGTTATAAAGTTTGAAAAAGTAATAATAACATGAAGAACAACACTAGACACTAGTCATATGAAACTAGTGATTACGTTTTTCTAACTGAGTAATTTCCGAGTTTACTACCAATCGTAAAAATTTGCTCTTTCTTGGAAAATTAATTCTATACATGTAAAAAAAATCTTTATTACGGTAACATATATATACACACACACACATGTTATTTAAATTATGTGATGTCATATCATATTCGTATCGAAAAACATGTGGCCCTTTGGTTTTTTAAACATACTGAACGGGAAAACACCTCGAAGGGACCACCGAGTCTGCCATTTCTCAAACGGACGTTACACCCTCTGGACCCAAGGTAGGGACCCAACCTTTCTATGGGACCTCTTCTCTTACTGATGGGTGAGGTCGTAAGACCGGACATCTTAAGGCACCTGTCTCCTCGGACCGCCCGAATGTCCGGTACCCCAGTGTTTCTCAACCTGTGTGGACTTGTTGAAAGTGAAAAACTTCAAAGTAAACCGTGTCATTAAAGGAAATACCGGTAAACCAAAGACCAGGTCCTAGATAACTTCCAGTAAGTAACAAAAATTAGCAGAAGAGAGGAATTAAACAAAAAATGGACCTTAAAAAAATGGATACCGAAAACACAAAGACCTGGAACTGTACCACAAAGGAGGACCAAATCTAAATCCAACATGGAAAAACCGTCCTCATCGTGTTTCCACTACAAACACAAGAAGACGTAGGACAGTCCTCCGTGTACAGTCAAACAGGGGCTTACCCACTACAACCCTCTTCCCGTCTCAAACGAGCCGAGTCGCCCGAAGCGAGTGTTCACAGAAGGTATTTCTGTCACGACGACGACGATTCAGCGAAGTCAGCACAGCCTGAGACACGTTGGGGTATCTGCCGTCGAGTGGTCCGAGGGGGTAGGGACCCTAAGAGGTCCGTTCTTGTCACCTCACCCAACGATAAAGGAAGAGGTTACGCACTTTCACTTCAGCGAGTCAGTAAACTGAGAATCACTGGGGTACCTGACGTCGGGTGGTCCGAGGAGGCAGGTACCCTAAAGGGTCCGTTCTCATGACCTTACCCCACGGTACCGGAAGAGGCTGTACTCCTTTTGAAAAACTAGGGGGTCCAGAGACATTCTACACAGGAGTCCAGTACATTTATGAAAAGGAAGGAGTCCTACTACTCTTTTACGGTATAGATTGTACGAACGAATTTCGAAGAATCTTGTGATGAATTAAGTATTCATTATGATAGTTATATAGTCACATCGACACATATGTCTCTGACACGCACACACGATTCAACGAAGTCAGTACACACTGAGAAACGTTGGGATACCTGACATACATCGGGTAGTCCGAGGAGACAGGTACCCAAAGAGGTCCGTTCTTATGACCTTACTTTTCTTTTTTTCTTATGACCTTACCCAACGACACGGGAAGAGGTCCCTAGAAGGGTTGGATCCCTAGCTTGGGTGTAGAGAATGCAGAGGACGTAACCGTCCTCCCAAGAAATGGTGATCGCTGGAGACCCTTCGGGTATATGTCTCTATCCCAAAATTTTTACTTTGACACTACGAAGACAGGTAACTAAGATTAGAACGGAAAAGGTTTTGTGAATGAAGTTTTCCTATCTATCCCTTAAGGATAACACGTCACCAATCCTGAGATGTGAAGGCGACATCCCTGTGTCCAAGCTAGGAACCAGTCCCCTGATTCTTGGGTGTTCCGGATGTCGGACCGGTCTTTTCTTCCCTATGACCATTATTTGAATTCAACCCCATTTTCTGACTCTTTTATTATTTCGGTCCCTTCTTTCACGTATGACGTCCGGAACACACCAAAGATCTCGACGGACTTCCGAATTGAGGTGCTGAACCCCTGAACACGTTTCTCCCGGTGTACAAGTCAATGTCCTCAGTCTTGTAGTCCTCCCTTTCTGAACGGACCACATCTCCTCTTTGTCAAAAAGCTTCACATCTCCGACTTCTTCCTTAAGGGGTATTTACTAGATCTGACTAGATCGTCTGTCGCGAGTTTTTCAGAAGGGTGCCACTTGTGGTCCTCTAAATCTCTCTACAAAAGAGACGGGAGGGATCTGGGACCCACCACCGTAGTAGACTCTTGTGGTCGACCCTTACCGACGTCTGGTGTTCCGATGGGTACCATGGGTCGACCTGAGTCCCTATGATGACTCTTTTAAGTCTCAACTCCGCAAAAAGAAAACCCACAAAACAAAGTAAAAAGATAAAACAATTTTTTAAAATAATAAAACCCGACGCAACCCAGAAACAACGACACGCACCCGAAAGAGATCAACGTTGTTCGTCCTCAATAATAGATCAACGCCACGTAACAAGACCGAAGAGACCAACACCTCGTGTCCGAGATCCCGCACACTCGAGTGATCAACCGACTTGTACCTGAATAAACGGGGCTCCGTGCACCTTAGAAGGACCTGGTCCCTAGTTTGGACAGAGGAGGTAACCGTCCGTCTAAGGATTGGTGACCTGGGGGTCCCGTTAGGGAGTAAAAGAAAAAATTCTTATCTTAGGGGAACCGTGTGGAAGGGTTTACTTTAAATCTCCACATCCCAAAAAATAAAAAAAAACCGAACCTTAACCTTAGAGGAAGACTTGTACAAATTTTTCGTGTCTACGAAACTAAAGACGGAGAGGAGTAGTGGAGTCTCGAATGAGGAAAGAACGGGGTATCACTGAGACTCAGTGGAGTGGCCCGACCCTCTTGTCGGGTCTCTGTGTCTAGGACTCGCCATATGAGGGTCTTGAAGAGGTAGAGACCTAAAGAAGTCTTAAAATTTAAAATGGCATCACATACTTTATGAGACCGTCAAAGAGTACCTCAAACTCGTCATTTGGACTGCCTCTAAAGGTAGTGAAACCTTCTCTCTGATTGACGTCGTACCGAGTCACCATTTCTTAGACGGACGTTACGTCCTCTACACCCGAGTCAGGGACCCGCCCCTACTAGGGGACCTTTTCCCTTACCGTCAGGTGAGGTCATAAGAACGGACTCTTTAGGGTACCTGACGTCCGAGGTCGGGTACCCCATCGTCTTCCCAGCCTGTGTTGAATCGCTGATGTCGTCACGAGTGGTGTCAGTACTACGGGGAGCCCGGGGCCAGGGACGGGGGCTGGGACACGGGAAGTCGGTACAACCGGTGGGACAAAACGAGTACATGAGGTGAGGGTGCCCAGTCCGTGGGAGGGTGGAGTCCTGGAAACTAGAGGTAGTCGGATCTTACAAAGGGTGGGACTAAAGACGTGAAGTTGGTGTAATTTTATTTTTATAAAATTTTAACAATTTTTTTTAAAAAAAAAAATTTTAAACCGACGAGACCCAGAATTGACGTCGTATACCCTAGAAACCAACCCCGTACACTTGAGAATTAACTCCGAACACCCTAGATCAAGGGACTGGTCCCTAGTTTGACGTAACTAAGGACATAACCCTCGGAGGACGTGGCCGGGGGACGTAACCCTCGCCCTTCAGAATCGGTGACCTGGTGGACGCTTCAGGGGGTAGGTCACAAAAATGTTTAATGGAGGAGTCTGTGTCTTCCTTACGAAGAGAGGTGATCAAGACGTAAACAAATAAGTTTCGGGAATACCGATCTCAATATGATACATAAACAGAGGGGCGATCTGATATTAGAGGACTTCCCGTTCTGGAAAGCCAGAACAAGAGGTGACAGAGATCGTGGATCTTTGTCCCGGAACGTGAACGAACCCCGAGTCGTCCATAAACCACTCACTTATAAATTTACTTGACATCTGGTGATCTTTCTTTTTTTTTTAGTAGGTATCCGGATGGTAAGCTCCTGGTGATAATCTTAAAACTATGTAAAAGTAACGCTTCCATTAATTGAGAACCCCCAGTGATATCCAGGATCTAGATACCCATGTCGGAAATTTTACGTATATCCGTGTTTCAGAGGTTTAAACCATGTATTAAAATGGTCTAAAGAATTAGGACGATGGGACCAACTTAAGAACAAAGAAAAAAGAACGCATGAGTACCGCACTACGTTTTATGGGGAGTAATGACACAACAAAGACAATTAAACTAACGATTTCTTACTGACATATTAAACGTAAAGATGTGAAAGAACACTTCGACTATTAAAAAGGTGTAAACTAATCATTTATGTACGAGAGTAGATATGCAACAAGTTTAGGAAACTGAATAGAGAACCTCACAGACAACATACTCGAGAAAGTTATTATTTCTACAAATGATCTTACCGTGTATCATTTTTCTTTTGTCTAATTCCTGCTAACCGGGTGCGACCGTTGAAGAAGGATGAAGATCACCTTGTGTCGACACCTAAGTAAAAGACAATGACTTAAGCCCAACGGTACGAGACGTGGACCTCATCAAAATTTTAGTAAGTCCTTTCGATTGGTTATTTTTCGATGTTATTTGAGAGAGGACTGATTACTTTTATTTACGTACCTAGTCTCAAAGGTAAAGGACGACCCTATTTTCATATGGATAACAGACTTCTATTATTTTGTTCTTTTCAAAACCAAAACGACGACAACGGTCCGGTACCTTATTTTAAGTTTCTGTGTTTCTATTGAAACACTTCGCCCTACCACTTCGTGGGTCAAAGGAGAAAAAAAAAAGGAGTCAATCAGTAATCCACGGATTTAAGTGACGGAAGTATCTACACGAAAGACGAGCCGGTGAAAACTATTTAGAAAGCTATCGGGTCTTTAGTCTACCTTAGTTCATCGTGAAAGACCACGACGAAATCCACCTTCTTTATACTAAAGAAATATCGACTTCCTAGGTCTTCTTTACTTACAGTCTTTCTACACTAAAAAAAAAGTATCGAACAAGATCTAGAGAATGTTGTCACTTTTGACTACAACTTTAGGAAATGTACGGTCATTTTATATGTAAAATATTACAGATAAAAATTTTTAATAATAAAGTAACATTTTATATATAAGTGACAAGTACGTAAATAAAAGCAATCAGTCCTCTCTCAAATAACCTCCACTACGTAAACGACACGACACGACACCAATCAACGAGTCAGTACAGGTTGAGAAACACTGGGATACCTAACACTAGTCTGCTGGGTGATCCGAGAAGACAGGTAACCTAAGAGGTCCGTTCGTATGACTTCCCTAGAACTCCCCTAGAAGGGCTCGGTCCATAGTTTGGACCAGAGGACGTAACATCCGTCTGAGAAATGGTAGACTCGGGGGTCCCTTCGGGACTACGTAAACGATCCTTTTGTACTTTTAGGTACAATGTCCGAAAAGGTAGAAATATGGATTCTCTTATCTCAACGGACCTACAAACGTGGGACCAAACAACTGAGACAATGACAAACCTACCTGTGTGTCCTACCGCCCATCCTTTTAACAACCGACGACGATTTTAAGTCCGTAAGGACACTTCATTTACATCCAACCCAATGCTCAGATTTTGGTCAACTCGGCCCCCGTAGACCTCTTAGATTCTAGGTGGACAGACTAAGACCCCCGTGGACCTTCACTACAATTCCAAACTTCAGCTCTTTCACACAGAGTTACATGTATCTAGGGTCTTAAAACACAGAATAGTTGACTCGGCCGACTCTTTACAGGAATCTTAATAAGAGTGGGTCTTAACCTTATTTCTCGAGTCACACTTCAACCCTATCATGTTGAAGAACCAAATTATGAAATGTCTAAAAACCTTGACTCACGTGGGACTTCACTTTTCGACGAAAAAAAAAAAAAAAAGACTGGAACAACCTGTCGATCATGACAAAGACCCTTTATTCTCTTTGTTCGCTGAGTAACAACCGTCCTCGACTCTCTCTGCGTTCTTCCCGCTCTCTGCACAGACGTCGGAAAAATGGGGGGAAACAACTTAGCACTGACTCAGGTCCGACCTAACTCTGACCCAAACAGAAAGATGGAGGCATCTGTACACAAAAGGTAGTCTGACCCGACGTCCTGTGGACTGTAACCGGCCAAGTGTACTCAATTTGGGACATACCGGGTCTTTGTCTCTCTTTTTCTGGGCGTCGACATGGGTCTGTGAGAGCTACGCCTTTATAAAAACTTCGAACCACACCGATCCAGGTACGTATACAGTCTATGCTAAATGTGGACATACAAAACCGAAGAGAGACAACGTATAGTAGTAAAGGGGCCTCGGAGACACCGGTCTTCCCGATCATAACGAACAACCGCGGTGGAGAAGACCAACTTGGGAAGGACATAATACTTTACATTACGAAGTTTCTATGGACTAAACCAGAAAAAAAAAAATTCCTACCTTCTTCTTTCGGGACATATATGGTAAAAGACATTTTCGTCTAGGGTGTTTGTCCCACAGTAGGATTGTACACTGATACAACTAAAGTAGTAAAATGTTCATTTATTTAATTAATTTAATCAGACGAAACCTGGAAAAACACTTTATCCCGTTTCCTTTGAGGAGAATTAGGAACAGTGGTTTAAATTGAGTCATTTATCAAAAACTGACGTCCCGGCCCGTCACTAACCACCAGTCACGTCGACTGTGGTCGGTACGTAAGGTCGTGTAAGGGACTCGAAGGATCCAAACAGTGTCAGATACGAACACTAAACACGACTCAGTTAATTGGAAGGTTCAAAGAAGTAGAGAGTTTACTCACTTGACCGAATTTAGTAACCAAAATTTAACACAGGGTTCCGGGGTACGGTCCCAAAACCCCGTACGTTCGTCTTCGATTCGAATCAAACATAGGTCAGAGGTTCTCGGTACAGACAGGTTGTATAAAATTTTGAAACAAATTATAAAACTGAGTTCTCAACCCTTTGCGGACATCCCTTTCGTCTCACTTTCGGTCTGACTCTGTTAAATCTCTTCTCTTAGTTTCCTCACGGAAAATTCGTAAGTGACTGTGATCGTGTCCGACGTCCGTACGACACTTACTTGGGGACGTGTACACCCCACAGAGACAAAGTACGGTATATAGTCCGAGACCCCCTTCTAGGACGACGATTTTCTAACTCCTTGAACCAGTTTTACCTGATTCGAGGAAGGTCGGACTTGAAGACACCACTACGAAGTTTCACCCCATTTATGTACCGGTGTCGATTCTACTCCTACCACCCTAAACATTTTGTGATTGCCATTTTGTTCTTGTTTTACGTGACCCAGGAGTTATCCCTCAATACGAGGCCCTCATTTCTCTTTCGACGTTCTTTTTAGATAATAAGTAATTTATAGGTGAACATTCTCATAGTCAAGTCAAGTCAAGTCAACGAGTCAGCACAAGCTGAGAAACGCTGGGGTACTTGGCGCCGTGTGCTCCGGAGAGACAGGTAGTGGTGGAGGGCCTCAGGTGGGTCTGGGTACAGGTAGCTCAGTCACTACGGTAGGTTGGTAGAGTAGGAGACAGCAGGGGATTAGGAGGACGGGATTTAGAAGGTTTCTCATACCCTACATTATTAATTTTACGTAGGGCTTGTCTTTCTAAACACAGACACACACATCACCCCTACCCAAAGGGCAAACGAGAAAAGAAAATTTAATTTTTTTTTCTTTTCGGAGACGACTAGTAGAAATTTTACTTAACTATAAAATGATGGGTAAAGACTGGGTATTTAGGTATGTGTAAGAGTCCCTCTTACATAAACCACGGAAGACACGCGTAGTTGTTCAGTCTAAACTTTATTTAAAGTTTAAATAACTGTAAACAAGACCCAAATATTCCTTATAAGAATGGTCACCTCAACTAAGATTTCCTGTCCCCCTCTGAACCAAAACCGGGAGTCCTTCCACTCTCAAGTTTAGTGTCCTTCTCTTGTCAAGTCACAAAGAATTTTCACGAAGACAAGTGACACACACCGAGTTGGATCTTAGGTCTCTCTTTCTAAAGGACTGAACTTCCGAGTATACATACTCGTCATGTTATGTTACGGTATTATCACGAATTAAAGAAATTTTTCAACGTCTCATTCACGGCCTCATTATCAGGGAGACGGTCAGTAGTGCACACTCACACACGACGGAACAGGTTGAGAAACACTGGGATACCTGACAACGGGTGGTCCGAGGAGACAGGTGTCCTAAGAGGTCCGTTCTTATGACCTGACCCAACGGTAAAGGAGGAGGTCCCTAGAAGGGTTGGGTCCCTAGCTTGGATGTAGAGAACGTAGAGGACGTGACCGTCCACCTAAGAACTGACGACCACGGTGGACTCTCCGTGACTAATGGTTCAACATACCCACGTTTTCCTGTCTGTCGACCAGCATTGACTACCTCCTGTGTAACTCTCGACTAAACTACCTGTCGGACTGACAGTAAGACTTATAGTTTACCAAGAGAGGATACTCACGACCAAGAGAAACATTCCTTTGTACAATCCTACCTTTATCCTTTGAACCCAGGATGACGGTACTCAATCGAGACCCTTACACCCGTCAGTGTCCACATCCCACTGGTCGGTGTCGTAGACGAACCCTGAGAAGGTCTAAATCGGGACTTTCGGGGTGCAGGGTCCTTTGGGGAATCATCTTGGTCCTGTTAACCAGTGGGAGAGACTGTCCGGACATAGTAGTAAACATTCTACCCCTGTTTCTTACTTTAGCATTGTCGGGTGTGACGGCTTCTCGAGCACAACGGGAGAACCACAATTCAAAGACCTTACACAAAGGCTACGTTAAGTATATTTGTATCAGGTTTGTAGTTTGACTCAAATTGTGGACAAGGTAGACCCTCCTTCTTAAAAAGGGTGTAGGGTCTAGTATGGGTTGCATACATAAGTTTACAACGTAACAGTGGATGAAACTCCTTTAACATTGGTCTAAAAGCGTTATTATTCAGTCGGGAAGTTTCCCTACGACAGTCTTCCCACGAAATCTCAAGAACTACAACAAAATAGTATCTTCGACCAATTTTTTTTCCTTTGGGGGTTTGATTTTATTTTCAAATAAAACTTTTTTGTCTTCAAGCAAATCGACCTAACACGAATGGTGGATACTTTTAACTATGTGTTCAATTTGGTAGAATCTTTAGAAGGACAATTTAGTTATAAACTACTACCTCTTATAGTCGCCGACAATAAGACCGTCAGAGAATATTGGGACCGAAAGGGACACGAAACAAAACAAAAAAAAAACAACAACAACAACAACAACCACCACCACCATGAAACATAGAACTTGTCGTCACCCATTAAGATCCGTGTCCCTTGGTGAAACAGGTTGTAGATATCCAACGTACAGGGAAAGAGACTGAGGTGTGACGACGAGTCAACTGAAACTCTTCGAGTCGTGCATCATCCTCGAATTATTTATAAGTAAGTAAAAGTTAAGTTAAGCGTTAAGTAATGACGGTTCTGTAGACGATTCTACGTCCCCTGGTCGTAAAAGTCATAGGGAGGAGTCCTCTTGTTCCAACTCTTCCCGATATAAAATATTGAGGGAGAACCTTTCAGAGTAACAAACATACAATTCCAGAAACTCTTTAAGACGTTATTTTATTTAAGAAAATTGAAACAAATCGGGTCATAAAGGGTTAGAATTAACTGGTACTTTGTATCCTTCGTCGACAATATTAGAAAATTTGAAAATTGCATTGTAGATAAACGAGGGTACCCTGTGTGAATCTGGTACAAAAGAAAGAAGAAAGCAAGAAAGAAATAAAAAAGAAGGACGGAAGGAAAGTAAGAAAATTAAACCGGTACGTCACGCCGTGTACCTAGAATCAAGGGACTGGTCTCTAGCTTGGGCTCCGGGGGATTGGACCTTCGTGTCTCAGAATTGATGACCTAGTGGTCCCTTCAGGGGTCTGGTACAAAAGAAAAATTATAAATAGGTAAAAATTATTTGGGATATTATAGATAAGTAAAAAATATATACGATACCTCTAATAAACTATCACTTATAACTTTTCTGTCACGGTTTGTGTCAAGGACCATAAATAACTTCCACACTAATGATATGTGTGTGTATGTATGTGTCTGTGTGTGTACAAGAAGAATATAGACAAAATCTAAAAGTCTTTTTTAGTATTCTCAAGAGTATACGGAGAGTGGACTTAAGGACATAATCATTGGAGAATGTAACATACTATAATTGTATGTTATTTTTGTCTACAATAGTAATTATTTGGTTATACCTATGTAATAATAATTGATTGAAGGTATGAAATAAGTCTAAAAGAATCAAAAAAAGAATTACAGGGGTCGACATATGGTGGAATAGAAATGAACAGTACAGAGGAATTCGACAAGAACCGATACTTCCAAAGAATCTGAAAGGAACAAAAACTACTGGAACTATTAAGATTCATGTCGAATCCTTAAAATATCCTAAAGGGTGATGCCCTTAAACAGACTACAAAAAGAGGCTAGTCCAACCCTACTACCCAGAACCCCTCCTCCTGGTGTCTTTATTTCATGGTAAGAGTAGTGTAGAATAGTCCCCAGTACAGTAGTGGTACCGAACAGTGACAACTACAACCAGAACTAGTGGACGGGTCACATGTTTTAAGGAGGGGACATTTGAACGACGGGGAGTGATGGTAACCTATTGACACGAGTAACCCTCCTCCAATGATACATGTCAGGTATGTAGTCCTCACCCTCAAAAGAGGGGAAGTAACTCCTGTCATGTAGATGTAATTTAATAGACTTTAAACAGAGATGTCCAAACGGAGAAGAGGACCGTAAATAAATAAATAAGTTAATAAACAAATATACTCATATCTGAGTACCTGTAATATAAAAATGATTTTATTACTTAGTATCGTTGTATACTTCGAGAGAGGTAAGAACTGTCTCTCTTCATGTCTTCGACCTATTACCCATGACCCTCTCCTTCTTAAGTACGTCACGACCCGTCCGGAGGGGGGAGTTAACGTACCTTAACACGGAGACTGTACAATTGTTTTGGCATACCAAAAGTTTTAATTAATTAATTAAACCGACGTGACCCGGAATCAACGTCGTGTGTCCTAGAAATAAACGTCGGACACCCTAGATCAAGGGACTGATCCCTACCTTGGATCCGGGGGACGTCACCCTCGTGTTTCAGAATCGGTGATCTAGTGGACCATTCAGGTTTTGGTGCAAAAATTTCAAGTTGAGTTTCTCGATACGTATCTTTGTGGTGTCGACTCCTCGACAACAGTTCTCCTCTTTCCTCCGACTCCTCTTCTCCTCTTTACGGATTGATTGTTGTTCATAAGGAGAAACGGGAGGGATCTAAGTGCACACGCAGTACCTCTTCCTAACACAGAAAGATCCCGAATCCACACCGCAGATCGGTAACCGTGCGACCAACAGGAAAGGCATTAGACGAGTCTCGGTCGGACTACGTCCGGACACTACCCAAAACATCAACTCGGGTTGGAATACCAAAACAAAAGAAGTGAACCGTAACAAACACACACACACACACATATATCGGTGTCGGATAAAATTTTTTAGCACCTCCCCC
This sequence comes from Capra ibex, assembly GCA_006410555.1. NCBI lineage: Eukaryota > Metazoa > Chordata > Mammalia > Artiodactyla > Bovidae > Capra > Capra ibex. The sequence goes on from SJYO01035280.1 coordinate 2,412,972, forward strand.
CTTCGTTCGGGTCCTGTGTTTTTTGGTTCGGTGACTTGAAGAGGCTCCGGTCTCTCTGAAAACAGTTTGTAAGGTCCTCCGAGCGACCCGTCGGACTAAGGGACCGGAGGGAGGATCAGACGTCGAGGACCGAACCCCTTCGACGGTTTTATGAGACAGATACTCGGCAGCGAGAGTCAAGGACCACGACGTTTTCCGTTTTTCAAGTCCTCACTTCGGAATTGGAAAAAGAACAGATGAAGAATATGTCGTTTACTGTACGACCGAATTTTACCTCAGGTCCCTGGAAGGACCGGAGCTTAGAACACCCCGGAAACATCTGTACTGGCTCACCATACAACCGACCTCGTTCAATCTCCCACATAGTCACAGGGTCACCCGTAATCGGTCTCCCAGTACCCATCTGGGGTACGTGGAGACGTGTGGGGTAAGGGTACAACTGGTAAATGAAGTGTCAGTAACTGAGTCTTCTCACAAGGATAGAGTTTACGACACCTCAAACAAAAAGATCCACAAAAGAAAATATAACTTATTATCGTCACTTTATACAGACCAATGTACAGACACCTCGTACCAATACAAACTACCGGTTTGTGAGTTCTCTTTCAGTTAATAACTTCTTCCTTTTTTCCCTTTTCCTCTACTTTTGTCACTTTTTCTATTTACACTTAAACTTAAATTTAAGACTGAGAGAACCTTCCCTTTTTTTCTCTTCAGAGACGAAATCAAAATTACGTAAGGACGAATTTGCCTCTTGTGAAGACAAACCCAATAAGGAAAGACACCCCCGACCGTTTTCAGATCTTGACTGATCCAGAAATCGTAAAAATTCCGTAATTTACCATCAGACAGGAATTGACCAAACCGGAGTCTATGACGTAAACTCCCCTGAAGGGACCACCGAATCTACCATTTCGCAGTCGGATGTTGTACCCTCTGGGCCCAAGTTAGGGACCAAACCCTTCTAGAGGACCTCTTCCTTTACCGTTGGGTGAGATTATAAGAACGGACCTTTTAGGGACCATGCTATGTATGTCAGGTACCCCAGCGTTTCTCAGCCTGTGCTGACTCGTTAAAGTGAAAGTGACGTAAACTCTATGACATGAAAAAAAAAAAAGAAAAGAATTTGATTTGATAAGAAAGGGATTTCACAATACCCTATAATAGGGTTCTTCATAAAGCAAACAACGTTTAGATCTACAAAAGGAAGACATAAGAGGGCTCCTGAAGGAGAGACAAATAGAGACAGAACTTTAAGAAGACGGGGAGAAACAGAGACTCATCGATGCTTTCGTCACCAAAATTTCTTGGAGTTGGTAGCCATTTCAAGTGTTCTAAGTTGGATTATTTTCCAAGTCATTCATTGGGAGACTTTACTTTGTTGATGTCCTTCGTCTCGTTGTCCCATTTGGAACCCGTGCACTTCACTCAGTCCTGTGGACCGGAGATCCGTCCGGTACTGATAAAATACTGGAAGGGGGTCAAGTGACAAAGAGACCCATAACGAAGGAGTAGAGAAGCACCTTTTCAACGAGGTCCGTCCGAGAATCAAAACTCCTAGAACTGATATAAAATTCGGAATAAACAACAAAAAGTTTATTAAACCCCAAATGGAGGAAAGTAAGGTGGTTCTTTTATAGAACGTATAAACTACGGAGGTACTGGTACGAAAACAAAAGACAAAAAATAAAAACGTAAACATATAAAATGTATTCATTATGTGTGTCCTTTTGAAGTTTGTCATGTCTTCCCCTTTTCCTTCTGGAGAAGGGTCGGGACTGTGGGTCAAAGGAGAGGTCTCCGTGGATGACGACACATAAAAAGAACTCTTTAAATGACAAAATACATATTCTACGTGGGGTAGGGTGGGGATAAAAAGATTAATATCGATGATACGAGAATGTTATGTAGGATAAGGAACCTAAAAAAAGGGGGAAGACTTTTAACGAAGAATCTCTAACAAAGTATCTTCATTGATGTCTCAAAGAAATAAGAAACCTTATCAATGTATCGGAAGGAGACTTACTCAGTACTAGAGAATAACCACCTGACAATACCTGTCATAGTGCTACTTAAAAGAGTATGTCTGAAGAGACAACCACTCACACTAAATAAAGCTTCTGTTTCGGTAACCGATTCAAGATAAGAGAAGGTCAGAAATGTCAATTATTGACCTCTACAAATCAGATTTACCAGTTTAGATTTAATTTACCTTCTTTCGTCGTACAGGTGGTACGGAGGGACATCTACCAGGGACATTCCCTACCACAAAATCTCCGATCGTTTCCACACCAAAAATCTTCGCTAGAGGTGGGTCAGAATTTGAGGGGGATCTATTCTTACGTCTGCAGTCATTTTGGACTGAGGGTCACAGACCTACTTGTGTTACTGTCCCGACCGAAGGGTTCAGTACCTTCTATCAAGACTAGGTCAACTGAACCGTACAGTCATTCATGGTCTGGACTCAGACAAAATTATGAAAAGTTCCCTAGACTCAATATTTTTAATTGGAGGCCCCTAAATAGACCGTCAGGTCACCCATTCTGATATGAAGGTGACCTCCCTCGTTCCCAAGTTAGAGATCAGTCCCTTGATTCTAGGACGTACGGTGTACCTCACCGGTTTTTTTTGTTTTTGTTTTTTGTTTTTTGGAGACTTGATGATTGTTTTTAAATTGTACAAATTCGGAGAAAAAGGATTGGATCCCTGAACACTATAACCTTTATAAATTAAATGTGTAAAGAGAATATCTGTGTTAGCCCGAAGAAAAAGGACACCATCAATGTAGTCTATTTATCCTTGTATGAAAATGTCTTCCAAGTCTTTGTTGACACGGACCTCTATTAGTGATAAAAAGATAGATTCGAAGGAAGAAGACCGGACTTTCTCCAGAATACTTAATTTGGGAAGACTCATAGACCTGAAACAGAATGAACTTAGAAATAAAATTCTTTTAAAAAGGGATACTGTGTCATACACGGGTTAGGGACTGGGAGGGTGGGTCCGGAAGTTTATCTCTAACATTAATACGAGGTTCGACATCTTTACTTGATGAATAAAGTCAATAAAACCGTAGTCAGTGTTGCTACGAAAAAAAGACAAGAACCTGATTCTTGTATTCCTTACGGGTCGACCAAAGTAAGTAAGTCGGGTAGTAAATGGCTCAAAGGAAGACACGGTCCTCCACTCTCAAGAACCGCCACCTCAACTAAGTCCTTCACTTTGGGTTTGATAAAAACGTCTTATGAGGTCTTAGAATGGAACAGAACTCGCTGAAGAGACACTAATCCGTCTCAACAGTCGGACAGGTTTGGGAGGAAGTCCGGAAGGATGAACATTGGACTCGTTGGAAACCCGAGTCCTCGGACAAAACTCCCGGACGACAAATGTACCGGAAAGTAACACCAGGTAACTTCCGTTTAACACACATCCCCCCAACGGGGTCAAAGTCACTAACAAGGACCTGAAACCAGAGTCCACACTGTCTCCCACCGCTTCCTGTCAACTTTCCCGTCCACCTGTCTCACAGTCCTCAAGTCGAAACCGAGGTCACCATGGACAAAGATTCGTCTCGTGTGGGGAACGGAGGGACCGAAAGTGTTTTATTTTTTGACTTGATCTACAAGAGGTCCTTAGAAATGTTTCGGATTGTAAAATCACGAGATGACTGTTCGAAGGGACCACCGAGTCTACGAATTTTTAGGTGGACGTTACGTCCTCTGGGCTCAAGTTAGGGACCCAACCCTTCTAGGCGACCTCTTCCTTTGCCGATAGGTGAGGTCATAAAACCGGACCTCTTAAGGTACCTGTCTCCCCGGACCGACCGATGTCAGGGACCCTAACGGTTCTCAGCCTGTGTTGACTCCTTGAAAGTGAAATTAAAAGTGTCTGTTCGCATTTTGGGGTAGAGTAAAGAAGTGTGCAAGGAACGTTATCGGACAATCAAGGACACTTCCGTTCTCGACAAATAGGTCGATGTTTGGGTCGTAGGTCGTGTGTCACCCTTACGTTATTTCTCGACTCACTCAATCGCCATTTAAAGTTTTTTCTCTAAAAATAGGGTGGAGATGAGGATAGGTCTCCTTGAAGGACAGTTCCTCGATTAAGAAGGAATTCCTTCGGTCAAGATGTCTTTTAGAATTCACCACCATGAAACAAAAGAGAAGGAAAGAAAAATTTGTAAAATACTTTCACATCAACCAAATGTTGCAACATAATCACATGTCGTATCACTAAGTCAATATGTACATGTACACAAGTAAGAGAAAATCTAAGAAAGGGGTACAGCCAGTAATCCATCATGACTCATCTTAAGGGACACGATGTGTCATCCGGGAACAACTAACAGACAAAATATATCACACACATACAATTGGGGGTTAAGGATTAAATGGGGAGGGGAGTAACACAAAAGAGAAACCATCGGTATTCAAACAAAAGATCCAGACACTTAGACAAAGACAAAACATTTATATAAAACAAGAAAAAGTACCGACTCACTATAAGGTAAATATATACATGGTATAGACCAAATAGGTAAGGAGACAACTACCTGTAAGTCCACCGAAGGTACAGAACCGATAACATTTATCACGACGTCACTTGTAACCCCAAGTACATAGAAAAGTTCAATACCAAAAGAGGTCTATATACGGGTCCTCACCCTAACAACCTACTATACCATCAAGATAAAAATCGAAAATTCCTTGAAGACATGACAAGATGTATCGCCAACATGGTTAAATATAAGGGTCGTTGTCACATCCTCCCAAGGGACCATGAAAAAAAAGTCACACATACACACACACACACAAAATTTTAAGTGGATTCTTTCAAACCAATATTATACAAGGGTACATTATAGACATAGTTTGACTTCTAGACTTTATAAAGTGAGACTTGAAATTCATTTTATACGGTTATTAAAATAGAAATTTCTATTACTATATTTTATATCGTGTTTAATGTAAAAAACAAAAAAAAAAAAGGAGTCTTTACTTCATTCATATATTTCAATGTGTAACAACGAAAACCGGGACTGAATCCTCGTTTATCTGACCTTTTGTACCAAAAGAAATAACATCCTATAATCGGTCATCTTCAATTCGTTTAAACTATCCATTTGACAGAACTCTTTTTGATCGTGAAAAATTCTACGTAAAAAAACCCCCTCCCTTGTGATTATATTAAATAATTTGATAAATTTTCACAAAACATTGCACTTCATGACATACGATTTAAAAGTTATAACCATTTATGTTTATCTTTTAGGAATTTTTCAACTTTTGTGAAGATACGGAAATAGGTCAGTGTTTGTACCAATCGTAGAAAATATATTAAAGAAAGAGTGATTATTAAGAGTGATTTACAAGAGATTAGTAAGCGAGTATTAAAGAGTGATTATTACAGAAACCCCGTAGGAGAAAATTGTTTCGTACTTACCCCAGGACGAAAACACATCTCGGGACTAGATCCACGACACAAAATGGACAATTAAGTGGGTGGACAAGATTTATAACAAAGTGTGGGTGGTGATAGTTACTAGCGTACGGGAGGAATCGAGACGGTATTTGTACGTCCAACTGACTCCTGTCCGTGTGTGTGGGTCTACAGGACCACTTTAATCGAAAGTACAACACCATTGGAAACACCTTAAACGAATACTGGTGATACAAGATAAATTCCTAACTTTACATGGGATCTGTGTCCGTTCCACACTTTAGTCTGAAAATTGTCCCGTGTTCTCGATTCTGATCCACCCAGTCCTCTCCCCGGTCATAGACTCAGAGACACTTAACTTAATTCCATTACTAATGGATTTGTCATTACTATTCGTCGTTTCATGAACCCTCCCTTAGAGTCCTTAGATTTCAGGTGTCTTAAGACTACCAGAGAAACTATTCCACGACACCAGGACCAGTGAGTAGAGGGACAAGAAGAGAGGTATCACTACTTAGTGGTTGTGGTCGTCGTCTACCGTGGGTCAAGGGACTCGGTCGTCTTGGTAGGGGGAGTCTTGGGTAGTCGCCCCGAGTACTCATACGGGTTACGTGACTGGTGGGTTGTCGTCGTCGTCGTCTTCGAAGCCGAAGTCTCCTAGGTCTACCTCTCTCTCTCCTAATCCTACGCGGTCCTCCTCGAGTACTCCGTCCATACCGGAAACCACCATGGACCACCTCCGAAACACCAGTTCCGATGATCCATCCATCGGTGAACGGTAGTCTCATTTTATTTAGAAAGAGGTCTCCGTAACCTGAAGGGACCACCGAGTCTGCCATTTTCACAGACCGATGTTACGTCCTCTGGACCCAAGTTAGGGACCCAGCCCTTCTAGGGGACCTTTTCCTTTACCGTTGGGTGAGGTCATGAGAACGGACCTTTTAGGGTACCTACCTCCTCGGACCACCCGACGTCAAGTACCCCAGCGTTTCTCAGTCTTACTTGACTCGTTGAAGTGAAGTGAAGGTCTTCGTAATTTCCGGGTTTTGGGACGAGGTTTGAAGGCAAAAGATGAACGTGATAGAACTCTCAGTTTAGACACTCGTGCGTCTGATCGACATGCGTACGATTACATGTACGATTATGCGTACCGATGGAAACCGAAAGTGATGAGCAGTGATCTTCCTCTTTTTCTCATACATGGTTAATGAAAAATAGCGTTTTGAATCACCGAATTTTCTTATTGGTAAAATAAATAAATTAAAAATTTTCAAAAATAACATATAACCGTATATCCACTAGTTGTTGCAACACTCAAAGTCTACCTGTCGTTTCCCTGAGTCGGTACGTATTGTGTATATAGATAAGTGCGGATTTGAGGGGGAATAGGCCCGACGGTGTATTGTAACTCTGATCAAGGGACACGATATGTCATCCAGAAACAACCAATGGATAAAATTTATATCGTCCCATATGTACAGGTAGGGTTTGAGGGATTGGTAGGGAAAAAGGGTAGGAAGGGGGAAGGGTGGTTTATCGGAAAAATAATATAGTGTGTTAAAACACCAGTCCTCAACTCCGTCCCGAGTCGACCTGAGAAGAAGAAGATATGTATCACATCTGACTTCAGTGAAGTCAAGCCAAACCAAGTCAAGTCAGCGAGTCAGTACAGGCTGAGAAACGCTGGAGTACTTAGCGTCGTACGGTCCGGAGGGACAGGTAGTGGTTGAGGGCCTCAAATGAGTTTGAGTACAGGTAGCTCAGCCACTACGGTAGGTCGGTAGAGTAGGAGACAGCAGGTGAAGAGGAGGACGGGGGTTAGGGAGGGTCGCAGTCCCAGAAAAGGTCACTCAGTCGAGAAACGTACTCCACCGGTTTCATAACCTCAAAGTCGAAATCGTAGTCAGGAAGGTCACTTGTGGGTCCTGACTAAAGGAAATCCTACCTGACCAACCTGGAGGAACGTTAGGTTCCCTGAGAGTTCTCAGAAGAGGTTGTGGTGTCAAGTTTTCGTAGTCAAGAAGCCACGAGTCGAAAGAAGTGTAGGTATGTACTGATGACCTTTTTGGTATCGGAACTGATCTGTCTGGAAACAACCGTCTCATTATAGAGACGAAAACTTATACGACAGATCCAACCAGTATTGAAAGGAAGGTTTCTCATTCGGTAAATCACCATAAGTCGACCACCTACCCAACTGAACCTCCCAGGTTCCACCCAAATGAATTCACACACCGGAGTACCACTCCAACGACTTTCAGACCCGAATCAACCCTGATTTTGAACTTCATAAACGGGTGCCGTAGAGATCGAACCGTTAGAATCTCGTCACCTTGATAAGATAAACGTTATCGTCGAACCCAGAGGGACTCTCTTACAAGATTCTCTATCCTTAACTTTCGACGGTCACATAATCCCGGACCGAGATCTTTGACGGTGGCTTAATGCAGAAGGTATAAGAGAACTAGTTTCGTCAGTGTCACACGCGGAAGGAGGAGATTACGGGCGAGGGGAAGGGTGGGGTTTAATCTCGTCTATTGTCTCTCACAAGGTACCTCCTTTACTGTCACTTAGACATCGACAGAAACTAGACGGTACTTCGTACTTCTTTTCTCTTTTAACTCCCCCGAACTCTTTCGTTTTACGAAACGGACACCTGAGACTATCTCCCCAGACGTTTCGACGGACCCGAGATTTATCGGTGGAGACACCGTAGGAGGTGAGCAAGCACATAAGTACGTCAGTCAGGCAGGTTTCTCCCACACAGGAGTCACTCAGTCCGAGTCACGAAGGGAAGTTTTTTATTTACTTTCAGGGACTTCCTCCGGTATCGGAAAAGGGACGACTTTACCGAACCAGACACGTTCTCGTCTTAAGAGAAGACACGACGAGTTGATTACATCGTGTCCAAAAGACCGGAGTAGTCAAAACGACCGACGTAAAACCCCTCCTTCCGAAGTCAAATAACAAGATTAAGAAGTCTGAAACGGAATACTGAGTGTACTTCGTCCCATGTACCCATCGAAGGAAAGGTACAAATTCCTTTACTCATCAAAACTGACAAGGTCTTTCGAAATAACGGCCCCAGACCCCTATAATTTGTGATAAAAAAGGGAAACCATGATAATATAAACTATGAAAGTTTTTATATGTGAATGACGGTATCCATTTATTACTTAAAGAGTAGTTTATTTAAGATTTTATGTTTCATAGACATGACACACTATGGAATATGACACACTCCACCGAAGGGAACACCGAGACTATCATTTCTTAGACGGACGTTACGTCCTCTGGACCCAAGTTAGGGACCCAACCTTTCTAGGGAACCTCTTCCCTTACCGATGGGTGAGGTCAGAAGAACGGACCTCTTAAGATACCTGTCTCTTCGGAGGATCCGATGTCAGGTACCCCAACGTTTCTCAGTTTGTACTGACTCACTGATTGTTAATGTGACACACTTCAAATTTTTGGTACTACTTAATTTTCTTAAGGAATCTGTCAGAAACTTTTACGCCCTTCACTTATATTTAACACGAAACAACAAGACAACTTGATAGGAGATTTAAACTCCTTATGTTGAAACATTATACTGGTAATAATACGAAAAAATGGGACTCCTAAATACAGACTTAAAAACATCAATAAAGTCCCATTGTCAACAAATATGACAAAAATCTATATGCGATAGTACAAAGAATCGTCCTTTACTAACATAATACCAAAAGACAGAAACCTATTACTAAGATGAACCTTATTATATAGATAAAATATTATATCTCATTTAATTTATCGTCATCTCATCGTAAATATCTAAAATTACCAAAAAGGGGGGTGTTTCGATACTGATAGGACGTTTCTTACTGAACGAAGAGTCAAAGACAGAACGAGACAAAGAGAAAGAGAATGGGGTGGAGGAGGAAAGGGTGTCTTTCGTAAAGACTTTTCCCCACCTCCTTTCACGGGGTCTAACAAAGGGAATACGGTTGGAATCCACGGAAACTTGGTCTTACAATCATAACTACCAAGCATAATGTCTTTATGGTTGGTTCAAGGAATTTACGACTAGGGATCTCCGACACCTTGAGTTCTCATAAAACGAAGTAGTGTCCCAGTAAAGGGGACATGTCCTGGTACCCCTCTTTATGGCAGGTCTAAACGAGTGTCTCCAAGTGTATCAATCGAAACTTGCACGTTCGTGTGTGTATATCTCCTCCTCTACCTTGCCCACCAAGACTACAGAAGAGTAGAAATAATACCTCTACTGTGGTCGGAATACCGTCTTTCACTTCTCCTTGATTTTTCGGAGAACTACTTTCACTTTCTCCTCTCACTTTTTCAACCGAATTTCGAGTTGTAAGTCTTTTACTTCTAGTACCGTAGGCCAGGGTAGTGAAGTACCCTTTATCTACCCCTTTGTCACCTTTGTCACAGTCTGAAATAAAACCCCCCGAGGTTTTAGTGACGTCTACTACTGACGTCGGTACTTTAATTTTCTGCAAATGAGGAACCTTCTTTTCAATACTGGTTGGATCTATCGTATAACTTTTCGTCTCTGTAATGAAACGTTGTTCCCAGGCAGATCAGTTCCGATACCAAAAAGGTCACCAGTACATACCTACACTCTCAACCTGACACTTCTTTCGACTCGTGGCTTCTTAACTACGAAAACTTAACACCACAACCTCTTCTGAGAACTCTCAGGGAACCTGACGTTCCTCTAGGTTGGTCAGGTAAGATTTCCTCTAGTTGGGACCCACAAGAAACCTTCCTTACTACGACTTCAACTTTGAGGTTATGAAACCGTTTGAGTACACTTCTCAACTGAGTAACCTTTTCTGAAACTACGACCCTCCCTAACCCCCGTCCTCCTTTTCCCCTGTTGTCTCCTACTCTACCGATCTACCGTAGTGACTGGGATACCTGCACTCAGACTCACTTGAGACCCTCAACCACTACCTGTCCCTCCGGACCGCACGACACTAAGTACCCCAGCGTTTCTCAGCCTGTGCTGACTCGCTGACTTGACTTGACCTGTCCTTCTTTCCAGATATCTCTGAAAAAATTCGTCACCTTCTTCAAAAGGAGGTAGGTCTTAATCGAACGAAGAGTCCCAGTTTCTATAATAAATTCTGGCATGTTATTTACCACAATCTCACTACTGCCAAAAGACCCCGTGAACGGTTCTACAGACTAACAAGTCCACACCTAATACACATAGTAGAACCACACATCAAAACAAAAAAAAAAAAATGAAGAAAGAAAACAACGAAACGAGAATTCGTAGTGATAAACTTGAATTACCTGACCTTCATTTTCACTATGGACCGAGTGGACAAACCGACGGAAGATCGTAGACCATCCTTCCATCTCCGTGAAACCGGGACTTCTCGAGACTTCTAACAGTCAAGGTAAACAAGAAAGACAGGGTGAGGGGCAAGAAGTATCAGTTGTTGACGGACTTATAGGAAACGAGAGACCCGTGAATCATCAAGCGGACGTACCATTCAACGAAGTCAGCACAGGCTGAGACACTCTAGGGTACCTGACATCGGACGGTCCGAGGAGACAGGTACGTTAAGAGGTCCGTTCTTATGACCTCACCCAACGGTACGGGAAGACGTCCTCTAGAAGGACTGGGTCAAATAGGTTGGGTGTAGGGAATACAGAGGACGTGACCGTCTGTTCCAAGAAATGGTAAACACGTCGGACCATTAAACGGACCAGGGGGACGTCAAACGTACTCCCGGGACCGACAGATCGGACAGGAGAGTCTCGGGAACGGGACGTCCGTCCGGAACTGGAAGGAGAGTGTCCTCGTAAAGACCCTCTCTTCGGGCAAGGACAGGAAGTAGAGATCCATCCTTTCCCAAAACCATGTAAAATTATTCATCTTACTTAAATAAGGGATTAAGAACCCTTTAATAGTGATGAGACATAAAAAAAATTTTTGATAATAAATAAATAAAAACCGAGGAAGCCCAGAAACAACGTCGTGTATCCTAGAAAATGACACCACATGTCAGAATCACCGAAGAGCCGCACACTCTAGAATCAAGGGACTGGTCCCTAACTTGGATACAGTGGACGTAAAGTTCGTGTCTCAGAATTGGTGACATGACGGTCACTTCAGGGGACCTTCGAGGAATATATGACACATTTATAACAAAATAAAAAGGAAGAAGAAGAAAGACGAAAAAACGGTAACAAGGAGATCTGTACATCAGACGCCTCTTTTGTTAAGGAACCAGGAACAAGGTGTTAGACTGCATATGGAAAACTACGGTTGACTTTAGTACACCTTCTATAATTGTGTTACTTAAACTCCTTTCAGACTAATGTCTAGACTTCACTTGAAGGTAATAAAGTCCTACCTTTTAATAAAAGACTAAGGAAAAAAACAGAACAGACAAATAAGTGAGTTGTAAACGTATCACGTTTTATTATTTTTCTATTTGCTCTGTACCGACGGAAGTCTATTGAATGTAAAATAGTGACCTCTGTTTTACTAATTAGACTTAATCACCGGTCTTCCTACTTAAGTTTGACAAGGGATGAAACACCCCAAGGTCACCGACGGTAGAAACTGAAAGTACTAACCTCGTCTCTGGTCTAGTGGACTCGGGTCTCAAGACCCTTTCCTCGTATTACACGAAAAACGGAAGGAAAAGTCAGGGGTGTCCGATCGTTCAACAACCTATTGATGTCTTAATCCTAGTTTCCCGACCACTCCAAACCATAGAGGGGACTAATCGTCAAAAAAATTCATCCTCTCAAAACAAGTTTAACTAAGGATACGTAATTGTAACCGACGACATCGTCGTGTCAACTTAACGAACATAGACTATTGACTACTTAATAGAGCTTTGTACCGTCCACGAGGGTCCCGTCCCCACGGTTGTCCGGGTTTCCCTAGGGTCGGTCCAGACGTCTTGCACCGGAATAATCCTTTGAGAGACGAAAGTCACAGAGAGTGTCTGGAATACCTCTTACTGAAAAGCACTTTCTGTAAGAGGTAACAGGCACTATTACTCTCAAAATAAAAAACGACCACTTCGCCAAAGTCCAAGTAGTTTCATTATCGTTGGGACCTTTTCTTTCGTTAAGAGTCCTTAAGGGACCACCAGGTCACCAATCCTAAGACTCAAGAGTGACGACTCCAGGGTCGAAGTTAGGGACCGGACCCTTGATTCTAGGGTGTTCGGTGTACTGGTTTTTGTTTTGTTTTTTTAGAATCGACCTGTTACACGAAGAACGATAGAAAAGTAATTTAATATTGATCATCATCAACAAAAACAACAAAAACAGACTGACTGTATTCTCTTTCGTAAAACGATTAACTTTTGTTAGGTCTGAGTTGTCTGAAGTCTCTAAAAGGACCACCAGGTCACCACTTCTACGACGCGAAGGTTCCGTCCCCCATGTTCAAGACAGGGAGCAGTCCCTTCATCCTAGGGTGTACGGTGCGTCGGTTTTGTTTGTTTGGGTTCACCAAGACAGAACAATGGAAAAGAGGGACTGGAAGTTGGGGTCCCGTCTAGAGTCGAAGACCTTTTGGTGAGACGACTCCCACGACACGAGACCTCCACCCTTTTGACATTCTTCCCCTTTTCTTCTTCTGGACTATTACATACTAAGGTAAATATATAGTAAGACCCTTTCCGTCTCGATGTCTCTGTCGTCTTCTCACAGTCTCAATCCCCACTTCCTCCCCGAGGGACGTTTCCTCTCCGTGAGCCCCTAAACCCCTCACTCTTGTGTCAAGAGACAGAATCAACCCCATCGACAAAGTGTCGACATAATCCATGAACAGTTTTGAGTCTTGGCATGTTAAAGTGTTTCACACTGGTAGTCAGTCAAGTCAAGTCAAGTCAGCGAGTCAGCACAGACTGAGAAACGCTGGGGTACTTAGCGTCGTGCGGTCCGGAGGGACAGGTAGTGGTTGAGGGGCTCAAATGAGTTTGAGTGCAGGTAGTTCAGCCACTACGGTACGTCGGTAGAGTAGGAGACAGCAGGGGAAAAGGAGGACGGGGGTTAGGGAGGGTCGTAGTCTCCGAAAAGGTCACTCAGTTGAGAAGAGTACTCCACCGGTTTCATGACCTCAAAGTCGAAATCGTAGTAAGGAAGGTTTCTTTAAGGTCCCGACTAGAGGGAATCTTACCTGACCAACCTAGAGGAACGTCAGGTTCCCTGAGAGTCCTCAGAAGAGGTTGTAGTGTCAAGTTTTCGTAGTTAAGAAGTCGTGAGCCGAAAGAAGTGTTAGGTTGAGAGTGTAGGTATGTACTGGTGACCTTATTGGTATCGGAACTGATCTGTCTGGAAACAACCGTTTCATTACAGAGACGAAAAGTTATACGATAGATCCAACCAGTATTGAAAAGAAGGTTCCTCATTCACAGAAAATTAAAGTACCGACGTCAGTGGTAGACGTCACTAAAACCTCGGGTCTTTTTATTTCAGACTGTGACAAAGGTGACAAAGGGGTAGATAAAGGGTACTTCACTACCCTGTTCTACGGTGCTAGAAGTAAAAGACTTACAACTCGAAATTCGGTTGACAAAGTGAGAGGAGAAAGTGAAAGTAGTTCTCCGAAAAACCAAGGAGAAGTGAAAGACGGTATTCCCACCACAGTAGACGTATAGACTCCAATAACTATAAAGAGAGCCGTCAGAACTAAGGTCGAACACGAAGAAGGTCAGGTCGCAAAGAGTACTACATGAGACGTATATTCAATTTATTCGTCCCACTGTTATACGTCAGAACTGCATGAGGAAAAGGATAACCCTTGGTCAGACAACAAGGTACAGGTCAAGATTGACAACGAAGGACTGGACGTATATCCAAAGAGTTCTCCGTTCAGTCCACCAGACCATAAGGGTAGACAAAGTCTTAAAAGGTGTCAAATAACACTAGGTGTGTCACTTTCCGAAACCGTATCAGTTATTTCGTCTTTATCTACAAAAAGACCTTGAGAGAACGAAAAAGGTCCTAGGTCGCCTACAACCGTTAAACTAGAGACCAAGGAGACGGAAAAGATTTTGGTCGAACTTGTAGACCTTCAAGCGGCAGTACATCACACTGGTACTGATATACATTTATTTTTATCATTACTTCATTTTAATAACGTGTCTTTTCTGTCCATCTTTTATAAATTTTATTAGTTTTGGTTTTTCCTTGTATTAGCAGTAGATAAGAAAATGGAGTTCTCTCGACACTTCTACAACCACTAAAGAAAGGTCAGAAACATACATAGAAATTTTTATATATATATATAAATTAAATTTTGTTTTGACCATCATATAATATGATGACACACAATGGAGAAAAGAATTACATAAAACTCTTCATTAGATAAATAAGACATAGTCGGTACCTTCACCACGAAACTCAAACCTGGATAGATAAAATCCAACGGACCTTAGGAAAGATGTCGTTCCGACCTGTATTTAAAATTTTTTGGTACTTGGTGTGTACGGGTGTTCTGATATCTGATAAGACGACAATGTCGAATTTTTGGTTGTGTTATAAACGAGTCATAGTATTTCCCGTACAAATGTCGAAATGGGTCACTTTACCTTTTAAACTCATTGACCAGTCTTTAACTCTTTGTTCGAAGAGTCAGGGATAAACAGGGAGACTTTCTTGTTAAGGAATTCTACTTTTGTCTGAGAACCGAAATAGACTCATCTCATAAGGTAACAAAATAAGTAAGTTTATACTTCGAACCCCAGAAAGACCGAGTTTCTGCTAAAGACTGACCTCCTGAAGGACAGTCGGGGGTCCCGGACCTTCTTAGAATTCATCTCTTCGGAATCGAGGGAGACACAACAACTCTTTGGCAATAATAAGAGTCCGTCTGAGTCGTGACGAAAGTGGGGGTAGGAAGTGAATTAACCCCGAGTCACCTGTCCTCTTTCGTCGAACAGTCTGTTTTTACGACTGAGTCGAACCGGAGACTAACGGTCCTGTCGCCCATGGTCCCCTCTCCCGAACCCGCCCTCCGGAGCCTTAAGAAACCGTCCAGAGTGTCTAAAGACACCCCGAACTGTCGGTGATAACCCAGACCGCCCGGTCGACCGGCCGGAGAAAGTCGGTAAGGACTGACTCCCGGGACCCCTCTCTGTGTGGGCCGACACTCGTTCCGACCAGGTCCCTTCCGAGGCTTCAGACAACAAACAGTACACTTCTTGTTGATAAATCTCTCCAATTTTTCACAGTATAGTATCGTATTTATCACCGTCGAAGTACCTCAGTACGGAAGTCGTGTACCCCGATACTAAGGAAAATCTTTTCGTAAAGTCCCTTAATCCAAAGCCCCAACTGGTCCTTGTAGTCACCAGTACAACAGGTGGGTACCTAGGGTGATCTCATCGGACCGACACATGTAAGTAAGTAAGTGAGTAAACAAGGTTGTACAAGATCCGGGACTTACGTGTCGTCACTTGATTATCCGAACAAGAAATGGAAGTATCTCAAAGGTAAGATTGACGACAGTCACAAGATAAACGGATGTCCAGGACCTTTATTAAGCAAAAGATTTTTTTAATGGTTAAGGAAATTTTTCCTGTGACAACTTTCTACAATATTTTAGTTTGTGTAAATTTTAAAAATAAATAAAAATTTACAAATAAAAATATGTTAATTTTTGAAATAACTTTATATCAACTAAATGTCACAACACAAACAAAATCCACATGTCGTTTCACAAAGTCATTGTATATACACACACACATACATATAGTAGAGACACTATATCCCTTACAAACGGATCCCGGTATGTACGACATACCGACTTTAGGACCCTTTCGAAATAGTCTTAAACTCTCACTACCTTTTTCGGTTTTTACCTTTTATGACTCGAAAGAATTAGTAATCAATTTAACCAGTTGGTTAAACTTAACCGTACTCTTTCGTAAAGCTGGGGACCCACCCCTTCAAGGGGACCTCCTCCCGTATTGTTGGGTGAAGTCATAAGAACGGACCCCTTAGGGTACCTGTCTCCTCAGACCTTCCGATGTCAACTACCCCAGCGTTTCTCAACCTGTGTTGACTTCGCTGACTCGTGCGTATATAAGAAAAAAGTCTAATAAAAGGTAATATCCAAGAACTCTAAAAAATCTATTAAAAATTTGAAAGGAAAAGTAAAGCAATGTACCGTAACCGGTATAACAGGTACAACATGTCATGTAGGAAAATCGAATAGAATATGGGTTATCACACATAGAGGGAGAGAGGGTGGGTACATAATAGGGGTTGAGGGTGTGACCATTGGTGACCAAACAAGAGATATAGACAATATAAACGATCAAAGAACATTAAAAATTAAGGTGTATATTCACGATAACGTGTAACAGAAAGAGACAGACTTAAATAAAGTGAACCGTATCACGGGAGGCTCAGGTGGGCCCAACGACGTCTACCGTTTTAAAACAAAAAAATTCCGACTCATCATGTTTGTGTAAAAAATTTTACCTCCAAGTGGTTCAAACTTGTTTCCTTTTCGTCGAAGTATAAAGACTAGAATAGAGACTCCACATTTCTTTATGAGGTAGAACTTTAAGTAAGTCGATAAAAAAAAATTCACTTTTCCTCTTATAGATTTAATATTACAAAGGGAATTACACTAAGATTTCCTATTGTCTCTAATACCTTGTTGTGTTTTGACAATATATGTAGAACTTAATTTCTCGTAGTTCTTCCGGCACCAATTATTAATCCCTGAGTTGTTTACAGAAAGGGTTTCACAGTCTTAAAACTTATAAGAAAGGATCACTGTCGGACCCAGACCGTCGACTCGGACACACTACTCCATAAAGGTTTCTCTCCGAGGTCCTTTACACTGTTACTTCAAGATCTTAGGGAACCGTGTCTCAATTTTTCTTTAAATGTACCCGTACCCAAAAAAGGGGGGATATTACTTCCAGTTATTAAACCGTAAGACGGGGACTTCAGGGAGTCCCAAAACCGTCGCTCTCGTTGAAGAGACGTGGTCTTATTAAAAAAATTACAATCCTAAAGTTTTATAACAGAAAGAAAAGAAAAAAACAAAGATGAGTGAGGTGGGGAATATTAATTTTGTTAGGTTAGAAGGTAAAAACATCATAGGGACCGGTGTGTGTGAATTTAGTTTGTCTAGTGGGAGTCTTCTTCAATAACAGAAGGAAACAGAAACTTCATGTAAGGTCGCTCCCGGTCTCGACCGACCGACCGCTCTCTGTGAGGGAAGTGGGTCCTGCCTGTCCCGATGTCCCGCGAAAGTTGACGACAAATGGGAGAGTGGAGGAGACAACTAAATAAGGTGCCCGTCCGCCGTCCGGTCACCCCTCAACCTCCCTCTCCTCCTAACTTCAAGAGAAGGTCCCTGTAGAAGGAGAATACTTAGTCGTAAACAGAAAGTGGGTGATTCGGGAGGTCGATAAAATTTGTGGTAGGGTTAGGGGTCGGGGAGCCTCTCCTGTGAAAATTTGGGTGTATATATATTAATAAGCGAAGTCCTTCGATCTACCTTCTGGTGTTTGAGACTTCCTCTAAGAGTCCGGAAATAAAACATGGTCAGAAATGTGGGGGTCGAACGACGAGGACGACGATTCAGAGAAGTCAACACAGGCTGAGACACGCTGGGGTATCTGTCGTCGGGTGGTCCGAGGGGGCCGGAACCCTAAAAGGTCCGTTCTTGGGACCTCACTCAACGGTAAAGGAAGAGGTTACGTACTTTCACTTTTCACTTTCACTTCAGCGAGTCAGTACAGACTGAGAATCGCTGGGGTACCTGACGTCGGATGGTCCGAGGGGGCAGGTACCCTAAAAGGTCCGTTCTCATGAGCTCATCCCACGGTAACGGAAGAGATGGGGGTCGAACCTACATCTCCTTTTTTTTTTTCAACACCACCTCCTCCCATCCCCACCCCAATGGTCCCCGTCGAAAGGTCTAGAAAGACTTTTGTCCGGAAATTGTAGAATTGAACATTGAGACGACCGACACGAACACTTAAGGGCCCTGTGATCGAGGTGGGTATATGTAACTTTGCCTAGTCTCTCCGGTCAAGCTAGAGAAAAGGTTAAGTCTCTCTCTTTCACACAAGTCCTTCACTTTGTCTTGGGAAACAATTTAGGAGATTTGACGGACTTCCTCCCCGAAGGGACCATCGAGTCGACCATTTCTTAGACGGACGTTACGTCCTCTGGGTCCAAGCTAAGGACCCAAGTCTTTTATGAAGTCTATTCCCTATCCGATAGGTGAGGTCATAAGAACCTGAGGAGACCACCGAGTCTGGAATTTTTTAGACGGACGTTACGCCCTCTGGACCCAACCCTTCTAGGGGACCTCCTCCCGTACTGTTGGGTGACGTCATAAGAACGGATCTCTTAGAGGTACCTGTCTCCTAGGACCGCCCGATATCAGGTACCCCAACGTCTCTATGTTGACCTGTTGATTCGTGTGTTTGTGTTGGACTTCTTCCGTCGTTGACCATAAAGGTACAAGATTGACACTTTCGTCCGAGTCTCTTTACTCTATTACGCGGGTTCAGGGCGTCGATCATCCACTTTCCCGACTGTCAAACTCCAGAACTCCAGACGGTTGGAGTCAGGAACCGAAAGGAGAGAGACAGCGACTGACACATCACCGACACTCTTGCCTGAGACCCCGGTCTAGGACCCTTTCAACGAATCGGACAGACGCGGAGTCACAGGAGTAGATATTTTACCTCTCTCGACCCGACAGCTCCTACTTTACTTTATCATACAATTATGTGAATCCTGTCACGAAGTGTTCAACATTCACTATACGTTCATAATCGATTATAGAAACATAGGATTTTGTAAATCGTGGTAGTCATCGAGTAAAATAATCGACGGAGGGACACGGTCCAAGAACTATTTATACGAAAAATTAGAAATATTGGTCGGTCGTCCTATTTAGAATTTTCAGTAAAAAAAAGGTCTAATTGTTTGACTTTTTTTTCACATCGATGAGATTCCTCATCGACTCGACCTTAAATTCGAAAGTAGTAAAACTAAGGTTCTTGTGAAAAAAAAAAAGGATACGGTTCGGGTCCAGTACAGGTCATCGTAAATGCGGAGTTGTTCACAAACTTTTAAGGTCACCGGTCATCGGGTCTCTTAACTCTTCGTCGGTCAGGATGGTTACTTACCTGATGTAGTCTACACGGAGGTTAGACCCTATCTCCCTTAGAAGGAAGAAGGTACACTGTCAGGTAATTATCAAACTCTCGGTGTCAACGGTGAGTCGTAGAGAAAATTTGTCAGGGGAACGAAGAAGTACCCTGAAAGAACCACCGAGTCTACCACTTCTTAGACGGACGTCCCGCCCTGTACGTCCAAACTAGGGACCGAGTCTTTCCAGGGGACCTCCTCCTTGGGTGAGGTCATAAGAACGGACCCTTTAGGGTACCTGTCTCTCCTCGGACCACCCGATATGTCAGACACCCCAATGTTTCTCAGCCTGTGCTGACTCGTTGAAGTGAAAGTGAACGAAGAAGTATCTGTATTATGGGGACTGGAGAAGGGTGCAACTTAAAAGAGGAAACCAGTGAGAAACATTTTTAGCACTGTCACATCTTGTCTCTGAACCTACGTCAGAACGTACACCTCCAACCATCTAGGCACTTACGTCATCTTTATCTTCGTCACGATTGATGAACTCAACCTTTCTTCCAAACCTCGTATATCTACAGTCCCTCTCTCTGGGATGATCCGCACCGGGAAGAGGTAATAAAAAACAACATCGGACAAAGGGGAGATCTTAGGAGTGGTTCGTCCCATGATAGACATAAAAAGTAACGACACACGGACGACGACTCCACGGACCGGAGACGACCAGAGTTATCATAAAAAATTTTTATTAAAAAAAATAATATAAACCGACGTGACCCAGAAGGAGCGACGAGTCCGAAAAGAGATCAACGCTGCTCACCCTCGATAAAAGATCAACACCACACTTCCGAAGAACAACGACATCGAAGAAAACAAAGTCTACCCGAGATCCCGTACGTCCGAAATCATAAACACTGTACACCCGAGTCATTAATGTCGAAGACCCGAGGTTTCGTGTCCGAACCATCAACACGACGAACCCGAATCAACGAACCTCCGTACACCCTAGAAGGACCTGGTCCCTAACTTGGGTACAGAGGACGTAACCGTCCGCCTAAGAAATGGTGACTCTATGGTCCCTTCAGGAGAGGTATCATAAAAAAAAAAAAAATTATTTATGTCCATGTTTACTTAATCAGAAATACCCCAGAAACCCTCTGTCAACCGACTCTAAACCTTCATCCTCTCCACCACTACCGTAATTCTTTTTTGAACTTCAATCGTCCTTCTCGACGAGATCCCGGTCCACTCCTTACATGAACACTCTGCACTTCAAAGTCTGGGGTCTACCTGTACAATAAAACCTGAAGTCCCGACCCTTTCCCCGTCCACCACCGAACGACACCAGTAGTCCTTTCCGTAAGACCCTCTTTCCGTCACCTTGTCTTGGAGATTTCCACCTCCTCTTTACCGGACTACTTCTCCCTGGGTTTCATGACTGTTCAGGTCCTTTGACATCTGAACAAACCCTCCTGTCCACCCACCGTCACCTTCCCTGTGACCCTCCCCTAGACACTTATCTGAACGACTGGACCTCACCTCCATCCTCCACTCTCTGTTTGGTTTCCGAGCCTACACGAAGGTCGAATCGAAGACAATAGGACGTACCTGACCCCCCTCCACCCCTCCCTCGTGTCCCAATCCCGTCGACGTGGCGGTCGAGACTCCAGACTCAGTGTAGGATCTGGTCGGAACAAGTCGACGGGGCATACGTTCAGTCAAGTGAGTCAGGTCACGGGGTAGAAGTCGGAAACGGAGTCGACAAGGTAGTCAGAGTTGAGGTGTAGAACCAGTTTGATTTCAGTCCACAAGCGGAAAGTAAAGACGGGTACACTCCCTTCGCCTACAGTACACCGTCGATTTTAGTGTGACCTAGATCCCGAATTAAATATGGATTTAAATCAAATCAATAAAAAAAAAAAAATTCATTTTTAGGAGGGAACAAACCTACTTCTGTACAGTCCTACTCCTGTACAGTCACTCCAATCAAGAAAATAAAGGTTCGGAATCTAAAACATGACGAGAAGAAGTTAAATACTTGTCTTTATCCTTTGAATGAAAGTAAGTTTTTCTCTGATCTGGAAATTTTTAAGATTTATACATTATATAATAATTTATATATTAATATATAGAATATATTTTATATTAACTTACTTTACTTCGAAGAGTAAAAACAGGTTAAGGTAATTTTAAATTAAAATACAATATATTTTTCCAAATGTTTGGATAGGAACAAAAAAAAAAAAAAAATTTGATATAAAAATTGGAACGACTGAGTACTACTTAAAGTGTGAAGCAAATTAGAAGGTTCCACTTTCGACTAGTCCTTTTTCACAGTTTGGTGAGTTTCACCTAATCAAGGTACAACATCACACTGAAAATTCTACTAAATAAAAATGAAATCAAAACAACCCTAACCTTATGTCTTGTACTCCATGGTCACTCTTATTACAAATCAATTGTGAATAATTTACTAGAACATACGGTCGTGACGAGATACGTGTCACTTAATGGAGTAAATAGTGGTGTCGAAAGGATAACCCACCTAAGATAATAATAGGGGTCAAATGTATAGTCTTTGTTTTTATAATTTATTGACCGACCCTCTACCGTACCGGTCCCAAGCCTGGGTTCGTAGACCGGGGTCTACGACAAGGACTGCTGAGACGGGAAGACGAGTGGAAGACACAATCCTCGTCCTTTTTGTGTTATCCTAGTAAAGTAATCCTGCCGTATACTCGGACCGATCAACCCTACATATTTTATCTGATAACAAAATAAGTATAAACACCAACCCCCACTCTTAACTGACAAGAATCAATTAAAAAAGAAAATAATAATTAATATTAACTTTTATAAAGGCAAACTTAAGGTCGTCATAAAAGTAAAGAAGTGACTCACTTATAAATAGTTCATGGATCATATACAGACCCAACAATATGTGTCACCCCTGTGTCTTCACTTGTACTATTTATTCTAGAGAAAGGAGACCTCGAATGTGAGATTTCTCTTCCTGTCTGTCATTTATTACAGTCAACGGTACTTCTTGTAAATTATTACATTAGAGACTTCTCTAACGTAGACAACTCTATCTGTAGTCACTCCCTTACTTGAAACCCTTCTAGACTCGTCACACAAGGTTCGTCTTCTTTGTCAACCTTGTCTCCGGTTTTCACCCTCCTCGTCACCCTTCCCTTACTCCCTCACTCCCCCCAGTACAGGGTCTGTTTCCTCCTCTGTACTCACTACAGTCCGTCCGAACCACCTGGTGACACCTATCCCTCGTACACCGAAATCTCGGTCCCCGGTTATAGCGGAAGTGTCACCGACGACACTGAATTCTTACCAGAGTATTATTAGAATTATTACCTGAACGGACCACCGAGTCTGTCATTTCGTAGACAGATGTTACGTCCTCTGGGCCCGAGCTAAGGACTCAGTCCTTCTAAGAGACTTCCTTTATCGTCAGGTGAGGTCATGATAACGGACCTTTTAGGGTACCTGTCTTCTAGAACCATCCGATATCAGGTACCCCAACGTTTCTCAGCATGTGCTGACTCACTGAAGTGATGTGAAGTATCGTCAGAGCTTCTTTCACAACGTAGTAGAAGGGTGGGGCTTTTGGAAAGACAGAGTCTGACCGGATTAAATATAAAGCCTCGAACAAAAGTCCATATAAGTTGTGTAATAGACATCAGAGAATAAACAATCAATAAACTTCGACTTTTTACTATAGCACTCGGGGGATGTCCGTCTTGTTTCGTAACGGAGAATACTATTACCCCCAGTTTAGCAGTTTCATAACTTAGTAAACCTTTTATACCTACACCTCCTTACCTTGAAGTCCATAGAAAGTAAATTTTATCTCCCTCCTCTTCACTTTACCGTGGTAATTTGCAAAGGTGGTTGTATCATTTTGAAGTAGGTCGAAACCCATAATATTTAGTCAAGTCAAGTCAATGAGTCAACACAGGCTGAGAAACGCTGGGGACTTAGCGTCGTACGGTCCGGAGGGACAGGTAGTGGTCGAGGACCTCAAATGGGTTGGAGAACAGGTAGTCCAGTCACTACGGTAGGTCGGTAGAGTAGGAACCAGTAGGGGAAGAGGAGGACGGGGGTTAGGGAGGGTCGTAGTTTCAGAAAAGGTTACTCAGTTGAGAAGCGTACTCCACCGGTTTTATAACCTCAAAGTCGAAGTCGTAGTCAGGAAGGTTACTTGTGGGTCCTGACTAGAGGAAATCCTACCTGACCAACCTAGAGGAACGTCAGGTTCCCTGAGAGTTCTCAGAAGAGGTTGTGGTGTCAAGTTTTCGTAGTTAAGAAACCACGAGTCGAAAGAAGTGTCAGGTTGAGAGTGTAGGTATGTACTGGTGTCCTTTTTGGTATCGGAACTGATCTACCTGGAAACAACCGTTTCATTACAGAGACTAAAAATTATACGACAGATCCAACCAGTATTGTAAGGAAGGTTCCTCATTCACAGAAAATTAAAGTACCGACGTTAGTGGTAAAAGTCACTAAAACATCGGAGGGTTTTATTTCAGACTGTGACAAAGGTGACAAAGGGGTAGATAAAGGGTACTTCACTACCCTGTTCTACGGTGCTAGAAGTAAAAGACTTACAACTCGAAATTCGGTTGGAAAAGTGAGAGGAGAAAGTGAAAGTAGTTCTCCGAAAAATCAAGGAGAAGTGAAAGACGGTATTCCCACCACAGTAGACGTATAGACTCCAATAACTATAAAGAGAGTCGTCAGAACTAAGGTTGAACACGAAGAAGGTCGGGTCTCGAAGAGTACTACATGAGACGTATATTCAATTCATTCGTCCCACTGTTATACGTCAGAACTGTATCAGGAGAAGGATAAACCTTGGTCAGACAACAAGGTACAGGTCAAGATTGACAACGAAGGACTGGACGTATATCCAAAGAGTTTTCCGTTCAGTCCACCAGACCATAAGGGTAGACAAAGTCTTAAAAGGTGTCAAATAACACTAGGTGTGTCACTTTCCGAAACCGTATCAGTTATTTCGTCTTTATCTACAAAAAGACCTTGAGAGAACGAAAAAGGTCCTAGGTCGCCTACAACCGTTAAACTAGAGACCAAGGAGACGGAAAAGATTTTGTTCGAACTTGTAGTCCTTCAAGTACCAAGTACATAACGACTTCGGACCGAACCTCTTAAAACTCGTAATGAAATGATCGAACACTCTACTCACGTCAACACCCCATCAAATTCGTAAGAAACCGTAACGGAAAGAAACCCTAATCTTACTTTTGACTGAAAAAGGTCAGGACACCGGTGACGACTCAAAAGGTTTAAACGACCGTATGACTCACGTCGTGAAAGTGTCGTAGTAGAAAGTCCTTAACTTTGTCGAGTTAACCTTAAGGTAGTGGAGGTAATCGAAACAAGCATCACTACGAATAATATTTATCAGGAAAACTTAAAGTAAATATATAAATCGGTGAGTGTTTGTAAGAAAATTTTATTTATGAGATAATCTTGATAGGGTCCTCATTGAATTTACTTGTCCCTTCGAATTTTATCATTTTGATATAATAAAAAATATAAAGATATTATTATTAAGTATAATAATACTTTCTTACAGCGAGTCAGCACAGACTGAGAAACACTGGGGTACCTGATATCGGATGGTCCGAGAAAGCAGGTACCTTAAAAGGTCCGTTCTTATGACCTCACCCCACGGTAAAGGAAGAGGTCCCCTAGAAGGACTGGGTCCCTAACTTGGGTCCAGAGGATGTAACATCGGTCTACGAAATGGTAGACTCGGTGGTTCCTTCAGGTATTATTATTAAGTATATATAACATATATATATAAAAATAAGTTACTTCAAGGTCTTTACTAATAATCCAAATTTAAGTCTGGTAGACCTTTAACGTTTAAATAGATCATAAGAATTCTTTATATCACTACTTTAACGTAGTGTACATTTCTTTACGTCGTTAGAGAAGTTTAACATACAAATTTTCATATCGGCAAATCTCCACTTGAGGTGTAAATAAGTCTTACCAACCTCTTACCCTTATAAGACCAATTTCAACTAAAAGAAAAAACCTATTACTTCCAATAAAGGACTTCCTAGAAACGTAAATGACAGATATTTCCTGATATTTCCTGATTTTTAATGTAGTAACTGATCGACAAAAGTCTGACACCACACACATATACTCACACAAACTCCCCAACCACCCGAGACACAAGGAGTGTGGTCCAGGTTAGGGACAATAAGAATACACACTTCGGAGGTCCATTCGAAACCAATCTTCTATTCCAAAGATTACTTGTGACGAATGGTGTATTTCTGTTGATATCGTTTATTAAGTCAAAAAGATGTACATAAGTCTTCCATGAAGATTCTAACCTTAATACCTGATTTTAGAGGAAAAAATCCCCCCGTCAAACGAAAAGTATCTAATGACTCATTTTAAATCCAATCAATTTATAACTTAATAAACTTTAGACGTACTTGTCTTCACTTGGTCCTCGGGAAAGATCTGTCCCATAAATAAAGTCATATTTAATTTTTACGTCAAAGAATAGATAGTCTAGAAGTACCAAACACTATCAGTACGATGGTATTGAGGATCCTTGTCACACTACTTGTGATCATTGGCTTTCGAAAATATCGGCTACTGAAGTGATCTGAACAGATCTGTCGTCAATGAGACAACGACTGATTTTAGTAGTGAAGAATCCCGACCTTCTCTAGATTCCGTCTGGGACATTGAATCTACCGGACTTATAAGACAAACGACAACATCGGAACCAAAACCCCAAACTACCTACCGTTCTGGTCACTAAGTCGAACCCATCCCCCTTTCACTATCCGTATTTGTACCTTCCCGAATTGAGACCAAAACCTGTGTACCTTTTTATATGTGTTCAAAATAAGAGACCTTTGTCGTCGTTTAAACTTTCCTTAGACTACAGACCAGCACAAACAGTTTTATCCTCTCTGAGGGACCTCCAATATAGATCTCTTTCATTAACGTCAGTTTAAACATTTGAAACCTAACTGAGAGGAACCGTTTTAGTACAATCGAAATTTTTTTACGACCGCAAAATTAAAAACGATTACTTTAGGTATACGATAGTTTGTCAATTAGTAGTTCACTCGAGACCTAACCTAGACGTACGAAGAGGCTTGAAGTAGGTCAAATCAGCTGTCTTATCTTTTTGGCTAACTGATTGTTTGAAAATTTGGCCAACGAAACGAGAGGACCAATAGTAGATTTTGACGGTCAACACTAAATTGTGTCTCGGACTTGACACATTAAGGTGTCGAGATGACCCGACATTCACCGTTTCTGGTCTTATATGAACGACCAGGTCTTCTCAGGTCAACGAACTGACTGAATCTAAACCAGACTAGTGAACCCTATTTTTATCGGAACAGGAACTCTTTCACAGAACTCTCCAGAAATATACTAAACCCACAAATTCGTCAAACCCACCCAACCTGTCAACGAGGCAGTCACGAAACTCCCGTCTATAATGTACTCGAAGAGTAATTGAACCACAGACACTCTTTCACTGAATACGGACATTCTGTAGAAGTCTCTTTCTTGTGATTACTAAAGGACTACTAAAACTGAATACTCCTTATTTGTATTTCACGAAAACACAAACCACTTTTCAAAAATACACTTCGTAGGAAACGACGTTAGGAACATTACTCACTTAGTGGCAACGGAGAGGGGGACTGACAGTAGAGAGACGTCCTTCGGCGGGAGACATCTGTCGAGGGGTACCTCCGGCTCTGAGATCGGTGCCAAGTCCGACGACAGTTGGGAGGACGGTACTGGGGTCTGTACTCTAGGTAGTGATTATTATCGAGCCTAGGAAAGGAGTTACCCATTCAGTTGTAAAATTCCGGTGAATAAAAACGAAAGAAATAATACTCCAAATCTCATATTACCTAGAAACAACTATAACCCTTTTCAACACCTCGAACCTCCAACCCTACTCCTATCTCCCTCCTACACCTCCCTGTACCGTCTTTTTTATTTTCGTCTGTTTTTCAGTGGTAAAAAAAAATTCTAGAGTTTAAGTTTTTAACTACGATACCGTACCTCATTTGGGGATCAGTTATTAAGTTTTTATCCCTATTTAAATACTAAAGTTATCGTACCACAAACATCATTAATAAATCTCCTTAGAACACCAAACTATATCGGTTACCTCTATTTTTGTACAATGCAAATATGATAGTACATTCTTAGCTTAGTGGTCAGATACAGGTTGCGTCCTATGTCGTACGAACCCCGACCACGTACCCCTACTGGGTCTCTCTACAATACCCCTCCCTCCGACCTCCCCCCAAGTACAAACCCTTGCGTACATGTGGGCACCACCTAAGTACAGTTACATACCGTTTTGGTTATGTCATAACATTTCATTTTATTTCATTTTTATTTTTAAATTTTTTTTTATTATTTTATTTTAGTTCCTCTTTTTTCTTGTTTTGATTTTTGTACAATGCACCGTTTATCCTCGTTTTGTTTATTCTCCACAACAAACACCACTTTATACTTATTCCACAATCAATTATCATAATAATACCAATAACAATTGTTTCAATACCTGAGACAACGCTGGAGTACCTGACATCGGGTGGTCCGGGAAGACGGATACCCTAAAGGGTCCGTTCTTATGACCTCACCCAACGGTAAAGGAAGAAACCCACTAGAAGGGCTGGGTCCCTAGTTTGGGTCCAGAGGACGAAACCAGCCGTCTAAGAAGTGGTGACTCGGTGGTCCCTTCGGTCAATTATCACAGTATGAAACAGTCAAGGACTATAACTAGGAAGATAACACCAAAACACGACACAGGAACCCCTTTTACGTGTGTCGTACGTGTCCTTGAGACATGAGAAAAATGTAGAAGATACACTCAGATTTTAATAAAGTGTTAATTTCTTACTTTATTTTGGTTCACAACAAAATTTTATACTTTATATACTCGTCTTCCTTTTCCATTAACTTGGTCTTTATAGAAGTACTCATCTTCATCAGTTGGAATTAACATCGGAAAATTTGGGTTTATTTCCCGTCAAAAGATAAAGGACACAGAAAAGACGGGAACGCCTCCGAAGTCCGTTGTTTATTTATGTCAATGCTTTCAATGATTTTTAATTCTCTTCTTACTTTGGTTTATCATTAGTTTTATGACTTCCTTTCCTCAAAAATTTACTGACTATGTTTTTATTAAGTTTACAGGTCTTTTTTACAGTTCTTATCGAACTCTAAATGGGTGTATGGGTTGTGGGTCCAAAAGGTATAAATGTGACTAGAATAAAAAAATTCATTTATAATGTTGATTATAAATTTAATAAGGGGTGGTAGGGACTTTATGTAAAAAAAAAGAAGAAGGGACGGATCACCATCGGTGGTAAACCTTTAACTACATATAGGTAGTGTGGATAAAAATATGAAGAGTAACGGATAGTTTCCGAAGGGTTAACCGTGATGACCATTCCTTAATGGACGGTCACGTCCTCTGCGTTTTCTGTACCCAAACTAGGGGGCTTCCTCCTTTACCGTTGGGTCAGATCATAAGAATGTCAAGGTACCTGTCTCTTCGGACCGCCCGATGTCAGGTACCCCGGTGTTTCCCAACCTGTGTGACACGTACACACGTTTGTGTGTCTGTGTGTCTGTTTGTGTGTGTGTAACGGACAGTTACAGACATAGGTCTTCGTTATAAGTTGTAGAAAAAGTCAAAAAATAAAATTTAAATGTATTTACCATAGTAAGAGAATTACATAACAATAAAATAATAAAAGTCTACTTTTCCCTTAGTCACAGTCAAATAATGCTGACCGGTCAACCAAAAAAGAAACGAATGTCAACTAATTAAAGCTGTGTCCCTATATACAAAGTTTTAATTTTACTCCAAGTTTCAGGTGGAGGGAAACAATAGACCTTGTAGTCCGTCTAGATGTAATCAACCCCCGGAAGTACTAATATAAAATTAAAATTTTGCAGAACGGTAGAAAACGAGACGTCCCCCGGTATAGTAAGCTCCCTCGTCTCGTGGCTGTCACCGGACCCCGACCCCACGATGTCGCAGGGGTGCTGAGGTCTCCTGAAGGAGTCGTTGCACCTACTCTACCTGTGTCCATCCCCGGTTCGGACACTTCGGAACGTCACCCAAACCTGAAAATTTAATAGAGAAATCAGGAGAGTTAAGAAAAAAAAAAAAAAAAAAAAACTGGTGTGACACTCCGCACATCCTAGAATCCAGGGGTTGGTCCCAAGCTTGGACACGGGATACGTCACTAGGAGAGTTAAGATTTTAGATTGGTCCTTGTGTCGACGTCTCGGGGATCTTGGGTTCGTGGTAATCATTTGACGTCGAGGAAGGGGTATCAAATATGTTTATATCAAAATTTATACCCGTGTCCTAAAGTTAAAGACCAAAAAAAAGAAAGAATAAGGAAGGGAGGGAGGAAAGGAGAGAGGGAAGGAAAAGAACAGACGAAATAAATCAGAAAGGAGTGTCAACGTAATTATATGGCGACAGACGAAATGGTAAGAAAGTGTTAACTTATAAATATGAAAAGATCGAAAAACAACATTACATGTCCGGTGGTCATGTGTCGAAAAGTACAGTAATAACGTAAACCCTTCGTTAACCGTCACCCGAAAACCTTTCAATTTGTTGAGTCTCCTAAGATTTAACAGTCGAGGTTCAGGATTGTTACAGGAGGAAGTCGTTAATTTAAATTCATCAAGGACCGGACGAGACGGAAGTCCGATCCGGAGTCGACCGAAGGACCAATGGAGAAAAAGAGGTGAAGAGGTCCTCGTTCCGGAGGTTTGAACCAGATCTAAATTAATAGTTTCAGGATTCGAGGGCCTTCTATGAGAAAACTTGGTTTTAATTTACTATGGAGTGTTGGTCCTGGATCACATATCGTGTCCTTTGATATAAGTCATAGAACTTTATTGTACATTACTTTTTCTTATATATACATGTTGACTTAACGAAACGACATATGGATTTTGATTGTACTGTGACATTTAGTTGATATGAAGTTAAAATTTTTTTTGGATTTTTATCTGAAATTCTTTTATTTATTATCAACTGTACAGGGGAGAAACCTCGACGAGTACATTCAAAGAGGAGGTAGTGGTGACTACTATCTTTTAACAAGACACTACTTTTCCTAACAAAAGGGGCCACGGTAACAGGTCTCCTGGGCACAAACAGTGGAAGACGAGGAGCTACCGACACGAAACACGAGACTTTGATTTGTCAACCAGTCTGTTCTACGTCTGAGACGGTCTTGCATCCTCGTCGACAAGGCCCGAGAGGCACGTCCGATAGTAGATACACAAATCTCTTAACGTGTCTGACAGAACACTCCTCAGTGGGTCCTTATCAAACTTGACAAACAAAACAATCAGAAGTTAAATAATGAAGTCGGAAGACGGAGGGAAGGACGGAGGGAGGGAGAGAAAGAAGTAGGAAGAGAAATAAAGAACCACACTCTAAATAGAACGGGAGAAACCTTGTCGAATTACTTCGCCGAGGAAGGGTACAAATTATTAACAAACGAAAAAAGAAAAGTTGTAACCTTTCGATCATTTGTATTTTTCGTTTCAATTTATTCTTTTCTGAGTCCTTTAGCTTTAGATTCGCAAACTGAATTTTTAAAAAAAAAACAAAAATAAACCTTCTATTAACAAAATATTACAACACAACCAAAGACCATATGTTGTTCCACTTCGTCGGTAATTATATGTATTAGGGGAGGGAGGACTGGAAGGGAGGGTGGGGAGATCCAGTAGTGTCTCGTGGTCCGACTCGAGCGACACGATATGTCGTTGAAGGGTGATCGATCTACGAAAGATTTTTCATAAATAAATAAACCGACACGGTCCAGAACCAACGTCGTACACTCTAGATCAGGTCTCTGACTTGGGTCTGAAAGACGTGACCCTATCACCTCGACATCGGTGATCTCCTGGTCCCTTCAGGGATTGAACTGAAATTTTACATTTTTTTCTACCTAAGATCAGAAATCGAAAAATTTTACTGTAGTTCATCTATTCATCCCTTACAAAACTTTGGTTTTACACCTTAATTCAGTACAGGACATTTCTTGTATCGGGAACGTCTGTCCGGTGGACTTAACCTAGAAACGAAGAGATGAAGAATCATCATTGAAACCATTCAATGCATTGGAGGGTCCCGGAGGCTAAAGAGTGGACCTTGCACCCTCATTACACGTGCGGACCATTACACGTGTCACCACTCCGTAGTACTCCAGTGTCGCGAACCGTGTTTCAGGAGAAGAGGAAGACTCTTCCTTCTTCATAGTAGATTCTTCCTACTCTAATCAGGATAATTTACAACCCCAAGGTTCAATCGGACCGAATCACTCACGACTTAAATGTCAGTGTAGACACTTCAGAAATACTCTTTACCCGTTTTCGGGGGAGTTCCCCTCTGTACATCAATTAATGTGTCCTTGTTCTTTTCCTTTTCGGTTCCCTACCCGTCTCGAGTTTACACCGACCTTTTCCAGACCATCTGGGTGACTAGTGTACGACTGGTGTGCGATTTACCACTGTTCGGTCGGTTTGTGAGGGAAACATTTTATGTGTACCTTTGTTGTCGACCTGTATCACAATCTCTGTATCCTCCTACCTCATCTACCTTATTATCCTCGTTTCCGATCTCCAGCAGGTGAAAGGTCTTATAAGATGTTATTAGTGTGGGAAGATTCTTGAAGAAAAAAAAAAAAAAAAACCAGACAGAGTAAAAATAAGTAGGTAAGTAAAAATAATACCTACGTTTACACGTAGAAAAATTTTTCAACTTCATATCAACGGTACGCTATAATACACAATATCCACATACTATGTCACTGAGTGTTCAAAATTTCCACTATGAGGTAAATATCCATAACACTTTATAACCGATATAAGGGGTACAACATAGTATACAGGGTGAAAAGTTTACTTCTTTTGAGATTACTGGTTTTTCTAATGATATTTCCAACGTTTCAACGAGGTTCCTCTCTATAAAATTCTAACAATCGGAATTACTTCTTGAAATTGATCAGAGTAGTACGAAAGACTCCTCCTTTTTTATTGTCTTAAAAAATTTTGTCTCTCTAAAATAAAGTAATTTTTTTTAGTTAAGAACTTAATAACTTTTGTATTTTACCCTTTATTCAACTCCACCTATAAAGATAGACCTATGCTTCTTTTGTCTGTAGGTCGTGAAATCTAGTCCATTAAAAAGTCCCGTCTATTTAAAAAAAATTTCGGATTAAAGGAAGAGAATGTTAGATAACCCATCTTTTTTCAATAAACGTAAAAAAAAAAGGATTTGATTGGAACAAAAAGTTACAGTCATTGTGTTGTTGGGACTCCAGTACAAATTGAGTAAAATTAAAAAGTTTACTGACGAAAAACGTTACGTTCAGGATATTTTATAAGGGTTCTCAGTGACTATAAAATATTCAAACATCTTTTCGGTACTTCAAAACGATGGAGGTTTTTACATTCACACTAATACAAAGGGAGCAACGATACTTTCTTCATTAAAAAGAGGAACCTTTTACGTATAATAATTTTGCTCAAAAGAGAGTAAAACAGATCTTATCATTTTAGAGATACGTCCGAAGAATCCTTCGAATTTCATGAATATACTGTGTTTTCGATTAACTTATTCAAAGAATCTTTACTAAGGTACCACTTTCGACCGGTATCAATAGTTACGTGGAGTCTGAAACTCCATATAAAATAGGGAAGTCTTTTAACTAACCCCGACAACCTTACTTGGTCAACAAGACTATAATACATTAATTAACTGGTACTGACTCAAGAGAGTCGTGTCAGTTGTTCGTAAATACCACAGAAACATAAACACATACACAAATATACCTGAAGGACCATTGAGTCAGTCATTTCTGAGACGGACGTTGCGTCCTCTGTACCCAAACTAGGGACTCAACCATTCTAGGGGACCTCTTCCTTCACCGTTGGGTGAGGTCCTAGGAAAGGACCCCTTGAGATATCTGTCTCCTCGGACCGTCCGGTGGCAGGTATCCCAGTGTTTCTCAGTCTGTGCTGAATCGCTGATTTAGTGGTTCACAAATTAAATACATACTTACTTCGGGTCTCGGAGTATAGCACACACCGTCTATACTATGCCGTGGATGAAGGGGTAAAGTCTGTTCGCTCACACACAGAGTCCGGTGTGTCGATTTTTCGAGGTAGAGGACCGTGTTGCCAGATATGCAAAAGAGGACAGGACAGTAAGTGCTTCCTACACAAGAAGTACAGTATAGGGTCTGTGACTTGAAAGGAGATGCTATCGTAACAGAGTTGATCCAAGACGTCTGAAATCAAGACAATCCTATATTTAAGACGGTTTTAACCTAAGTTCCTCCACTATCACCGAATTTGTTTTATTTTGTCTAAAAGGAATGATGTTCTGAAGAGTCTTGGATATACGAGGGTACGTAAACATCGAGTATACGAAATACTCTTATGAGCTATCAAAACCCCATATACATGTACACATCGCTCCCCCCGTTAGACGTCTTCGGTGAAAGACTTTATGAAACTTGTACTAGGGGTCTCAACAGTTACTTCTAACAAAAAATTATTGTATCAATAATTTTGATGGAAACTTGTATTTCTCCTACTATACTCGTTTAAACTCAAATGTTAATTTAACAACCTAATATCGAGACACCATTCCAAAAATACTGACAGTCTCGGACAGATGAGTTTGGTCGAGAAGCACGGTAACAGTACCCTTCAGTCACTACCATCAGTCTAGGTGTCACAGGAGTAGAAGAGGAAAGGACACA
Organism: Capra ibex; assembly: GCA_006410555.1. Taxonomy (NCBI): domain Eukaryota; kingdom Metazoa; phylum Chordata; class Mammalia; order Artiodactyla; family Bovidae; genus Capra; species Capra ibex. Next base: position 2,447,387 of record SJYO01035280.1, read on the forward strand.
GGGACGTGAATGGGTAAGACCTGGTACAGATGGGTCTTGTTCATTTCTAACCGGGTCGTAGAGACACAGAGAATCCACACTCGTGGTGGTTGAGTCAAAGTCATTGCACCATCGACTTTAAAACGTTCCTCTACTTTATAAACGTTGGACGTCGTTATTCTAGAAGACCACCTTACACTCGTGTCACCTTTACTTCTACTCTCAATACAACTGTTAACTTGACCAAGGAGAAAAGTCCTCGGAATTTTTTCTTTATCCCAAGTAGACATGATAAAAAGATCTAAGGTGTATACACACAATTATGTGCTATAAACAAAAAGACGAAGACAAAGTGAGACGTCCTTATCTTTGTCTGTATCTCTGGTCTACACGTCTGTTCCCCCGTACCCCTTCCACCCTACTCAACCTCTAACCCTAACTGTATACATCTACTGGTACACATTTTATCTATCGATCACCCTTGGACGACACGTCGTGTCCCTCGAGTCGAGTCACAAGGCACTACTGGATCTTCACACCCTACCCCTCATTCCCTCCAGATCCTCCTCCATCTTTGTACATGTACATCGACTAAGAGAAGTAACATGTCGTCTCTGGTTGTGTTGCAATATTTCGTTAATATGATGTTATTTTCTTAAATTTACCAAAGTAAGAAAAGGTAATGTCCTCTTTTGTGTCCTGTCTGTGGGTACTTATAGTTGGGAGTCGTCTGGGCAAAGGGACTAAAAGAACTGACAGAAGGTCCTTGTTTGCAACTAGATCCTTGAAACCTTAGACTTCTAGACTAGGGGGAGAAGTGACTACATCTTAGACGAGACTTGTTTTCACTCGGAAAAGATTGGACCGACATTAATTATAGTAACATCGAACCTACGTCGGTACTGGACTGTAAAGGACCCGGAGAACCTTTTTCGCTACCTCGTCTCGTTCCACCGTCCACTCGATGGAGGACGGAGGTAGTGTGTACGAGGGAGGAAAGGAACACCGGTCAAATTATTAACGGACCTAAACTAACCGTCAGTGAATTCAATTTGTACTTATTTGAAGTAAGATAAAGACAAAAGACGTTCGGACGTAAGGACACTACCCAACACGTCGTCTTAACTAATACGTCTTAACGAAGAAACAAAAGGAGAGACGACGGGGTACTGGTTCGAAATACCCACAATCGACTTTAAATATGTAGTTAACTAATATTTGGTACTTTTTGACTACTGGTGTCCGTACTGAAAACTGTCCACCGAGCCAGGTCCTTTACATGTGTTTTGAGCTGGACTAAATGTCAAAGTTTTTGACATAACTACTGTAATCATGGTTTACGAAATTTCTTATAAATTGAACTCGAAATTTTTAGTAACATGACTATCATTTTAAGACGACAAACCTTATGTTACATCAAAAGTTAAGTACGTCCAAGACTACCGAGAATAATGGACATAAGAGTTTCCGTGTGTCTCAGGATAACACATAGGAAGAAGTAAAATGACGTGTCGTAGATCTGTTGATAGGAAGATTGTCCTCTCACCGTTACCGTAAGCAATGTCAAGGATGTGGTTCTAGAGTACTTTCTCTTTCTCTGGTCAAACCATGATTAATACTTGTAAATAATTTGTTTTCCAAAAATTTACTGTTCAACCTAAAAATTCTTTTAATGTCGAATCTTAAACTACAGATAAAATACTTCGTGATAGTAAACCACTGACTACTGTTTAAAGTCGGTTTACAAAAACTATTTAGTCACCGTTGATACAAAAACAGGAAACTTTGACAAGACTTTTGTAGTCATGGTGTATCGAAAGTTGGACTACCGTATGTCACTCGACAACGAAAATTTTAAGACTTCGGAACAACCGAAAAGAAGAAAGTTCTAAAGATCCCAAATTTTATTAGAATAGATACTTCGACAAACTTCCTACTTCGTCTAGAGACTGACTGCCCAGTTTTTTACGGGGGACTCCCACATACCACCTCTGGGAATCACAAAGGCTTCAGTGATTTCAACTAAGGATCCACATAATAGGATTAGGACAAACGATGTCAACCATATCTTTCCGTACTTTATACATGAGTCATGGAGAATACATTGGTTTTGGTAAAAAAAAACAAACAAAAAATAATCGAAAATTCCTGACTCTCTCTCGTAGCCCAAGCGGACCGTACGTGAGACGGACGTAACGGTTACTTCAGGAGTTAACAAATTATAAAACTTGACTGTAATAAATATTAGATACTTAAAGTATAGAAAAAACTCTCTGTAATTATTACGTCCAGAGACTCTCCTTGGAAAGGTAAGGGTTTCCCCGAATAAACGACCCCTAGACTCTAGGAAAAACTAGATGGTTTTCTGTCTGTCCGTCTTATGTAGAATAGAACAACCTTACTTCCGTTCACATTTCCAGTCTCTACTTCATCATTGCAATCCCTTATGTCACCTTTCCGATGATCCACACTCTACCTTTATCTGTTCGATACCACGGGGTTTTCGTTTTCCTCTTCCTCCACACTCCACGGGGGTTTCTTGTTTCGTCACTAAAAGAGGATGTTGAAAACATGGTTTTCTGACAACATCTTCTTTTCTTCCGAAGCCACGTGAAATACACCCTCTTCCTCCGTGTCGCGAGCACAACGGGACAGGTGCGACTACAATTCACTCATCCGCCTACTCTCGAATTTGGATGACAACGAAGGTTGTGTTACTTCACTGAAAATAGGGGACTTCCTGGGTACCAAAGAGAAGGAGACTAAGGTAGAGAAAAAGTTTTGCGAGACTCTCTACTCCCATCTACAAAGATAACGATGATATAACTTCCCTCGTGATAAAGAAAAAGAGAAGACAATCGTTATTAACGTTTTTCGTAACATGTAAGAAAGATTCTTTTTCGTTTTTTTCTTTTTTTTCTGAGTTTTTGTTCCCTGGATCATTTTGCCTCGTCACAATGACATAAAAATTTTTTATAAAAATATCTAAGTAAAAGTCCAATAATTTGTAATTTCTTTGTTAATAGGGAGGAAAAAATTCATCAATTTTGTAACTACTAAACATAATAGTTAAAAATCTTTATTAAAGGATCATTCGAACACCGTAATCTTTTGTGATCTTCTTAAAAAAAATCACTTTAATCAACCTTGTAAATAATTACTTGTATTGTTAATAAAAAGGTCTTAATCTGTGTCTAGGACTGATGTACAAATGATTATTTACTTCGGTCTAGATTAAAAACAACAATAAAAATTCCGGTACAATATACCGGAAACAATTTCTTGTGATTTCGATCTTTAGATCTTTGTTGAAAAATTTCCAAGAAAGGATAATAACATTCACAATTTTGGGGACGTCTTAAGTACTATTCCACGATAAATATGATATAAAGACTAATATTTTACTGACGGTTTATAGCACAGAAAAATCAGGATTCAGTTAGTCATCTAAAGTTGTAAAGTAGGTCCAATTTTTACCTTTTTATTAAAGTCTTTAGAAAGAAAATTCCATAAAAGAAAGGGACTATTTTGTGCAAAGGAACTTCGTTTATGTAACAGTTCTGGATAAACGTTAAGACAATTTAGATTCATTAATAATCACAAAGTGGTATCTTAAATCCTACACTATACGGAAAGAAAGCGACTAATATGTTATATTCATTTTTGTCTCATTTTGTCAATCACACGACCCCCACAATGACTGAGGTCGAACCGTCTTTTAGAGAGACCTCTTCTTCCACTAGTCCTCACTCTCTCAAAACGATTACTGTTCACTACAAGAGTATTGTCTTTCGTTGAAGGTCTTCACGTTGAAAATACTGTTTGTTTTCGACAATTTTCCTTTAACATCTAATTAAATTAACCCTTTCATCCACTAGTTGTCTCTGACAAAGGGATTGTGTGATGTAGTAAATACACAAGCATAAAATTGAAAATTTTTTTAATAAAGATGTAAAACATTATACTATATACACACAAATAAAAATTAAGTTTAACGATACGTATGTCTCTTATACGTCTTTTTAGTTAGTCTAGTTTGATAAAATGGGCCTCAAACCATGACCAAAAATGAAGAGACTAAGACATATTCTTTTTATTTATGTTAACTTAAAGGTGAACCTCGGAAATAGAACAGTACTAAACACACACAAGAAAAATGACTCCCGAAACCCACCATGACCTCCTTTCGAATACATTGGAAGGACCGTCTGTTACTTCCTTTCTTTTAAAACATCCGTTTGTAAAAAAACCGAGTTTACGGACCAAAAGTTATAAGATTTATAGGTCTTAAGACCAAAGATGAAATAAACTTCATTGAGTGACTCTGAAATTTTTGAGACACACACACACAAACACAGGAACACGATTCAGTGAAGTCAACACAGACTGAAAAACGTTGGGGTACCTGGCATAGGGTGGTCCGAGGAGACAGGTACCCTAAGAGGTTCGTTCTTATGACCTCACCCAACGGTAAAGGAGAAGGTCCCTTAGAAGGACTGGGTCCTTAACTTGGGTTCAGTCGGGAAGGTTGTTGGAACGTCTAAACTGACTTCGTAGTCCTGATTTCATAAAAAGAAACAAAGAGACAGTAATTGTTATACGACACCGAAGAACCCGAAGGGACCACCGTGTCTGTTATTTCTTACGTTACGCCCTTTGGACCAAGTCAGGGACCCAATCCTTCTAGGGGACCTCCTCCGGTGTCGTTGGGGGAGGTCATAAGAACGAACCTCTTAGGGTACCTGTCTCCTCAGACCTCCCGATGTCTTGTATCCCAGCGTTTCACAGTCTGTATTGACTCACTGATTCGTGACGCACTGAAGAACAGTTTGGTTTTCGTCGAGTAGTAAGTGAGACACTGTCACATAAAGGAGACAGAAAACTCGGGGGACTAAGAACGAGGCCACTGTGAAATACTACACTCCCGAGAAAATCATCGTCTCACAAAAATTCGTCTTCGTGAGTCGACTTGTTGTTTTCTTCTTTAGGACCCCCTTTGTTGAATCGTTGTCAGGTCCAGATTCGGAGTACGTAGAAAAAATTTTGACATAAAGTAGTAATGAAAATTCAATTGTCTCCGAGAGACAACTTTCACAATATTCATGGTTGTACATATTTCATTTTTATACTTTCAAGAGATAGAAAGTTCAGAGTGTGAAGTTTTTTATACAAACAATTCTAAAAAAGGGGGATATTCGACCTAAAAAAATTGTTTTCTTCTCGTTAAGATACACTTCAAAACTTCGAAAGTAAAAAAGAGACTTATTATTACTATGATGACTATGTATAACTTGTAAATGATTCACTGTGAGATGTTTTGTAAACTATACTTAATAGATTAAATTAGACGTGTAGTTGTGATAATAAAGTTATGACAGGAGTAAAATATCTACTTCTTTGACTCCGAATCTCTCCATTTTATTAAAAATATTCCCATGTATCATTCGTTCTTTATATAGGTTTTCGAGTTCTAACAGGAAGGTACGGTCATGTACACATAAAATAATATAAATTGTTATTCATTATAGGAAAACGTACCCACAGGGGAGAACCATTAGTCAACCAACAAAAGTCAAAAACGGGAATTTTATCATGACCTGCATCGTCAAACAGGAAAACTACAAATAATTAAAACCGACGTGACCCAGAATGAACACCGTACGTCCTAGAAGTCAACGTCGTAAACCCTAGACCGGGGGACGTAGCCCACATGTTTCAGAGTCGGTGACCTGGTGATCAGGGTTGTCAAACAAGAACATACTCATACAGATCTCCTATTTAAGGAGTCTTTCTTTAGTGATATAGTTTTCTATACACTAGAATTTAGAACCATCTAAGACAGTATAAAAACTTTTGTTCAGGTACGGTTAAAAATGCGAAGATTCTTGTTGCATACGTTTCCGGACAAAGTGGTAACGGTCCGATCTCGACCTATAACGGATTGAAAACAACAAAAAGAACAAAACGGTCAAACTCCGATGTTTGTATGTCAGAGTTTTTTTTCTTTCAGTTTAAACTAAACATACTTGTAATTGAGAAAACCAGGGGGGGGGGTGGGTGTATATGTAGGGTGTTTTACAAGTACTTATATACACCTTATATACTTCAAGTTTTTAACTTCCTTTTTATAAAAAAGATAAAGATAGTTATCGTATGTTTTGTTTAATCGAAGAGAAAGAGTAAAAAAGGTCGAAATGACTCTATATTAACTGTAGTACATATTTACATTCCACACGTTGTATCACTAAAATTCGTACATATATACGTTTTACTAGTGGTGTTCTAATCAATTGTGTACGTAGTGGAGTGTGCCAATGTTTTAAAAAGAGACACACGTCATTCTTAAAACTGATTGAGAATTTTGAAACGTTTATACTATATATCTTTTATCGAATGATAATATCAAACATTAAGAACTTAATTATCACTTCAACTAGAAAAACATTCTAATAACAGATACCACCCACTACAGTCAAGAGTCAATGGGTCTAATGGAAAACACTTTACCGTTGGGCGAGGTCATAAGAACGGACCTCTTAAGGTACCTGTCTCCTCGGACCACCCGATGCCAGGTACCCCAGTACTTCTCAGCCGGTGCTGACTCGCTGATTGTGGAAGTGAAAAGTGGGGGTACTACCACATAAAAGTGAAGGTTTTCGATTGTTGACACCGAGAAATTTTTCCTAACAATCCTAGTGAAACGGGGGTATGTGTTCTCTCGACCTTTACGTATCGTTAAATGTAGGATCCTGTACTGAAACAGATTACTCTCCACCCGGAATTGAGTGTAAGGTCTCAGGGGACACCCTAGCCCGTCTCTGATGGAAGACACCCTATACTGGACTGTCGTGTAAAGGATAAAGAAGGGGAAAGGTCACGACGAAGGGGCTGAAAAACGGTCAAAGAGGAGATTTATAGGTGAAGGAATTATTTAGGAAAAGAATTTGTTACGAGGGAATCATATGGTAGACATGTACTTCGGAATATAGTCCTAGACGAAGACCTTCGGTCTAGATTCAATCGTAGGTCTTATGTGTCGGTTGAGAACGTTTAGATAGTCTTTTTGTTAGGCTACCTTTACACCCCATTCCTATACGTGACTTTAAAATGTCTTACCTTTTGATCCACGGTTTATTAAGGGGTTGGAACAATGATTAGTCCTTTTACCTTTACTCTATCATCATTGTATTGTAAAGTGAATATAGTTTGAGGTTTAAGGTTTTCTGAATATTGTGGTTCCCAGTCGATCCTACACTTTTTCACCCTTCCGTCACAGGGCAACCGTCGTCACACTTGACTATTTTTGTGAAACATTGAAAGTGTTTCGGCCGTCGGACCAGACAAAACAACTGGTGATATAGGGGTCAGAGATCCCGTTACAGGTCTTGTATACCTACTGGTTTGTCATTTATAAACAACTCACTTAATTATAAACCCGTGTAACATAAGGAGTCCTTCACTCATGACAGTCTTCCCTGTGTATCTCTCTTCGTCAACGCTTTATCCCCTCTTCGTTGAAGGATCTGTTAAATCAACGAATTTGTTTAGACAGTTTAGTTAGTTTATCTACCCCTTTGTCACCGACTGAAATAAAAAGACCCGAGGTTTTAGTGACGTCTAGTACTAACGTCGGTACTTTAATTTTCTGCGAATGAGGAACCTCTTCCTTTACCGTTGGGTGAGGTTATAAGAACGGACCTCTTAGGGTACCTGTCTCCTCGGACCACCCGATGTCAGGTGCCCCAACGTTTCTCAGTCTGTGCTGACTCGCTGAAGTGAGTGAGTGAAATGAGGAACCTTCCTTTCAATACTGGTTGGATCTGTCGTATAATTTTTCGTCTCTGTAATGAAACGGTTGTTTCCAGGTAGATCAATTCCGATACCAAAAAGGTCACCAGTATATACCTACACTCTCAACTTGATATTTCTTTCGACTCGAGGTTTCTCAACTACGAAAACTTGACACCACAACCTCTTCTGAGAACTCTCAGGGAATCTGACGTTCCTCTAGGTTGTTCAGGTAGGATTTCCTCTAGTCAGAACCCACAAGTAACTTTCCTGACTACGACTTCGACTTTTTGATGTTATGAAACCGGTGGACTACACTTCTCGACTGAGGAAACTTTTCTGGGACCACGACCCTTTCTAGCTCCCGTCCTCCTCTTCCCCTGCTGTCTCTCACTCTACCAACCTACCGTAGTGGCTGAGCTACCTGTACTCAAACCCACCTGAGACCGTCAACCACTACCTGTCCCTCCGGACCGTACGACCCCAAGCACCCCAGCGTTTCTCAACCTGTACTGACTCGCTGACTTGACTTGACTTGACTTAGTTACCCTACTGTCGTAACGTCGGTTGGTGTAACAAGTACATCACCTAACTAGATCGACCCCTCATTTAGACTGTTCGTAACGTCGGTTTGACCAACTCTCGATTCTGAACATGTAAATATCACATGAGTTCAAAGAAAATAAGAAAAAGTTCCAACGTTAGATAATTTTTAAGTATATAACCATGAGGGGTACTTTTTGATACTGGTGATATAAAACCCAAAAAGGGACCTCGTGACAAACAAAAAAAAAGAAAAAAATGAAATACAAATTTATAACACACTGGTAGTTTCGAAGATGTTTACATTAAATGAACTGAAGGTGATTCTCGTGTATACTTTCAAGTCAAGTCAACGAGTCAGTGAGGACTGAGAAACGTTGGGGTACTTGACACTGTACGGTCCAAAGGGACAGGTAGTGGTTGAGGGCCTTTAACGAGTTTGAGTACAGGTAGCTCAAAACGAGGGGCTTTATCAATTTAGATACACTATATAATTTTACTTATATCTTAGTTCTAGTCTGTATAATCCAGTACAAGTCTTCTAAAGATTCTACTCTAAGACCAGTAACCACACTCTACCAACATACCTAAGACCGGAATTTTGTCTTACTTAAATAAGGTCCCTACAAAGTCTTCCAGACCTTGTGAGTCCCGGAGTTTCTTCTTAAGGAATTTAAAAAGACACATTACAAGTTCTAGATGACTTTGTTCGTTGGTTGTGTAAAATGAAAACGTGTCAGAGACCTCCGCAATCTTTTGACTGGTTTCGAAATCTACAAGTGTCCTTCGACGAGTGTGTGAGACAATTACCGAGTATCTGCCGAGTAACCAAGAGACCTCGGGAAGATAACTGGACTCTGACGTTGTAAAAGGATATCCGACAGAAAACTTTACGAACACGAATCAACGAGTCAACACAGACTGAGAACCTCTTGGGTACTTGGTCCGAGGAGACAAATACCCTAAAAGGTCCGTTCTTATGACCTCACCCATCGGAAAACGAAGAGGTCCCCTAGAAGGGTTGGGTCCCTAGCTTGGGTTCAAAGGACGTAACGTCCGTCAACGGCCCTGGTCGCACTCCTTGAGACGGGCACCGTTTCCAGTACTCCTTCCTCCGAAGCCGTATGTGTTTCCACCTAGCTCCCTCGGAGTCCTTTGGGGGACAAGGGCTCGTAGATGCGGGTTTTGGTCTCAGATGGATGAAATGACAAAGTACGTGAGTGGATATGGAGACTGAAATGCCCCCCGACTGGGGTAATGGAGAGAGCCTCTTCCTCAATTGAATGTCGAGGTTCAGTTATTTTTAAGGGCCCGCACTGTTCTCACAGAGTTGAATGCTTAAGGAGACTTCCAATAGATCGGACGGATATGTCCAAACAGACCGGTGTACACTAACAAATGTCGGAGGGTTAGCACTCTCCGTACTCTACAAAATCTGAATGATTTCCGTCTAAGAAAACCCTTCAATCTTTAATAACCATATCACCCAACCAAGTCTTAATATAACCACTTCCCAAAAAGTAAACAACACGGTTATTAACGACGATTAAGGGACGGGACCAACACTGTTCCCACAGAGTCCAGTTTGGAGAGACGACCGTCTGATCAAACACACTGTCCTAATAGGTACGGGGACGGTGATGCGTGTACTGACAAATGATGGAGAGTTGGTATTTGTCGTGTCTCTCGAACCTCATAAAACTTTCAGAAGTAATCGTATCCCGAAAAGAGTAACAAATGAGTTACTAACGGTGGTCCGGAGGTATAGGAATCCGTGGACCCTTATATAATTATATAAACCTTATATCTTTTCCTTTATATCATCAAAAACTACAATCGTTATGATCTGAAAAACTCAATTACTTAAAAGAGAAAATAATATCTAGTGACATGAAACAATATTTAGTGACACAGGAACGATACATTTTTACATTGAAATAGTGATAGAATTCTGATAGTCGCCACCGATCCGTCCGTGTCCTCCCGGATCTCCTCGATACGGTACAACTTCCAGTCCTTACCACCGTCATTCCTCTATGGGGAACAGGTTCCATTCCTCGTCGCCGACACGAAACGACCTCGTCGGCACTTCTCTATGAGGTACGGGTTCCATTCTCCTTGGGTTCATTCTACCATCCACAACGTTCTCCCGTAGTCTCCCGTCTGTGTGACTTTAGTATGAGTGTCTTTTGATCAGTTAGATTAGTGTGATCCTGGTGTCGGAACAGATAGAGTTACTTTGGTTCGGTACGGACACCCCGTTGGGTTCTACCCACCCAGTACCACCTCTCCAGACTGTCTTGCACCAGGTGACCTCTTCCCTTACCGTTCGGTGAAGTCATAAGAACGGAACTCTTGGGGTACTTGTCATACTTTTCCGTTTTACTATCCTATGGTTTTCTCCTTGAGGGGTCCAGTAATCCACGGGTTATACGATGACCTCTAGTTACCTCTTTATTGAGGTCTTTCTTACTTCCCTACCTCGGTTTTGTTTTTGTTATGGGTCAACACCTACACTGACCACTATCTTCGTTCTAGGCTACGATAGTTCTCGTTATAACGTATCCTTGGACCTTACAGTCCATGTACTTAGTTCCGTTTAACCTTCACCAGTTTATTCTCTACCGTTCCCACTTGCAGCTGTAAGATCCTTAGTCACTTGATTTTACCTGACCTTACCCACTTAAATTGAGTCTACTGGTAATATAGATGATGACGTCCGTCCTTAGGGAGTCTTCTTTACCTCATCGGTAGTACCAGTTGTTTTCTCAGACTTTACGTCAAGAACCTACGTCAGAGTTTTTGCTGTCTTACTAGAGACAAGCAGAGGTTCCGTTTGGTAAGTTATAGTATCAATGGGTTCAGATACGGGGTTGGTCATTGCGATTTCTTTGACTTCGACTTGCCAAAATACTTCTGGATGTTCTGGAAAATCTTGATTGTGGGTTTTTTCTACAGGAAAAGTAATATCCCCTGACCTTACGTTTGCATCCTTCAGTTCTTTGTGGACCTCATTGTCCGTTTAAACCGGAACCTTACGTCTTACTTCGTCCCGTTTCTGTTCTTTCACGTGACCAGTATCGTTTGTGGGAGAAGGCTGTTGTGTTCTCTTCTAAGATGTGTACCTGTAGTGGTCTACCAGTTGTGACTTTAGTCTAACTAATATAAAAAGATATATAATATAACTAATATAGTTCGGTTTCTACCTCTTCGAGATATGTCAGTGGTTTTCGTTCTGGTCCTCGACTGACACCGAGTCTAGTACTTGAGGAATAATGGTTTTAGTCTGAGTTTAACTTCTTTTATCCCTTTTGGTGATCTGGTAAGTCCATACTGGATTTAGTTTAGGGAATACTAATATGTCACCTTCACTCTTTATCTAAATTCCCGGATCTAGACTATCTATCTCACGGACTACTTGATACCTTACTCCAAGCACTATAACATGTCCTCTGTCCCTAGTTCTGGTAGGGGTACCTTTTCTTTACGTTTTTTCGTTTTATCGACAGACCCCTCCGGAATGTTTATCGACACTTTTCTTCTCTCCACTTTTCGTTTCCTCTTTTCCTTTCTATATTCGTAGACTTACGTCTCAAGGTTTCTTATCGTTCTTCTCTATTCTTTCGGAAGAAGTCGTTAGTTACGTTTCTTTATCTCCTTTTGTTGTCTTACCCTTTCTGATCTCTAGAGAAATTCTTTTAATCTCTATGGTTCCCTGGTAAAGTACGTTTCTACCCGAGCTATTTTCTGTCTTTACCAGACCTGGATTGTCTTCGTCTTCTATGATTCTTCTCCACCGTTCTTATGTGTCTTCTTGACATGTTTTCTCTAGAAGTGCTGGGTCTATTAGTACTACTACACTAGTGATTAGATCTCGGTCTGTAGAACCTTACACTTCAGTTCACCCGGAATCTTTCGTAGTGATGCTTGTTTCGATCACCTCCACTACCTTAAGGTCAACTCGATAAAGTTTAGGACTTTCTACTACGACACTTTCACGACGTGAGTTATACGGTCGTTTAAACCTTTTCAGTCGTCACAGGTGTCCTGACCTTTTACAGTCAAAGGTAAGGTTAAGGTTTCTTTCCGTTACGGTTTCTTACGAGTTTGATGGTGTGTAAACGTGAGTAGAGTGTGCGATCATTTCATTACGAATTTTAAGAGGTTCGGTCCGAAGTCGTTATGCACTTGGTACTTGAAGGACTACAAGTTCGACCAAAATCTTTTCCGTCTCCTTGGTCTCTAGTTTAACGGTTGTAGACGACCTAGTACCTTTTCCGTTCTTTCAAGGTCTTTTTGTAGATAAAGACGAAATAACTGATACGGTTTCGGAAAGTGACACACCTAGTGTTATTCGACACCTTTTAAGACTTTGTCTACCCTTATAGTCTGGTGGATTGGACGGAGAAATCTTTAGACATACGTCCAGTCCTTCGTTGTCAATCTTGACCTGTACCTTGTTGTCTGACCAAGGGTTATCCTTTTCCTCACGTAGTTCCGACATATGACAGTGGGACGAATAAATTGAATATACGTCTCATGTAGTACTCTTTGCGACCTGACCTTCTTTGTGTTTGACCTTAGTTCTAACGGCCCTCTTTATAGTTAGTGGAGTCTATACGTCTACTGTGGTGGGAATACTGTCTTTCACTTCTCCTCGATTTTTCGGAGAACTACTTTCACTTTCTCTTCTCACTTTTTCAACCGAATTTCGAGTTGTAAGTCTTTTGCTTCTAGTACCGTAGACCAGGGTAGTGAAGTACCCTTTATCTACTCCTTTGTCACCTTTGTCACAGTCTGAAATAAAAAACCCCCGAGGGTTTAGTGAGGTCTACCACTGACGTCGGTACTTTAACTTTCTGTGAATGAGGAACCTTCTTTTCAATACTGGTTGGATCTATCATATAAGTTTTCGTCTCTGTAATGAAACGACTGATTCCAGGCAGGTCAGTTCCGATACCAAAAAGGACACCAGTACATACCTACACTCTCAACCTGACACTTCTTCCGACTCGCGACTTCTTAACTGCGAAAACTTGACACCACAACCTCTTCTGAGAACTCGCAGGGAACCTGACGTTCCTCTAGGTTGGTCAGGTAAGACTTCCTCTAGTCGGGACCCTAAAGAAACCTTCCTTACTACGATTTCGACTTCGAGGTCACGAAACCGGTGTAGTACGCTTCTCAACTGAGTAACCTTTTCTGAGACTACGACCCTCCCTAACCCCCGTCCTCCTCTTCCCCTACTGGTTCCTACTATACCGACGTACCGTAGTGCCTGAGTTACCTGAACTCAGAATCACTTGAGGCCCCCAACCACTACCTGTACCTCCAGACCGTACGACGCTAAGTACGCCAGCGTTTCTCAGCCTGTCTGACTCACTGACTTCACTTGACTTGATTCCGATTTATCTAGAATTCCCCTTGTAACCACTTCCCAAAAGTAAACAAGTCGACTACGAACGACGATTTAGAGGTATAAGGGACGGGAATATTACTTATATTGATCGTATATCCTCTTTATTCATAATTGGAAATTTTAATTAGTACAATTGGAATCCAATTTATTTAAGGAAAGAATCAGCATTGAGTGACGTGGGAGTGGGATATCCTTACGTTGAAATAAACCTCCCACCACGGACTAAATTCTTTTTTGTGGGAACCTTTTTTATTCAAAAAACCAATAGTCTTTCTTTCCTAGTATTTTACAGTCGTCCGGAGTACCAGTCTTCTACTACATTTTGGGGATTCTGGAAAAAAATATGTAAATACACTTCGTGGACTAAAACTATTTCCAGTCCTGACGACTGGGGGTGCATTGAGACATAAGTAGGGATACATATTGTTTTCTATATATTCGTTTGGATTTTTTATTTCTTTACCCTAGTCAAAGACCTTTCTGACAGCAAGAAAGAACGAGGGGTAAAAAGACCGACTTAAGGGTAGACCTCGTACCCATGAGTGGTACATATGAATGAACGGGACCAAAAATTCAAGGTATGCTCTTCCTCGGGTTCCTTCCCGTGGAAGGCTATAAGTTCACCGTTGTCACCGGGTTGCATCTACCACGTTTAAAGAACAGAACCTTAAAATAACCATAGGGTACATTTGGTTCAATAAGTCGGAGAAAAAGAGGTGATTATAAAGGATGAAGTGATAGACAAAGATTAGAGAGATATATAGACATTAATTTATTCAAAAAAGGATCCCACGGTTAAGACAGAGGTGGAAACTTAATGGGACCTAGGTGACCCCGACCTGGGGCCGTCCGCCAGAAGTGATAGACTCGGTGGTCCGTTCGGGACCCAGGGGGAGTCTATAGAATGGACCCATTACTACTACACTGATTAATTTGATATTTACCTTTTTTTTTATTAAATACCCTAATCGTCTCTATTTGTCAGTGGTTTGAGAGAGGGAGATCGTTCTCTTAAGCAAATACCTTAATCGTGTCTCACTTTATTCTCAAAGTCTCTCACTCTTGTTCACTTTCTACTTCCCTCTTTCCACTCAGGTCGTGTAAGACACGTCGTAATGACCAGGACCTCTTCCACCCACACACTCACCTCCTTCCCGTCCACACCCGTCAGAGGAAATGTTTAGACGACACCCGAAACAAGGGTGTTGTTCACTTCTTCCAGTCACGGTAGGATGATAATTAATTGTAGTACCGAAGTCGGCACAAAGATCACTACGCCTTGAAATCAAAGAAATGTACATTTAACCCGACAATGTTAAACAAATTTTTCCTCCCAACGTTACTCTCTCACTACTTCGAGTTCCCTTTACTGAGTACATACATCTTGTAAGTCATTAAGTTTCCACCAGTTATTTACTAGTGAAGGGAGAAAAAAGGCATTCGAAAAAGAAGAGAAGAAGGATCCGGTACAAAAAGAGGTATCGTGAGTGGTGGTGGATTGTTATATTACAGTAACAGAGAGGAGTAATTGGACAGTCACGATACTCTCTTCTATAAAAACAAAGAAATCGTGGATCGACCTCTTCCGTTACCGTTGGGTGAGGTCCTGAGAACGGACCTTTTAGGGTACCTACCCCCTCGGACCACCCGATGTCAGGTACCCCAGACCTCGTCAGTCTGTACTGACTCACTGAAGTGAAAGTGAAAAGTGAGAGTACCTAACCTCTTCCTTTACCGTTGGGTGAGATCACAAGAACGGACCTCTTAGGGTCCCTGTCCCCTCGGACGACCCGACGTCAGATACCCCAGCGTGTCTCAGCATGTGCTGACTTCGTTAAATCGTCGTCGTCGTCGTGGATCGTGGAACTTGTTGTGAACCATGTGACAAGTTTTCATAAAAGTTTTTATAGACAACTTACTTACTTATAGAAATTCTCTTGAACAGAAAGTGTGGTGTTGGGAACGACTCCTACCGTAGTAGAAACTAATTGAACAACCGAACGCGAAAGTACAGAACTTAATTTATTCGAAAACCTTTTACAAGGAGTTACCCCCTCCATAGTCTCCTTTTAACATAAGAAAAAAAAACTTCAAAGGTTGTAGTAAAAAATTTTATATTTAAATAAAATTAACCTACGATCAATGTAATGTTAACATAAGAAATCTTTCTACCGGTTTGGACGGGTCACTCTTTAATAGACGACACTCGTCAATCCGACTCAACGGTAATCTCCCGTCGTTTACCGAAATAGTCCCACACTGGTCTCAGTTCACTCCCACCCCTTCCTCGGTCCGTAGTCCCCTCCCCCTTGACCTTCCTGTTCGTCTCATGACTATAAAACAATGGAAGGAACGTAAGCGGATATATAAAGAACTGTCCTTCTAGATATCGAAAACTCCCTCTTATTTCAATAAAAAGTCTTATGTCCTTTTTTTTCCTTTTTTATCCTGTAAGAGTCTCGTTCCAAGTGTTACCTCAGTTACCTAGTGTACGAAGTCTAATAGGATTTTGTAGTCTTATCTTACTCTTAAAAGGACTTAGACTTACTCCGACTCCTGACCCTTAGGCATAAATAAATCGTTTGAAGATCCAGTAAGACCACGTGAAAGTTCAACCTCTTGGTGGCGTGTACTACTTGTACTTACACACGACACGAGTCAGCACCGGCTGAGAGACGTCGGGGTACCCGACATCGGGCGGTCCGAGGAGACAGGTACCCCTAAGAGGTCCGTTCTTACGACCTCACCCAACGGTACGAGAGGAGATCCCCTAGAAGGGTTGAGTCCCTAGTTTAGGTCAAGAGAGCGTAACGTCCGTCTAAGAAATGGCAAACTCGGTAGTCCCTTCGGGTTTGTAGACTACTCATCAGAGATGTGAAAAGACGGTACCTAGGGGGTTCCATACGTACGAACGGACGAGTAAAGAAATATTTAATATATGTCTCTACCGACAGGGTCCCCGAAGGGTCCACCGCGATCGTTATTTCTTGGACGGACGGTTACGTCCTCTGTATTCTCTCACTCAAGTTAAGGACGTACCCCTTCTAAGGGACCTCCTCCCGTACCTCTTAGGTACCTGTCTCCTCGGATCCCCCCATGTCAGGTATCCCAGCGTTTCTCAGTCTGTGTTGAGTTCACTGGACCGTGTCGTGTCGTGTACCGACAGGATTGTATAGAACATGTAGTATTTTATAAAGTGTTTTTATCTTTAAAACCTTCCAACTTTTCGCATGTGTAATTCAAAATATTTACTCGAAGGGTACGGTGCAAAACCTACGCTCCTATTCCTATTAAGTACGACTACTTTACAACAAGTTGACTAGAAGAATTGACTACCGTATTATAAGTAAAAGAGTTCAAATCCCAGGGTTGTAGTCACCCGTACTCCGTCGTACTAATAGACATCTCTAAAATAAAGACGAAGGTTTTTCAGTAACCCCTATAAGGGGAGTGGGTGGAAGGGAGAGTCTAAGGGTACACCACGACTCCTTTCAACAGTACCAATGGGAGAAGGGGTTGACTATCGGACTTACGTTGAAGACCCACCCTTCGACTCACACTTGACGACCCACACAACCGTACCATCGTTGTGGGTCCATGAAGTGTGTGTGTCTGTGTATGTGTGTGTGTGAGTGGGAGACCCTGATGCAGTTCAGACTTGTTTAATGTTTTAGTAGACGACAATTTGGACCGGATGTTTTTCGAAATTTAAACGGTAATCTGAGATTTAAACCGAAAAGTAGAAAACTCCAGTACCCAGAGAAACTCTTAGACTACTTGGGATATTTGAAAAAGAGATCCTACCCTCCCTTTCTTTAAATGAGTAGAAGGGTATCTGTGGTAAAGTCTCCCACACTTTCAAAGACCTCAAGCGTCTTACACCTGGGACTCTGTTGTCACAGTCGTAAAAGACCCTTAAATGATCTTTACGAGGTGGGAATTTCGGATGTCTTAGTTTGAAAACCAATCCTTATTCGGGAGGTCCATAAAAATCACTTATGAGTTCAAACTTTTGTGAGGTCGGATAACCAAGAGTTTGTACGGAAGAAAATTCTGAGAGGACTACTCAATTTTTTTTTTTTTTTTCTCTCTCTCTTTCGTGACTAAGTACCCGTAGTTAGACTAAGTTAATTTAGTCATAGAGACCTCTACTCCGGACCTATACCCCTGATAAAAAAAAGAAAAGAATTTTAAAAATAACAAAAAAAAAAAATTGAAGAATAAAACATAACCCCATATCGGCTAATTGTTTGTTACCAAATAATTTTTATATATATATAAATAAATTAAACCGACACGACCGAGAATCAACACCGTACGTTTGAGAATCGAGTCGTACACCCTAGATCGAGGGACTGGTTCCTAACTTGGACCCAGGGTACATAACCCTTACGTAGTAAAATCGGTGACATGGTGGTGCCTTTTCACTTTCACTTTCGGTGAGTCGGTGTAGGTTGAGAAACACTGGGGTACCTGATATATCAGGTATCTTAAGAGGTCCGGTCTTATGACCTCACCCATCGGAAAGGGAAGAGGTCCCCTAGAAGGGTTGGGTCCTTAACTTGGGTCCAGAGGACGTAACGTCCACCTAAGAAAATGGTCGACTCGGTGTGTTCCCTTTGGGTTTTTATGACCTCACCCATCGGATAGGGAAGAGGTCCCCTAAGAGGACTGGGTCCTTAGCTTGACCCCAGAGGACGTAACTTCCGTCTAAGGAATGGTTAACTCGATAGTCCCTTTGGGTCTGGTGGTCCCTTCAGGGGTTGTTTGTTACAACACTGTCAAAGTCCACCTGTCGCTCTACTGGGTTGGTCTGTATGAGTACATAGGTAAGAAGGGGGTTTGAAGGGAGGGTAGGTCCGACGGTGTATTGTAATTCGTCTCAAGGTACGCGATATGCCATCCAGGAACAACTAATAGGTAAAATTTACATCGTCACACATGTACAGGTGGGGTTTGAGGGATTCATAGGGTAGGGGGTAGGAAGAAGGTCATTGTATTCCAGTAAGAACCTTAAACCCTAAAATTTTTTAAGAGATTTCCTCGACCTCTAAAATAAAAGAACCACAGGTTTTAGTGACCCCTACCACTGACGTCGGTACTTTAATTTTCTGCGAACGAGGAACCTTCCTTTTGATACTGTTTGGACCTGTTACATAATTTTTCGTCTCTGTAGTGAAACGACTGTTTCCAGGTATGTCAGTTTCGATGCCAAAAAGGTCATCAGTACATACCTACACTCTCGACCTGGTGTTTCTTCCGACTCATGACTTCTTAACTACGAAAAGTTGGTACCATAACCTCTTCTGGGAACTCTGAACCTGTCGTTCCTCTAGTTTGGTCAGTTAGGATTCCTTTAGTTCAGTAACCTTTTCTGGGACTACGACCCTTTCTAACTCCCGTCCTCCTCTTCCCTCGTTGTCTCCTACTTCACCAACTCACCGAAGTGGTTGAGTTACCTGTACTCAAACTCGTTTAGGTCCTCTATTACGTCCTGTCCCTTCGGACCGTCCGACGTCAGGTACCCCAACACTTCTCTACCTGTGCTATATCACTGATTTCTTGTTGTCGGTTTCTTCAATTCGAGACATCTGGGTCTAATATTGTTCGGTCTGATACAGACTGTTGGGGTTTGGACTCGTGTGATCAAGGAGGATCTTTCCTTCGACCTTTCCAGACTGAGTAGCGAAAGTGAATGGTCACTCCTTTGGTTCCGGACCTCTGACTCCTCGAAAGGGTTCTGGTGTCTCAATGGTTCTCAGAGTCCGTCGTAAGTCGAGAGGTACCCAGGGACAAGGTCCTTACCGGTGTGTGACCTTGTCGTTTGGGTCCGCGAGGACTCCTTCGGACCTGTGCTTCTACGCGCACAAGTCGTCACTGGGTCTAGAGTCGTAAAAGACTTCGTCTAGAAACGATAGCCGAGACTCACAAAAAAGGAGAAATCGAGTGATAAACACCACGGATGACGAGTAAACGTAAGTTGAGTCGAGCACAAAAGAACTCTTACTCGCATTGGATACGGACCGACCACCCTTCGTCGTCCGACATCACGTCCCTCTCCCACTCGCACCACAACTGTGCACCCCCATGGCTCGTCCTCTCGAACCAGGACCAGTCCCCTTCGAGTCCGAACCTCGGTCCACAGGACCCAAATTACAGTCGTGACGGCACTCGAGGAAGACACTGGAACCCCGAACACGAATAAGAGAAGTACGGAGTCAAAGGAGTGAGGAGTGAGTTCCCACTATTATAGTGTTGATGGAAACTACTCGTCCAACACTGATAATGTAACCAAACTACGGGTAGTTCTGGTTACAGATATGGTCTCACGTACGAGACGTTTACAAGTGAGAATCAACCACCGTCCGGACCCCCGTCTAACGAATCCTAGGACGGAAAGAAAAGAAAGAGGAAAGAAAACAAGAAAAAGTAAGTAAGGAAAAAAGGAAAAGAAAAAGGAAAGAAAGAAAGACGAAGATAAAATTTGGACTCCCAATATCTTAAGACGAACACGTAAGGTCGAATAAGGTGTGACTGTCTTCTTTTAGTAATTTATCCTTATTAACTCTTTATTTTGTGTGTCTTCACTCGTTGGTCCCCATGAGACACCCACCTACAGACATATATCCACGAAACTTTCTAATATATTTTTATTACTGAGACTAATAGTACCAAATTATCAAAAGTGATTAAATCAAATTTTACTTTATCACTCGTCATATAACACTGATAAAATTTTTAAAACTAAGTAAATAATTTTTTTTAAATAAATAAACCGACACGACCCAGAATCAACACCGGTCTCCATAGAAATCAACATTGTACGTTTGAGAATCAACACCGTACACCTTAGGTCAGGGAACTGATCCCCAGTTTGGGGACGTAACCCTCATACCTAAGAATCGGTGACTTGGTGGTCCTTTCAAGGGTACTGAAATTTTTTTATTGTTATAAAATCATAAAAGTCAAAATGTCACCTCGAAATTGCACTTTTTCGTAGGGAAGGATCTACGAAAATCTTCTTAATTCTCCCATTTCTCGAGTCACCGACTCTCACATCTCTAAGAGTGGGAGGTTATCAGTCTGAGAGACCCGAATCTAGGACCTAAAGGATGAACGAAAAATACTCCAAGACCCCTTAAATAAACAAACAAAAAAAGATTCGAAGTGAAATCAGAGTATGTTTTACCCGATTAACACCAAAGAAATAGTATCTCAACTTAGTTTATTTGTTTGGGTCTGAATCTTTTCCCTTTCATAAGTTTTCCTGATAACGTTGCCCTCTTAGAGGTTAAAGTCTTCATATATCCGTAGAGTTTTTATTTAATTTTCCCGGAAAGGAAATACCCTTCCCATTCGTCTGGAAACATCGTTAGCCTTCAATCCACTCGTTCCCACATACTACCGACCGCAGACTGTCATTGTCGCAGATTGACCCCGTCGGGTAAGGGGTCTATTCGACTTCTTCCTTGCGACATCACGAACGAGTCCGAACCTTCGCTCGTCTCAAGTACCAGGACACCCCTCCTCTTCTGGGCGTAATTTCGAGACAGTTCTGTTTCGTCACCCATTCGATGCCCGTCAACACTTGTGAACCGACCAACAAACCTTCTAGTTCATTTAAGAGGTACATATAGTGAACGGTTCTAAAGACCCATATATACTTACGGTTCAAGAATAAAAGAAAAAAAACAATGTTTGCGAACTGTGATTTTACGATCTCTCATCGAAAAAGAAAGGCAACTCCTCTTATTAAAATCAGTACCTTGGTATTGGTCCCATTGTCGGGTAAGTCACTCATAGATAACACAACCGGTTCTTCAAGTAAACCGAAAAAGGTATTGTCGGGTGTCTTTTTAGGTTTGTTTGAAAAACCGGTTCGGTTATGATACAAAGTCCGAGTCACGACCTTTCTCCATGTTTGTAACTCTGTCTCAAAGACTCAAGCTCCTCAAGAGTCAGGTCTCCCTTTCTTCCTTCACAATACACTATATTGGACGTTTCCCGTTAGTAAGAGTATATATGCCCTACAGTACCCTCTTATACCTCCCTAAAACTGAATCGACCTCCATGTCACTACATCCTTCTTGTTCTACTCATGACTCAACTCAAAACTTCTTCTTCGACAATGGGACTACTTATTATCCCTCTCTCACAAGGGTCCGTCTGTCTTATGTTGTATGTTTCGGTCCCAAAGTTTCTCACACCCGCCACGGGTCCTGTAGTCCGTTAATGACCTAGGGACACAAAGCCCGTCTCGTTCCTGACTTCGGTCACCCTCAATCCACTACCTTCGGTATCTTTCCCGCACGCACGTGCGAGTCAGCACAGGCTGAGAAACACTGGGACACCTGACATCGGGCGGTCCGAGGAGACAGGTGCCCTAAGAGGTCCGTTCTTACGACCTCATCCAACGGTAAGGAAAGAGGTCCCCTAGAAGGACTGGGTCCCTAACTTGGATGTAGAGAATGGAGAGGGCGTAACCGTCCACCCAAGAAATATGGTCGCGGTGGACCCTTCGTATCTATCCTGTCCGCGTACGATTTGAAACACAAATCCTGTACAGTACCGAGTGAGGATGTAAAGACACAGACGGGTTATATCTACCTGACATTTTTTTTTAAAAAAAATTTGGTAAGGGAAGAGGGTTGATTCTGTTTCTAAAGTCCTGTTCGGACATACTTTCCTGACCCTCTCAAGTCGAATCTTTACAACGAAACTCTATGGTTACTCTTTAAGTTTTTGTCTGTAAATCGTCCGTTCCGTCACCAGACCTGACCTCCTTTTCTGTACCTCCAGTTCTCGTAACAGTACTTTGGTGTCGTCACTTCTAGTGTACCCTCACATAAATCTGGTTCTTTTCGTCACGAGTCCCCGAAAGGACCACCGAGTCACCATTTCTTAGGCGGACGGTGACGTCCTCTGTTCCCAAACTAGGGACTAGTTCCTTCTGGGGTGCACGATACCTCGTTGATTCGGGCACACGTGTTGATAACTCAGACACGAGATCCAGGGTCCCCGATGTTGATGACTCGGGTGTGTGGTGTTGATGACTTCGGGAGAGTGGGATCTCGCACACGAGACGTTGTTCTCTTCGGTGCCGTTACCCTTCGGGTGCGTGTCGTGGATCTCTCAGCAGGGGAGAACAGTGTTGATCTCTTTTCGGGAGCTCGTCGTTCCTTTTGAGTCGTGTCACTTTTTACTTATTATTAAAAAAATTTTTTCGTCACGAGACTTCACTCTTACAAATTCCTCGTCACGTAGAGGAAAAGTTACATACATACAGTGAACTACCCGGTTATGAACAAATACCTGAATGCCCTCCTAAGTTCGTCAGTGGCTCGTGTGACACACACATTTGTGACGAAACCAAAGGTCCTGTTTCTTGATACCGAGAAGAGGAGTTCGTCGTCTACTCACTAAGAGTTGTACCCGCTTAAACGGAGGAGGGTTGAGGAGGGTCCCTGTGAATGGTTGCAGACCCCTATAAAAATCAGCAGTGTTGACTCTTCCTCTCCACCAATGATCGTGGACCATTCTTCTTCGGTTCCTACGACGGTCTGTAGGATATCACGTGACCTGTCGAGACGAGTGTGGTTTCTTAGTAGAGCGGGTTTGTAGAGTACTCACCTCCGACTCTTCGGGACTAGATGGGATTCTTTATCCTGTGCATGTGACCACCAGGAGTCGGAAAAAACCGTGGTCCCTGTAAAGTACCTTCTGTTACAAAAGTGTTTGGTCCCCCGTTCCCTACCAAAGCCCTACTGAGTTCGAGTAGTGTAAATAACTTGTGAAATAAAGATTAGATTGCGGCGGCGACTAGACTATCCTCCATAACCAGACTTCGGACCTCTAACCCCTACGGACTATATGTGTCAGTTCCTTCATTTTTTTTTTTTTAAGGGAAGAGGGTAGACTCACACCACCGAAACATTACAATCGTACCGATCCCGTCTGACGTACGGGGTTTCAATACAAAGGGTTATCCCACCTGGTGTTCTCGCTAAGGACGGTCGGGACCTCCCGTCTGTTCTTCGTCGTCGTGGAACCCCAAGGACATGTAACAGTAACTGTGTTCCCAGATGTAGACGATTGGAGAGGACCCTAGTTGTCGAGAAGATTGGGGACCCGGGTGGTATGGGTCACACAAATAGAGGGGACTAAGGTCGAAGGCGTCCTGTGGTAAGGTGACTTCGGTCTCCGTTACTCTTGACGGTGCCCAGAGTCACGGATGGGCACCCGAAGTCGAGCACGACACCCAAGGTCGAGCAAGTGCGAGAAAGAGTGGAATGTGGGTAGAAAGGAGTGTCTAAGACGGGACACCTGAAGTTCGGGGTCGTAGTCTGTGACTCTGTTGTCAACCTTTGTCACCAGGGGTTGGTAAAAGTGTAGTCCCCGAGCGAAACACCTTCTGCTAAAAAGGTTCCCGGTTCTATCCACCCCCATCGAAGTCCTACTAAGTTCCCGTAATGTAAATAACACACCAAATAAAGAGAATAAAAATGTAGTCCAGATAGAGTCTAGTAGTCCGTAATCTAGGACCTCCAACCCCTGGGGACCAGATAGTCTTTTCCTAATGGATCGAGGGTGTTAATCATTTCCTTTTAGAAACATTAAATATATGTGTCTCTAGAAATTAGAGACTAACTTGGTACTGACTGTACCCAATTCCACCTGTAGTCGGTTATTCATAAAAATTGTGTCCTGTCCCATTAACACATGTTTCCGTCTAAAAAAAGAAAGGACCCCGGTTAGAGTCACCAAGAGAGGGTACTTAAAAAGATTTGGGACCCACATAGGAAAGGTAAAACGAGGAGGAGGAGGAGTAGAAAGTAGACAAGAAAGAGAAACAAATAAACAAGATAAAGTAGAAAATCTACTTATAGGAGGTATCTATGGAGACCGTGGAAATCCCAAATCGTACATAAGGCAATTAATTATAAGTAGTCATTTCACACTCGAGGACTGTTCGACAGTGCCCCAGGTAGGGTAACAGTAGGAACTACGGGTGTTCGGACACTAGAGTTAGTTACCAACGAGTTTCTCCGACCTAAAATCGTAGTGAACCACTCGAGCTTTGTGATGTCTTACCTCTTTTTTGTTTTGTTTTGAAAGTACGGAGTACGAATCTAAAAGTCTACATTATCCAGATTCGACCCCAAGTCCTTAGTATTAAAATCTTGTAAAGGATCCGATAAGATTACTAGTCGGTACGACCTTTTGGTTACCAGATTTGACTAAACTTTGTGTAACGCACATTCACACACTCACAAACGTAAGTATTAAGGGGGAAACTCTAGAAAAGAGTTTCCAAAAAAAATACACCTGGTAAAAATTTCAGAAATACCCTAAACAATGTTATAACGAAGACAACAAGAAATACAAGACTAAAAACCCCTCATTCCGCACACCCTACGATCGAAGGGTTGGTCCCCAACTCGGACGTGAGAGACGTAACCTTCCGTCAGAATTGATGACACGGTGGCCCTTTCATGGGAGGGGGGCGGGGGCTGGGGGTAGTTTACTCTAGAATGAACAGACAGACGGACGGAAAGAAGGAAGTTGAACCGATCACGGTCCACGTGAGGCCGGAGTCTCAAGAGCGATGTCGCTCCCGTCTTGGTGTCGTACAGCACAGAAGTCACGGGTCGGGGCTCTCCGGTCGTGATACTAATCATTGACACAAAAACCACTGAGACTCTTTGGGTCAAAAACCACACGGATTGAATATGTCACGACGGGTAGTCGAACCGTCCCCGTCTTCACTCTACGACCGAATACAGTTGGAGACTCTTAGGAGGAATAATATGTAGTCATTACACCTGTTAGTGTGTCTAGAGAAACAAAGGGGAACTCCCTGACGTTGTAAAGAACCTACTAACTAACGAAAAGTCATCAGGAAATATGTCCGCCTCCTTGCCTCCAAATCTTTCATTGAAAGGGTCCTGGGGGTTCGACTGTACACCTATCTACCCCAAACGTGAGTTTAGTCACCTTACTTAAACTAAGATATAATCACACACCAGGTATTCTGGTTTCGATTACAGGATTATATTGTACCTCTTGACTAGTATATTTAGATAATGGAATTAGGACCCGGTATCCGACTACTTTACTAATGGGTTTAGTCAAAAAATTTTTGTAACGAAAACAAACGAGTTTCCTTCGTAAACATCTTTTGTACTTAAAAGTAAATTAGAAAACGGGGAGAAAGGAGTGTTTGTGTGTAAGAAATAATATAGTGGAAACTTAAGACTAAAATTAAATTATGTATTCCTTTGGGATCATTTACTACAGTTCGAGTTTTCTAATCAGTGTTCGTTAAGCTGATACAATCGGGTTTTCCGTTATTTATTTTTAATACTATATAGTCAGTAAGACAAAAGGGGTATTTAGAATTTTTATTTTTAACCAGTATCGAAGAGTAAAAATTACACTAAATGAGGAAACTCAAGACATTTTGAAGGTTTCTATAATTGTAGAGATATATGTTTCTTCGTCACGTCGTCATGTACACAAGAATATGTAAAAAGTAAGAATCTCTTTTTAATACTTTGTAAACGAAACTTGGACAAGAAGTTAATATTTTCCTTCGATTAACCTTTCTAAGTATTTATAAGGACTTCACCAGTTTGATAAAAAAAATAGACTTTGATTGTATTTTAAGATTCAACTTGACTCGACCAACCTTTCCTCTTCTTTATTGAGACCGGACGGATTCGAAACAGTCAATCTTTCGTCCATCCTCGACCGTTGAGGTTCTTCCCTTCTTAATTCAAATTATATAGAAGAGTGTGCGGTAGTTCAATGTTGTCGAGTAGCACGACCAGATCTGACCGGGTAGAGGGATCTTCTGTCTTTTTCAATTAATTAATTTGTGGTAAATACACACACACACACACACGAAGGGGAGGGGTAGTGGGGAGAATCAGAATCAAACAAACACACGAGTCAGCACAGGCTGAGAAACACTGGGGTACCTGACATCGGGTGGTCCGAGGAGAGAGGTACCCGAAAGGGTCCGTTCACATGACCTCACACTATGGTAAAGGAAGAGGTCCCTAGAAGGGCTGAGTCCCTGACTTGGATGAAGAAGACATAAAGGACGTGACCGACCCCCTAAGAAATGGTGACGTGGTGGACCCTTCGGGAGGAATCAGAACTAATGAGGACGGGAATAACCAGTGAATGACTTACAAAAGATATGAAAAAGACTGAAACCAAGTCTAGAAACAGTGAATGGATACAAATGAGATCTTCACACCTTCGAAGTGAAATAATAATTTTGAGTAAAAATTATTCACCTTGTCTCCCGAGTTCACTACATAGACTTCGGTAACACTTATTTATCTCTTCGGTCCTTAATTATTCATCTCTTAGGACCCTCCACCTTGGGTCCTTGACACAAGGAAAAGAACTTGAAACCGACGATGTGTCTAAAGGTAGGAGAATTCCTTTATAGTCATGTCACATGACTCGGAAGATCAATGACTGCACCTACACAAAAAAAAAAAGAAAGACGACACGGTGCACCGTACACTCTAGAATCAAATGGTTGGTCCTTAACTTGGGACCTAGGGACGGTACCGTGTCTCAGAATTGGTGAGTTGGTGGTCTCTTCAAGACTGAACCTACGCGTAACTAGTGGGGTCCAATCTGTGAGTGAGTCGTGGAATCCTTCATCCAAATTGTTAGTGTAAAACATCCGTTTCTGTGTCAACTCCCGTTGGTTGAACCGATTCTGACGTGTCGACCGTAAGGTATCGAACATAAAACTCCGTGCAAAGGTGGATAATGGAGTACATTCCTGACACGGTCCGGTCTCCGGAGAGTTATTTATGAAGGACAGACTTACCTACCTACAGATAGACATGGGACATACCTTCAAGTCGTCCTCCGCCGACCTTCTTGCTTCGAAGATCTTCGATCCGTCGAAAGAGTCGAGTGAGTCGTTCACTCACTAATGGACCCTCGGGTTGTGAGGGGGCAAAGGAGGACACCCTCCCTGGGACTGGTCGACATGTTTTCTACTCGACGGATGTTCTGTCCTTAGGAATCGTCTGGTGACAAAAAGAGGGGGGGAGGTTAGAACACACATGACTTTATAAATCATCATTCCAAAGTACTACAGACACTTAATGAAAGGTTACCATGTCTCTCGTTCGTTTACAATTGTCAGACACCTAGATCCACTTTTCCTGTCCACAAGTGACATAACAAAAAATTTTAAAATGTATCTAAACTTCAATAGGTTTAATTCTACCTCTTCCTTCCTCCCTTCCCTTAGGACCACTACATGTAAGTAAGAGACACTAAGAGATCACGGTCGATCTCACGAGTCGTCGAAAGAAAAGTGGTAGTCCCCTAAATAAGTAAATTTAACGGTTTTATACCTCAGACTTATCTCCTGTCAGTGACTTGTCAGTTGACTGATGTTGATACCCACACAAAAAAACAAAATGGAAGGTAAATGTTAATAATGTTTTGCAACCGATATAAGGGACACAACACCGGATGGAATGTGACTTTTCAAACACGGAGGGTCCGGGGTGGGGACATAACGGGTGGCGGTTGGGGATCAAACAAGAGACATAGACACTCAGACGAAGAAAAAGCAATATAAGTTATCAACACAACAAATCTGAGGTGTACATTCACTGTAGTATATCATAAATAGAAAGAGACAGACTAAATAAAGTGAATCGAACTACTAGACACCCATACAAAAATTAAATATTTATTAGGAGTCTAAATCATTTGATGATAGAAGGTAATCTTCTTGTCAACATAAAGGTTAATATGAACGTTACTTTTAAACGATGGATTGATTTTTTTACATTGAAGAAGGCACTTTCGTCTTTTTGTTTATAGTCACAAACTTTACTTAATCGACTAAATCGTTCGAACGTAAGAATAGCCTGCCTAATGTTGTAAGTTTACGTTTTATGAGAATTGGTGATGACATTTTTGTTAACACTACCTAAAGATCGACCATCAAAAGAAAAGAGGGGTTAACACAAAGTTCTGGTTTTATAAATTTATGTTGTGCATCTTGACTTTCAAATATCTTGTTTTTGGGTTATCAGTCCCTTTAAATAAAAATTACCATTTCGTAGACGTATGTTACGCCGTCTGGACCCAAGTTAGGGACCCAACCCTTCTAGAGGATCTCTTCCGTTACCGTTGGGTGAGGTCATGAGAACGGACCTTTTAGAGTGCCTACCTCCTCGGTTCACAGCCTGTGCTAACTCGTTGAAGTGATATACGTAATATGAGAACTGAAACCCTTCTTCAAAAATAAATATAAAAAATATAAAGTTTTATATACTAACATTTGTAAAAACTTATTATATTCGATCTTCCTTCTTTTTTTCAGTTTCAGAAGAATGGATGTTTATTAATAGTAATTTGTAAAACCAACCTAAAGGAAATCCAGAAAAAAAGATGGGTAACACAAACTCAAAAGTAAATAAAATAGAATAAATAAAATTTTTAAAATAAAATATAACCTCGTATCATATCATATCAGCCCGAAGGGACCACCGAATCAACCATTACTTAGACGGACGTTACGTTTTCTGGACCCAAGCTAGGGACCCAACCCTTCTAGGGGACCTCCTCCCGTACCGATGGGTAAAGACATAAGAACGGACCTCTTAGGGGTACCTGTCTCGTAGGACCACCCGACGTCAGGTACCCCACCGTTTCTCGACCTGTTCTGACTCGTTGATTCATGTGTGTGTTTATCAACTAAATGTTACAACAGAATCAAAGTCCACATCTCATTCCGCTAAGTCAATATGTATATATACAGGATAAGAAAAAATCTAAGAAAAGGGTAAATCTTATCACTAAAAATTTTAAATAAATTAACACACAAGACATATATAAAAAACATATAACGAGAAAAATTTATTGTAATATTAGTAAAAGTCATAATAATGTCAAAACTTTTTTTTAGGAAAATTCCATGTCCTTTACTTTCGTTATTGTTGCCTTGAGACCCTCCTATATATTCTTAGTGTATGGACTTCTTTAACCACCCACTTTCTGTTCGGGTCCCGTGTCTAAAGGATTGACTTGTGGAGGGATCTAAAGACACACGCGCACGTGTGTGTGTGTGTGTGTGTGTGTGTGTGTATATGTTGACAACTGAATATATGTATATAACGAATATTCTTAATAAAATTTTTTAATAAACCTAGTAAAAATTAAACCCACACTATAATATAATTCATCTATCTGAAAATGAATATGAGCCAATGTATTAAGGGGTTATTCCCTTGAGACTTCAAGATCGATNGTGTGTGTGTGTGTGTATATGTTGACAACTGAACATATGTATATAACGAATATTCTTACTAAACTTTTTTAATAAACCCAGTAAAAATTAAACCCACACTATAATATAATTCATCTATCTGAAAATGAATATGAACCAATGTATTAAGGGGTTATTCCCTTGAGACTTCAAGATCGATTGGAAAAAAAAAAAAAAAAAAAACGACGTTGTGTAGTGTACGTCCCAGAAACCCAAGGGACTGACCCTTAGTCTGAGCACGAAGGACTCCACCTTAGTGTCTCGGAATTGGTGATCTGACTGTCTCTTCAGGGGTTGTGAACTCAAGATAAATTAAAAAAGGAGTATGAAATTGGACACAAATTTTTAGTGAAGTACGCATACTTTACTAAAGGACTAGACCGAATAAGTCATCAACTTTATTAGTGGAACCAAATGACAGGCATCCAAATAAAAAGTATCACAACTATTAAATGTCAGTATAAACCTCTACTTTAAGGATTACTAAAGGTGATAAAGAACGTACATTCTTATTAATGAGAGAAGGTATAGAAAAGGTTCCCCTTCTTTTATGGGAAGTACATAATGAACTGTTTAAATTGTGTGACACATCTAACTCAATCCTTTCTCTTGTAAACCCTTGTCTGACACTACACAGAAGGATATTGTCTACAGGTGAAGGACTCTTAGAAGTACATCTGTAATAGTATTTGAAGGTATGTACACACCTCAGGAAACGGAAGTCTTGATGCCAGTCCACGCCCATTCTGACTTTGACACCAGTCGGAGTCGGATCCATACGATAATTATCGTAGTATCTCTCGTCTCAAAGGGAACCGACTCTCTCCTCGACGGACCTGGAAGGTCGGACCAACCTCTAGGACGTCGGCGGTGAGAAAGGTGGGGGAGTAGGGTAAACGCGACCACCGAACGGAACTGGTTTCTGGAGTCGAATGGGGCGTCGTCGGTGTTGTGACCGTCAGAGGTGTGTCCCAGGGGTCCTCCGGCAACTAGTGGACCTACCGTGTCTATTAATAGACTTGACGAGGATACTAGTCGTCCTACCTCTTCTCCCAGTCTAAGGTCCCTTGGTGCAGTGATCCGAAAACCGTGAACGAGGTATACAATCCCAAGGGCTCCATAAGAGACGGTCCCTGTACCCTCTCTTTTCTGTGTGACCAATTTTTCATACGTTAGGGGATCCGATCTTTCAGTGGTGTCACTAAAAAGAAAACGTCGTGGTAGATAGATTCTGGATTCTAAAGACTCTTTTTCTTAGGGTATTATTGTTGTGTAAATTTACGTTATAGATTGTTATTTTAACAATAATACCCTAAGATCCATAACGTAAATTTACACAACAATAATACCCTAAGAAAAAGAGTCTTCTGAGAACTCTCAGGGAACCTGAAGTCCCTCTAGGTTGGTCAGGTAAGACTTCCTCTAGTTGGGACCCTAAAGAAACCTTCCTTACTACGATTTCGACTTCGAGGTCATGAAACCGGTGGGGTACGCTTCTCAACTGAGTAACCTTTTCTGAGACTACGACCCTCCCTAACCCCCGTCCTCCTCTTCCCCTGCTGGCTCCTACTCTACCGACCTACCGTAGTGTCTGAGCTACCTGCACTCAGACTCACTTGAGGCCCTCTACCACTACCTGTCCCTCCGGACCGCACGACGTTAAGTACCCTAGCGTTTCTCAGCCTGTGCTGACTCGTTGACTTGACTTGACTTGACTTGACTTGTTAAAATAACTCATAGATGGTACACGACCTTACCTGGGAGAAGACTTACAAAGTGTGTATAGGTGAGTAAATAAAGAGTACCTCTGAAGTACCAAGAAAAGAGAGCGAAGTGTTTATCCTTGTTACTCCGCGTCTCTCCAATTCACTGAATGGGTCGAGTGTATCAATGACTCACTGTCTCACTAAAAACACTCGACTGGTCCGTCTACCCGTTTAGTTTATACATAATTCCCCGGTACTTTTACTTCTGTGTGGTCCTCCTGTTAGAATGTTTACAGGTACCGGAAATAGGATGATAACGGACGTCCCTGGAGAACTTGAAGACCGTTTACTGGACAGTGGAGATCGTCGGGAGACCTCGGTACCTTTCATGTTAGCACAGTATGTCAATTTCCCTTTCCGAACTAAGAAAACTCCGGATGAAGGTCAGTTTGACACTTGACTGAGTCGACATAAAAACACTGTTACATGCCTAAGTTTTCCAAATTAATTGATTTTCTTTCTTTATTAGACGACGGAATAATGTATAAAATATTTTTGAAACTTTATCTTTAATACCATATAAATATTTTATTATATATATAATGTATATATAATAATTCTCAGGTGGCGTTATAGTTTCCGTAACACGGAACTTCCTCTTTACACTTCATACGAATTTTCTGTTTTTACTCCCATTTCCCTATTTTAAAGACGTTATAACATTAAAGAAGAGTGTAATAATCTCGGGGTTTAACCAAAAAGGGAAAACGAAATCCTTAGGTGAGAGAAAAGTCCCAGAGACATCTTTTGAGAGATAGACCGATGATTTCCTTGCGGGTAGAGTAACAAAAATCTAGAAAAACTGGTAGAGAGAGACTGTCAAAGAGGTCGCGTAGTCATGTGTAATTAAACTCTATATAAAACACAATTCTAAAACTTTTTGGAAACTTTACTACCTTCTGTAAAGGAAATAGGTCTTCCCTATTTTCTTTCTTACTCGGTAAGAACTAAATTTCTATTTGGTAACGTATAACGTAACCAAGTGAAAGGGTGTTCTTATGTCAGGACCGACGAGTGACCGAGACACTGAACACATAGAGAGACATCTCACCCTTATTGTTATAGATAGTTTAGTATCCCAATTTATTCCTAATTTCACTCCTAATTTACTCAATTGTGATCATTTGACGAATCTTGGTACGGATCATCTATCATTCACGAGTTATTTGGGATTATAACAATTAGTGAAACGAATTCGACTCATCACACCGGATTTCCTTTTTCTGACCAATAAAACTTAAGTCTGTCTGGACTCAAACTTAAGTTCACAAGGAGAATGACCGACACATAGGGAGTATATTCAGTGGATTGTGGGGGACTGGGGACGGGAATGGTAATCAAAGAAGTAGATATTTTACCCGACTCTTGTTGACGTGTCGAGACTTTTAAGTCATTATATGGAATACATAACGATACATTCTGAAGTCATACAATAAAAATATTTTTTGAGTAAAAAGAAAAGACGGAAAAAGGTACGTCAGAGAGATAGAAATGGTAAAAAGTTGAACTACTAATATTCTCCATTATTTTCCGTTATATAAGGTCAGTGTAAAAATATTTCTTTTCTAGAATTTTACTTCAATTACCAGTTAGGACTCAAGGACGGGAACACCTTTTCCAAACAGGGTACCACCCTACTGTCACGGGAGACCACCATTCTAACCACTTTGTGAGTGTCCCTTCGATCCTTCGTTGCTGACTCAAACCCGCCTCTCTAGGAAAGTCAAAGTGAGGTCGTCGACATAGTGGGGAAATTTGGGAGTTCCTATCCACAAGGTGTCCGGGAAAAGGAAATGGGGGTTTGAGAGTCCAAGACTCTCAGAGTCTAGGGACTCTACTAACGACAAAGGTCGGGAACTCCACTTTCCCGAGGGATTAAAAAGCACCTAGATCTCCGATTAGTATGAGGGTGTAAGACACTTAGCTTCTCTAGACTCTGTCAAATTTGAGGGACTTAGGATAGTAAACACTTCCGTCAGGGTTGACTCGCCGTCATTAAGGTAGTTGGAGTCTCAGTTGCGGTACCTAAAGCATGTTGAGTGAAGAATAGTCGTTTCCGACGACTCCCTTCCTCGTCCCCTCGGGTCCACGAAACGGACCTATTATCCACGGTGAAAGAGACCCGAAGGGACCACCGAGTCTCCAATTTCGTAAACGGACGTTACACCCTCTGGACCCAAGCTAGGGACCCAGCCTTTCTAGGGAGGTCTTCCTTACCGTTGGGTGAGGTTATAAGAACGTCATAAGAACGGACCTCTTAGGGTACCTACCTCCTCGGAGAGGAGCACTGGAGTCGACCGACACCATGGGGAAGACACGAAGAGTCGAGAGACCCAAGGGAGACATGCCTTACGGACCCTGGAACTCGACAGGAGATAAACAGACAGAAGAGAAACGCTGAGATGTGGGTGTTCCCATCTCTGGTCCAGAGAGTAGAGACAGGGGCCAAGATGGTTTCCCTCACAAGTTATTTACTCGTCGAAAGGACATACCCCAGGGTGGGTACAAGGTCCGTGACCCGGTCGACACAAGGTGGTAAGGAGGGTTAGGATGTTCCTCCATGATGAAACGAACTTGTTGCGGACCGTATGTCAACGGGGGTCCTTTATCAGTGACTCACTTACTTGTATATGTGTCTAACTCTTCAACTCACCCCTCCCCGTTGTATCCCCCACCCGTAATTCTCCATGTTTGTTGATCCTTATTTTATTCGATGTCCGATATAACCTGTTGTACCCCTTAATATTATTGATATTTACTCATACTGGAAATTTTTAATGTTTAGAGATGTAACATGTGGTCATTGAATATGTTACAACATGTAGTTAATATGAAGCTAATACTTTTTACATGATGATTTTTTTTCTGTAATTTATGAATCTTTCACAATTTCTCTTTTCTTCGACTCCGATCCCTTACATTTACGAACTGAAACTGGAAGGAAGACAGACTCAGGTTTCGGTAACGAGAATTAGTAATGTGTGTACGGGACATAAACTCATTACAGTGAGGAGATCTTATTAATTTTATACTAAATAAGTACTTTAAACTAGATATATAGAAATTGTCATACATATCATAGAGATCGTCACACAGTTAGTTCCGAAGGGACATAGTATTATTCCCGAAGGGGACCGCCGAGTCACCATTTCTTAGACGGACGCTTCCGTCCTCTGTATCCAAGTTATAGACCCAGCCCTTCTAGGTACCCTCGTCCTTTACCGTTGTGTGAGGTCATAAGAACGGACCTCTTAGGGTACCTGTCTCCTCGGACCGTCCGATGTCAGGTACCTCACTGTTTTTGAGTCTGTATTGAATCGCTGACTTGTTATATTGTATTGTAGTATTTCTCTAATAAGAGAAACTTGGAAGTACTCCGACCAACTTTTCTGTCTTTAATTAGTGTTTTAATAATATTTTTGTATTGTAAAATCTTTCAAGATTATGTAGTATTATGTAAGGTAAGTTCCATTACTTAAAAAATATAAATATTTTTACTTATCATTCCAACTTACAAATCGTTCACGATGTAATACATGTAGTACAATAAAGTAAGAACGGACTTGGACACTCCATCTAGAATGACAGTGGGGCAAAGTGTCTCTTTCTCGGTTCTCCACACTAACGATTCTAGTATGGTGATCGTACACTGGCCTGGGTCTCAGACCAGTCCAGTTCCCGTTTCGGCGTAGAATTGTAGAAACCCCTAAAGGACGAAGTACTTTCGACCTTTGTGGAACAACGTTAGGGTAGAGTGGGGTAGATACATTAAAAGACGAGACCCCTCACACAAGTGTCGTCAAGGAACGATTCTTCATTAGTGCTTCTCATCGACGTCTACCAGCATTGACCTTCAGGTCCGTCTTGTGGCTTATCAAAGTCGAGACACGGACCACTTTCTCGTGAGAGGAGTGGGGACTTGAGGAAGGAGTCCCTTGTCCCGCCCGACGTCGGACTCGACCGTCACGACACGAACCACCACAGGGGACAGGGAGGGGGTGACGACTGACAGGAACCGGACCGGAGGACGTAACGGAGGGCGTCGACAAACGTACGGGACACGGTCGACGAAGGGAAAGTCGTCGAGTCCCAGTTCCATCTAGCCGGTTAACAGAGTCTTTCCTTCTGGAACCTACCCTCCTCCAGGATGAAGTTTCCTTCGGTCCTCCCGCATAGAGTTTTACAGGGTCCAAAGAAAAAGGAAGATCCTACGAAGAAGTCATATCAAGGGTACTGGCTTTTTCAATTGACGGAAACAAGAAATTATACTAGTGTTGTCCGTGAAGATTCCTTTTGTCTTGAGTTAAGATATGAGAACTTCTCGGGACTTAAAACACGGGGTTCGACCTTTGGAGTTTCAGGTCGAACTATTGGAAAGGAGAAAGAAGAGTAAGGATTAGGACTACTAAGGTAGAGTCTCTCAGAGACTTTAAAGAGGGGAAAACTCGGGGTCAAGGTGACGGAATCTCTACGAGTCTTAGAATAGACCTAACAAGGAGGTTGGAGGACGAAACGAGAGAGACAGTCAATGACTCGGGAAAACAAGTAAGAGGTGTAGTGATGTAGTACTAGGAGGATTTTGAGGGTTCACCGGTACCGAATAGGACGAACTTCAGGAGACGACAGGGGGTTACAGAACTTCCAGAAGGACACAGAGGCAGTCGGGGAGGACACCGCAGGGAGACGAGGAGGGAATTGTAAGTGGGACTCGAAGACCGGTGAGTCACTAGAATGTAAGATGCTCGTGTACCTTGGAAAAGTCTCATCGGAGTCCTGAAAGAGAAGAGAGACGAACTTCGGACAAAGGGGAGGAGAGGTTTTCTGTCCGAAGACGTGTTGAAGGTTCTAGTAGGGGACAGTGGAGGAGGTTCTTCAAAGGGAACACGTTGAAGTAAAGTGGGAAAACCGTCCACTCCCGGGCAGGGGAGAATTGTGGGATTGAATGGTACACGAGTGACCCCGTCCCCTGGTCCAGACAGGAGGAGACGAGGCATAAACTCTGTCTAATTTTCACTCCAGGGTAGTCCACGAAAACAAAAAATTTAAGAAGACGATTAATAATCGACACCTCGGGGTCAGTTCAATTGGAAAACTTGATATAAAAAAGATGAGATTCCTATTTTTTTTAGAAGACTCTAAATAATCCTTCCAATTCACTTTATTACGTACGTTTTTGTAACCTGAAATTAATAGTCTTCCTCCTCCTTCTCCACCTCCTCCTTCCTCTCCTCTTCCCTTCCAAGACGACGACGGTAACCCACTACTCCCTTTGACAGGACTCAGGAAAGGAAACCAGAGTATGTGCACTAATAAGGAAGAGTGAGTGATTCATCGACACATACACACAAAGTGAACGTCGATGGTATTGAGGACTACGGAGGTGTGACCCTAGGCTACCTACTTAGGTACCCTATCATTTTTACTAACGTCTGTCTCCGGGGACCCGAAAAGTTTTACCTGAGATGTTTTTAGTCTGTCACGTTTAGTTATGTCACGACTTTTTCGTAACGCTGGACTTCAGTCTTTTGAACCTGAGCTCGAAGGTAGTAATTCTTATCGTAAGGAAACCCGTTCAGTAGACAGGAGAAACCCGCAGAAGACTTAATAGAGACTTCCTCTCGAAAAACACTCCGACTTTACTTTGTAACATCCACCTTCGTGAAAGGAATAAAAAAAATTTACAAAATAACAAAATGAAAAAAAAAAATTATCTTCATATCAACGAAATATGTGACACAGTCAAAGACGTCATGTCGTTTCACTTAGTCTACATATATACGTATATAGGGGAGAAAAAAAATTACCCTAAAGGAAGGGTAAATCCAGTGGTGTCTCGCAACTCATCAAAGGACACGATATGTTATCCAAGAGTAATCAATAGATAACATATGTATCATCACATATATACAGTTAGGACTAGAGGGCTAAGTGGGGTGCTGGGGGAGGGTGAAACTGACTTTTATGATCCGTTGTGTTCTAAGCTCCCAACAATATTCTTTGAACTTTACTCGGAGACGTCGACCTTCCTTCCAAACCTCGACCAACGTCCTCTATTCCGGTATTTCCTCCTTTCTGTACCCTACATCCCCTCTTACCCACGACTCCTTTCGGACGGCCCACCGTCTCCCACACCACTCTGTGCACAGACCTGGATAGGAGGACTTTCGGGAAGACATCGTTAGTACCATATAAAGTATGGTTCCCACCTGGACGTAAAATACACCCTAATTTAGGATGTCAGTCCCGGACTACCCTTTCTCGTGCTTATCAGTTTTAGTAAGATAGAATATTTAGTGGACGTGTCACATATCATACATACTAAAACATTATTTAGGTTTACGTTGTTAAAAATTAGTATAATATCAAACTTCGATGATACGTTTACACACTCATGTGTTTGGAAAGAGGGAAAACTATTGATAGTTTTAGAAAACCGTTTTTCCCCTACTCACCCTCTTAAGACTTCACAAGGACGAAAAGACGTCAAATAAGACAAAAATAATAATTTGGCAAGATCGGTTAGACTAGTGTCCTGTCCCTCCGGACCGTACGACGCCAAGTACCCCAGCGTTTCTCAGTCTGTGTTGACTCACTGACTTGACTTGACTTGACTTAGGTTATGGAGAATTACCTACCCAATCGACGACAACTCTCCCCAGTTATTTTACTGCGTATGTTTTCCTAGATAGAGTCTCATTGTACACTATACCCACAGACTACACTTACGTTTGAACGAAGTCGTCCTGTCTACGTCTTCTGAAACTTTTCACCATAGAAGTTGGATTTACAGATAGCTATCTACTTATCTATTTCTTCTATATCAGGCATATATGTTACCTTATAATGAGTCGGTAATTTCTTACTGTATAATAGTAAACGTCGTTGTACCTACCTGGATCTCTAATAGTATGGGCCACTTCATTCAGTCTCTTTCTGTCTATAGTGTCCTATAGTAAATACGTACCTCAGATTTTATACTGTGTTCATTGGAGTAGATTCTTTGTCTTTGTCCAAGTGTCTGTATTTCTTGTCTGAACACCAACGGTTCCCCCTCCCCTCACCACCTCCTTAATTAACCCTCAAGCCCTAATCGTGCAGGTTTGATGACGTATCTCCTACCCACTTGTTGTTCAAGAATGACACATCGTGTCCCTTGATATAAGTTATAGGACTTTATTTGATCTTACCTTTTACTTTACTTTTTTAATTTCGATAAGTCAGTACAGACTCAGAAACGTTGGGGTACCTGACATCGGGTGATCCGAGGAGACAGGCACCTTAATAAGTCCGTTCTTATGACCGCACCCAACGGTAAGGGAAGAGGTCCCCAAGAAGGACTGGGTCCCTAGCTTGGATCCAGAGGAGTAACGTCCGTTTAAGAAACGATAGACTCGATAGTTTATTGGGTCTTACCTTTTCTTATAATTTTTCTTACATAAACACATATATATATATACATTTTGGCTTAGTGAAACGACATGTCGTTTTTAACCCCGTAGGGTCCACCGCGATCACCAATTCTTGAGTGACAGTTACGTCCTCTGCAATCTCCGAACCTTAGTTAGGGACCCAGTCCTTCTAGGGGACCTCTTCCTTTACTGTTGGGTGAGGTCATAGGAACGGATCCCTTAGGGTACCTGTCTCCTTGGACCACCCGATGTCAGGTACCCCAGTGTTTCTCAACCTGTACTGACTTTGCTGAATCGTACGCATCGTCTTTAATTGTGTTATAACATTTAGTTGATATGAGGTTAATTTTTTTTTTCTCTCTCTCTTTTTGTCCTTTCACCAAAGGACAGGAAGAGGGTTCGACTATAAAGGACACCACTGGGTATCTGGTCGACAGAGACAGGACTGGACCTTGTAGCCACGGTCGGGTGGGCTTCGACACATACTCCCACAGTCTTGTTATATTCTGGTGACATGACGGAACCCCACATTGAATCGTAGAGAACACAAAGAAAGAGAGAGGAAACAAAACCTACATCTACATAAGATTAACGAAAGTCTAGGTAGTTCCCCTCATGGTAAGTGTAATATCCTATTTACGACAGGTATCTTTATGATCCTCTTCCTAGGAACTTTCCTCCGTATTACACATCTAAACATCCATACGGAGACCCAGCCCTCCTCCCGAGGTAGGTACCTTCCTGGAGTCCTCTGTCGAGTCGGAGTACGGAAGACTTACGATGTGAGTTCGTTCAGTTCGGGTGTCGCCAGGAGACATTCTCCTGTCCCGAACGGTGTCGTTGTATTTGTGAGTACCGTTAACGATGTACGTGAAATTCCTACAATCTCCCGAACATTGATGTCACTTCCCACCCCTATAAAATACACTTTAGGAACACCTGTTTGACTCTGGAGTCCAGTATTCTTGGTCGGTGGAGGTAGAGGAGACAGATCTCGGACGAGGACTCTAAGACATTGGAGAGTATATGTAGGTATTGATCCCTAAACTGAACTACTTAACTGCAGGATATCCAAAAAAAAAAAAAAAAATTCCGNTAACTGCAGGATATCCAAAAAAAAAAAAATTCCGTACCCGGGTAGGAGACACACGTCCTTTTGGGTTGTTGAGATCAAAGACTGAGGGACCTATACAGTCAGGGACACGGTCTGTCTCTCCAACATTACTACTTACTCTGTCTCCGGTAAAGATCGGGAGAACCTTCAATCTCAGATCACATTGGGATAGATTACCCTCACGGGGTGGAGACGTCACAAGTTATACCAGTTATTATCGGTAGACGTCAATCACTCACGAATTTTGTACCGATCACACTAACTCCTTAAAATTCGAAATAAAGTAAATAACCTTGAATTGAAATTCATCTGTGTATGTCGTTGACAGATGACGGAACTCGCCACGTCAGATCCATCCCCGTCTTCTTACATATTGTATTTTTCTGATTCTAGGTTTCAATCTTCTGTCCTCAAACACGGATCAGAGACGGGGGATGATTGACTCTCTATACTTTGTGTAGTGTGAATAAGTCGGACGGAACACCCCCCTTCAGTGTGAAGAACTCCAACAACACGTCTAATTTAATATTTAAGTAAACAAATTTTTCAAGAAATGTTTCATGGACTTTTATACTTCACAATGAAATTACTCAAGATAATTGTAATTGAGAGTACTTCTTAGATGTTACAAAAGTCATATAAACGTGGAATTTTCTAACAAATTCATAAATAGTACGTCCGAGAGTTACTTCCAGAAATGTGGGACAAATACTTATGGTCACTTCCGGAAACTCGAGACAAATGCTCATTAGTAAGAGTAAAAGACACTATTCTAAAAGTTTGTTACGAGAGACAAATAATTACAATGTTCAACGGATCACAACTACGATTATTGACAAACTCATGTTCACCACTATGGTGGGTGGAGAAGGGAGTCCTGTCGAATGACTCATTCACGATTCAACGAAATCAACACAGACTGAGAAACACTGGGATACCTGACATTGAGTAGTCCGAGGAGACAGGCACCCTAAGAGGTCCATTCTTATGACCTTACCCAACGGTACGGGAGGAGGTCCCCTTAGAAGGACTGGGTCCCTACCCTGTCTACTCCACGGTAGAAATTAATGAAGAAGACCACAGATAGTGTTCTAGTGATTCTCCACTCTAGAACACCTTGAAGTGACGTGTTGACGTCGAGACGGAATTTCCTCGTTGTACGGACTTCGAACATTGACTTTTACCTCCTGGAATATCTCACAGGGGGAACCCGCAAATGGAGGACCACGGGTGACACCACTGTGCAACCATAACGTCCCACATGGAATGGGCAAGACCTTCCCCATTGGGGTACACGACAAAACCGAGTACTCTGTAAAACCTGGGAACAACTAACTCTGCCGACTTTGTTATTTCCTCATAGGTCGTGGGTCCGGAGGTTAGTGACGTTTATAACACCTCCACTTGTAGACTTTCTCTTCCTCTTTCTGGTACACCCCAAGAATTCCACAAGTCTCTAATGTACGTTGTGAGGACTGACAGGTTAGTGACTACACTACTTATGCCCGTTCAAGACCCCATCTTCGGTCAGAAAGGACCTTTACCCCGGACACCTCAGAGGATCTTACTTAAAACTACAAAGTACAAGGGAAGAGATGGAGGTAAGGGTATATAAAAAGAGGATAAGTAACTCCTGAGTACACGATCAATGCCAAAATATGGAAACTTGGTCTCAAAAATTGAAACAATTTTTATCTACGGGAAGTGTCCCAACTATATCTTCTGGTCAGATAATGTCTTAGTTTCTGAGAATCTTACCCTTTATTAGAATTCAAAAGACCAGGTCAGTAGAACGACTCAGATTCAGTAGTACCCTGGAGTACACCGTCCGCCCAAAATGAATACTCTTTCCCATCCTTAGATCCTATAAAGGAGGAGTTAGAATTAATACAGGGAACTCAAGTTTTTCTCTTCAGGTTGAAGAGAAGGTAGTCCATCGTTAGAAATTTTATAGACTTCCATAAAATATAAAATGTGTTTTGATAAAAGACAAACTGTAGAGAGGTGGAGAAGATGGACGACGTTCAAAAGAGAGGAAACCCAATGTGTTTGGGTTGTTAAAGTCAAGAAAATTTATAAAAATATATTGTCTCTAATTAATCATTTTTTACCTAACATGATCACGGAAAAAAA
Source organism: Capra ibex (assembly GCA_006410555.1). Classification (NCBI taxonomy): domain Eukaryota; kingdom Metazoa; phylum Chordata; class Mammalia; order Artiodactyla; family Bovidae; genus Capra; species Capra ibex. The sequence continues at coordinate 2,489,859 of SJYO01035280.1, forward strand.
GTTTCATATTTTAGTTCTATCTGATATCTTATATTTTACGTCTTCGTTAGAACCTCGGGTAGATCCGATTGGGGGAGAATCTCTACTTTTTTAAATCCGTATCTCTCCGTTAGAGGTAAGATTTGTCATTAACCTCTCATCGAACCTTTGTAATTGTTAAAACTTTAATCTCTACTTTTTAATAGTGGAGGTAACGTAACCCTGTACTTCCACATCACGTTTCGTGTTCTCAAATTTTCAGTCGTCTGAGTTCGAGTTTAGAGTCGCTACGATGAAAAGGGACACACTACTTAGACGTATTACTTACATCGGAGTCCCAGAATCGAAGAGTAGATATTTTACACGAACTATTTCGGACCGATTTAATCTGCACCACTGTCTTCAATTTACAGTCTATGAAGGAAAAAGGACGAGGAACATAATCATAGGCAGTAAAGTGTCACGCATAAACTCCCAAACTTCCACCTCAATCTCCCATCTCTCATAGATTAACACGGATTTGTTGACCTTAGATACATTAGATAAATCGAACCTAAGTATAAGTACAGTATATAGTATAATACATAATTATATGAGACCTACGTTGGAAGGTTCTGACTTGAGACCAAGGTACCTGGTATAGACTGAAGAGCACGGATATCTTGACTAGTAAAAGAGGAAGTATACTTTTGAGTCGTCCTGGGATACCCTGAGGACCCGTACCTTCGGAAAGGTACAGGGGACAAAGAACAAACATCCCTTGTCTGACGTCGGAGGTACTGGAGGGGTCTTAGGGTTTTCCGTCTAAGCTTGTCAACGACTATTCCCTTCTTTCCTCTACGTCTCCGTTCCCTCCGTACCGGTTCTTTGATATCACGTCGGAACCCCGTCCCAGCACCGAGACAGAGTTCCCTATGTGTATCGTTATAGAAACCCGAAAAATGTCTTAATTCTGGGGGTTTGTTTACCTTCTACAATCGTAAGACGTAAAGTCTCCTTTAGTGTCAAACTATTGAAATTCTTTGAGTAGTCCTCTGGTGGACTCTGGTCTAATTTCTTCACGTCCGGGACGTGTGTGGGACTAGGACTAGTCGTTGTGACGAGAATTTGGTACGATATTTTGAGGAGTGGTTTAGGAGGACCCAACCTAGTATGTCAAAAAGTCTCGTGTTCGGACGACACAGGGGAAACCGGATCGTTTCGTTATTTCGAATAAAAAAAGGATCAAGTATAAACCCATATATACCATTAAACGTTCGAAGGGTCCACCGTGATCACCATTTCTTGGACGGGTGGTTACGTTCTCTGTATTCTCTGCACCAAAGCTAAAGACCCAGTCCTTCTAGGGGAGTTCTTCTCGTTCCGTTGGGTAAGGTCATAAGAACGGACCTCTTAGGGTACCTCTCTCTCCAGACCACCCGATGGCAGGTATCCCAGAGTTTCTCAGTCTGTGTTAACTCCGCTGAATCGTTCGTGTGTGTGTACCATTAAACGTCTCAAAAGACTAGAGTATCCTCTGATATTGGAAAAAAAGTACTCAGGAACGTCATTGTGTGAAACCCTCTACGACGAGGTTAAATCACGGTCACGTGTCTCCGGTTCTCAAACCGTAGTCATAGAGGATCGGGGTCCTGGGACCTTACATAGATGAGAGTAGTGTCGTGTTGATGTATCAGAGAGTAGAATTTTAACGAATTTCAGAAGTTTTCGGTCTTAAAGGCAAATAAATCTCCCAACTTATAAGAATATAAAAGTATTTTTCTAGAGTTTTTGGAAGATCACGTTAGCAGATTAAAAGACTGATGATTTTTATGGAAGTAAGATAATCTTAGAATCTACGTATTAGAGTAAATTAGAAAAGTTCTTTGGACACTCCACCCACACTAATAGGTCCAAAAGGTCTGTCCTTTGACTCTGATCATCTTTAATTCGATTATCGAGATTCAGTTTGTTTTTCACTTCACCACCCTGACCCTAATCCGGTACCAGTAAACCAAGGTTTCCGGTACGAGGACAGTGAAAGAGTTCAGTGTGTAGATCCTCCACCGGTTCGGAGGTTCGATCTGACCTCCGAGTCCCCCTCCGCGTTGTATCTCCATCGCCTATTCTCCATGTTTGATAATCCATATTTTATACAATACTCCTATATGACCTGTTGTGCCCCGTATCTTGGTTATAAGATATTATTAATATTTATCTCATATTGCAAATTTTTAACACTTAGTGACATAATATATGGACATTGAATAAATTATAACATGTCACTGATATGAAGTTTTTTTTTTTTCTTGACCGCAGAGGGAGGGTCAGGTCACAGAACATGGACCATAAAGAAGTTTAGTGTGTGTGTGTGTGTGTGTGTGTGTGTGTGTGTGTGTGTGCCGTGTGACGATGATCGCAGTCTACGTGAATCATTGTCTAGTTTAAACAGTAAACGTTTAAAGAGAAACTCACTGTAACTAAGAGAGTGTCTTTATTTTGCTGTCTATTCCTTTTTTATAGAAAAAGGAAAAAAAGGACCAGAACTCAGTCCTTAGTACTTTGATAATTGACGACTCTTACTTTCTCGTAGATTTTAACGATATTAGCTTTTCCTTCTAGTGAAAAGGTCCTTCCGTCAAACCTTCAGACTCCCCTGGTCCCAAGATCGGAAGAACCGCCGTGGGTCCCGGGGTGGACGGACCGGAGTCGAAAGACACTATATCTCTTCTTTCCCCACCCATCAAGACCTTCCAGGGAAGTTAATTTTGTTGAGTCCTAAAGTAGTAGGTCACCGGTCTTCCCGCTCCTCTTTAGATAGAACACGACAAGGACGACACACCCTCCTCATCTCCTAAAAGCTATAGTAAGGACCTTGTAAATAAAGTTGTCCGGTTACAAATGTCTGTGTTTTTCACTCACGCGAACGTTTGTCAGGAGTAAAATCCGTTCAGACTCATGTACGTTTTGGTCCAATTATATTTTGTAGTTACTCTATTAAAGGGGAAATGGTTTCTCAGGGGGACCATTCGTGGAGACTGGTTGTGATAGGTTGACCTTTGATTACGTTCGGCATAAGTATTAAATTTTAAAAGAATATTGGTGGTGAATTTTCCAAATTTTTTCCACTCTAATTAAAATTATTATATGAAAGAAATTAGCGTATAGGTTGTATAATAGTGCAGTTATCTGTTAGTTATCTTTTTGATGATTAATCTATAAAATATAAAACATGGTCAAGAAACCCCAAACCACACACAAAAGATGGATACCATGTAGAGTCAAATCTGACCGATGAAAGATGTACAAGGTATCGGTGTACACCTATCACCGAGGACGTAACCTGTCATGTCAGATCTTTTGAACCTTCTATCTAAACCCCATCATTTTCAATTTTTTTTTATCTACTTATACCAGACATGACTAAAGTACTAATACTAATGAGAGTTTTCCGTCCTCACATATTGTCTCCTACCGTTGTGTCAGTAAGAGTTAACTTCGTTATACCAAAATAAAGAAATGGTTTGATAGACTTCTTTTTTACCGTAGTCCAATGTTAAATTATTTCGATGTCCGTCATACAAGACAAAAACATAAGTGTAAACTGTATAGAGTGGAACTTTTCAAAGAGGTTTATTTAAAAGTAATGAAAAGGTCCTACCTCTTCGGTCGATGTAAAATACAGTGAAACAAAATTGAGTACAAATCGTCAGAACTTTTTGACGAAATAAATGATGAGACAATACAGAATTTTAGTCTTCCTCATGGAAAGTAAATGGTACCCAACGTACTGTGTTTTCAAAAGTTCAATTTTCTCTTTAATACTTTCATTTCAACTTATACAATCCCTCGTCCGTGAGATTTGACTTCGAAAAATTTTCATTTGTCCGTTTTCCGGACCTTATAAAGACCTTCCTCTGTGTTATTAACCCTTGTGACGATTGGAGACTCCTTTCCGCAACGGTTTGAAATATCTCGGTCCTTACACACTAAAGGAAACATCAAAAACATGATACCTGTACAAAAAGGATAAGATTTAATTATTGATCATTTCTCCCCTGAGATAACACGTCACCGGTTCCCGTACCCCATGTCCGTCTGTCTAGACCCAAAACAAAAGACCGACGGGCTGTTCTATGCACCCTAGAATCAAGGGTTTGGTCCCTAGTTAGAGCACGGTCGACGTAACCTCCGCATGTCAGAATTGGTGACCTGGTAGTCCCTTCAGGGTCTAATCCAGACTAAGGACAAAGAAGGGAGTACTGTAACCCTTCAAATAGAAAGATTCTAGAGGTAAAGAAGAGGTCATTTTATTCCAAGTTCTTATTGATGGACAGAGGGACTTGTGCCCGAAGGGACTATCGAGTCAACCAACCATTTCTTAGGTGGACGTTACATCCTCTGGGGCCAACCCAAGGACCCAGTCCACCTAGGTGACCTCTTCCCTATCCGATGGGTGAGGTCATAAGAACCCGAAAGGAACACCGAGTCGACCATTTCTTAGGCGGACGTTACGTTCTCCGGACCCAAGCTAGGAACTCAACCCTACTAGGGGACCTCCTCCCGTACTGTTGGTGAGGTCATAAGACCGGACCTCTTAAGGTACCTGACATATCAGGTACCCCAGTGTTTCTCCGTCTGTACTGAAAGTGAAAGAAAGGGTCTTATATTGTACATTCTAACGGATTAGTTATCATTTAGCCCTTAGTTTCCATGTGTACAGATCTTTTAGTCTATTGGGGCACCACCCCATCCGATAATCTATTACGGATCGTGAAGTGACCCCGAAAGGACCATCGAGTCGACCATTTCTTAGACGGACGTCACGTCCTCTGGACCGAAACTAGGGACCCAACCCTTCTAGGGGACCTTCTTCCTTACCGTTGGGTGAGGTCATAAGGACGGACCTCTCAAGGTACCTGTCTCCTCGGACCACCCGATGTCAGGTAGCCCAGTGTTTGTCAGTCTGTGTTGACTCGCTGATTCGTGTCGTGTCATGAAGTGACCCTCCTATGGGTCTCTAGAGAGAACGGATAAAGGTTATAAACTTCTTAAAAGGTACTGTAATTGTTAGTGAACTATTTACAGAAATAATATTTTAAAATTATCAGTATCGGAGTGTATACAAGTCAAGTCAAGTCAAGTCAACGAGTCAACACAGGCTGAGAAACGCTGGGGTACTTAGCGTCGTGCGGTCCGGATTTGAAGGTGTTTATGTTTGTCGAATCGAGACCCCTCTTTTTCTTTTCATTTGTCCGACAGAAGACCAACGAGTTGTGTGTGGAAGTCAAACGTAAAGATTTCTTCGCACACAATTACATATACGACATTTACGAAGGGAACTTCACCTTCTCTTACGAGAGCTTAGTGGTCCACAGTCAAATTCTGGAGGGAGAAATAGTCTGAGACCTCCGTCTACTCCACCCCAGGTTGGGGTCGAGACGGGGGTGGACACCCAACAAGACAGTCGACTTCGTGGACCTCCTCCACACCTCCACCCCGCCCCCCGTGACTGTTCCCTCCTTTTCACCCACCAAATCCTCTGTCCTATAAAGTTCCGAACCCGTCACCGTTGTACAACCCCTTTGTAGAGACCACCCGTACTTCAAAAGAAAGTCTTTCCTCTATGTATCTCTAATGAACTAAAAAAGTGAATTTGTAATTACGGGAGGAAAATAAAAGACTGAGTCAAAACCCTTATGTCTACCCCCCACTCCCCAAACAAACACCACCAGTCTTTGAATTGAACGTTCTCGGAGTCAAAGGAAATATTCATATTTTACTCTTTACCTTACAGATGGAGTTTCTCGATAACAATCTTAACTCGGACTCTTTCATGCCTTTACTGGACTTTGGGGGGTCTTCTAAGTAAATGAAGTAAGTAGGTTGTTCGTAAATACTTCCGAGGTACTCGGGGGTCATGGGGTCCGTGAACCATGATGGAGGAGACGGGACTGCGATCGCGAATCTTGTAAAAAAAGGGTCGGGATGGAATACTTTCCATCGTTGCCCGTAACCGGTAAAATGTCGTCTCCCAAAACGTTGTGTCTTGTAAATCTCTTCTTTATCCCAAAGTATGAAGTAAAGAAGAAAATACCTAGTAATAAAGTGCTCTTCCCCGAAAGAATTTGGGGGAAGTTTGATTGCCAGTATGTCCCTTACGCCTCCGACGACAGTCGTCAATCACGAGAACCGAAGTCCTTCATGACTGCAGTCTTCGCGAGTTGGTCCTCCGCAGGGATCCCCAGCGACCGCTCGGCTCAGCTTGCGTCCCTCCTCACGACTGAAAGTGACTTGTCTATTTAAATACTGGACTAGTTCGAGAAGGAAGTCTTGGCTAGTCACGTGATAGACCGAGACGGATACCCACCCCACCCGCAATAGACGTACTATATGAAAGTCCTATGACTTTACGGACAGACGGAGATTTATAGAGGAAATAGTCCGGTTAATAATCTCTGTGAGGAGGCTCAAGTCCAGTTCCAAAAGACTTCCGAGAATAATGTCATGTATGAATTGTCCTTTCTCAACTATTTTACTTAATCGACACGGTAACCTGGGACACACGCGTACGAGTCAGCGCAGACTGAGAAACGTTGGGATGCCTGACATCGGAGGGTTCGAGGAGACAGGTACCCTAAAGGGTCCGTTCTCATGACCTTACCCAACGGTATAGGAGGAGGTCATCTAGAAGGTATGGTCCCTAGCTTGCACTCAGAGGCCGTAACATACACCTAAGAAATAACGACTCGGTGACCCCTTCGGGTTACCTGGGACTCTCCAGTTNGGTAACCTGGGACACACGCGTACGAGTCAGCGCAGACTGAGAAACGTTGGGATGCCTGACATCGGAGGGTTCGAGGAGACAGGTACCCTAAAGGGTCCGTTCTCATGACCTTACCCAACGGTATAGGAGGAGGTCATCTAGAAGGTATGGTCCCTAGCTTGCACTCAGAAGCCGTAACATACACCTAAGAAATAACGACTCGGTGACCCCTTCGGGTTACCTGGGACTCTCCAGTTTAAAAAAAAAAAAAAAATTACCTAATCGCCTGTCTAGTCGAGGATCCTGTGGAGATCAAACCCTCGTCCTCCCACTCTGGATCGGTGTGTGGTTCTGGTCCCAAAAGTTTCGGGCCAAACTTTCAGAGGAGGAGAACGTCGAAAACAGGGTCCCGAGGAAAAAGAGTCGAGGATGCACGGGACGACGACAACGACGATTCAGCGAAGTCAGCACAGGCTGAGACACGCTGGGGTATCTGCCGTCGGGTGATCCCAGGGGGCAGGGACCCTAAGAGGTCCGTTCTTGTGACCTCACCCAACGGTAAAGGAAGAGGTTACGTACTTTCTCCTTTCACTTTCACTCCAACGAGTCAGCACAGGCTGAGAAGCGCTGGGGTACCTGACGTCGGATGGTCCGAGGAGGCGGGTACCCTAAAAGGTCCGTTCTCATGACCTCACACAACGGTAAAAGAAGAGACGAATAAATGGGATTAAATAAATTTTCTCACGTTTAGAGTCCCTGTCCCAAATCCAGAAAGAGACGGAGTCTATTACAAATCGGAAGTAAAAAATGAAAGTAGGACTTTAGTAGTTAATCTGTTGGAGTTTTTTTTAAAAAAAAAGGTCGAATAACAGAGATGTCGTAAGTACAGGACGAAGGTGATATCTAAGGATGCAGGACCAAAATGACGGGTTCCTTTCTTTTTTCTTACTACGTCGATTAAAGACTTCTTATAAGGTCTTTCTGACTTGTTTCTTCTCTCTCTGTCTGGTCCTTTGTTTACTATCTCTGTCGAAACTTCTGTCGGTGCACTAAACCGAGTCGCCGAGAACCGGGTCAAACAAGGACGGAGTGTCCGGAAAGATGGGTTATCCCAAAGAATGTACTACGAGAGTCTTCGGGTCACAAGGAATATATGGACCTTCCCTTATAACACTCGGAAACCTTTTTATGAAGTTTAGAAATCGTAATATCTTGGCTAGTTTAATACGACGTCCCCTAAAAAGAAAAGCATATTGTTTTACAAACATTTCCGTACGTACGCACGATTCAGACTGAGAAACGTTGGGATACAAGACATCGGGAAGTCCGAGGAGACAGATACCCCTTAGAGGTCCGTTCTTATGACCTCACCTAACGGTACGGTAGGAGGTACAAACATTTATGGAAAGAAATTTTTGACTGATACCGAAGTCTCGGAACCTTGTAATTCCTTTGTAGATTTCGTCCCTATACTTGGGGTACCGGAAAACCCCACCTGTTTCTCGAGTCATTACGGGTCCACCACCACCAAATCAGCGAATCAGTAAAGACGGAGAACGTTGGGGTACCTAATATTGGGTGGTCCGAAGAGACAGGTACTCTAAAAGGTCCGTTCTTATGACATCACCCATCGGTAAAGGAAGAGGTCTCCTAGAAGGGCTGGGTCCCCAACTTGGGTACAGAGGACGTAACGTCTGACTACTTACAAAAAACCGGTTTTATATCCGTGTCCTCATGGTCCAATAAAAAACAAACAAAAAATTTTCTTCATGCTATAGATCTAAAGAAAGCACATATACGCTTTAGATAAAAATTTGCCACCGTCGACTAATTGTTTGTTTACTTGGGTTTTGCTCTTTAGAAAGACGACCAGTGAATCTCTCACCAGTGGGGACCACGTCCCGCCGACACCGACCACGAAACCAAAGGTTCACCGTCTCGACCAGGAAACTTCCCGTGACGGGAACACTTGTCAATCGATCATCGACCTTCCTCAGCATGGGTTGAATGTAGTTCTTGCCTAGGGGGAACTTTCCACTCCCTGGGGTCAGTCTACTGAACGTAACTCGTCTGGTTCACAAAGTCTAACATATATAAGTTGACACGAATTATTAAAAAGACGAAAGGAGAGCCTAAAGTGTGTTTAGATTAAATTTTTGTACGAAACGTGTCATGAAACTTATAACAAAGGGAAGAGTGACACTAATACACACTTTGTTTGTTGTTGTTTTTACTTTGTTTTGGGGACCAAAACATGACCGACTACAAGTTGGAAGAAGAGTCGTGGTCCCTTACTCGACATTCTAAAGATACATTAAGTAGGTTAAAGGAATTAACGAGAAAAAAAAAAAAGTTTAAGAGTAGAGACTAAATAATGGGGGTTTAGGTGTTCCACATTACCCTAATCTAAAGTTTCTCTTTTACTCAATGTATAAATGAAGAAAGGAAGTAGTAATTCATATACTTTTATATTAATATATATTGTGTGTGACCTCGAAGGGATCACCGAATCACCACTTCTTAAGTGGGCGTTACGTTCTCTACCCTCAAACTAGGGGCCCAACTCTTCTCGGGGACCTTTTCCTTTACCGTTGCGTGAGGTCATAAGGACCTTTTAGGGTACCTGTCTCCTCGGAACACCGATATCAGGAACCCAAACGTTTTCTTAACCTGTGTTGAATCATTGATTCGTCGTTGTTGTTATTGTGTTTTAAATTTTTAGTTTACATAGTTTAATGTATTAATAAACATTAAACGTAGTTTAATGTATTAACATATTTTATGTAACACCAACTAAAAACGTAGAAAAACAGTTATTACTAAAATTTACAACGATATTATTACGAACTAACACAAACTTTTCACCATTGTAAGAGAAACTTACTAGGAACTAGAGCTCACCTTTTCGTAGTACCATAAGTGTTACGTGGTCGGAGTCGGGAAGCGTACATAAGTTATCCCGTACCGTTGGGTGAGGTCATAAGAACGGACCTCTTAGGGGTGCCTGTCTCCTTAGACCACCCGATGTCAGGAACCCCAACGTTTCTCAACCTGTACTGACTCGTTGATTCGTGTCGTGCCGTGTCTATAAAAAATCAACTGATCTACTCCTTTATTACTATTCTTTACAATCTTTACTAATACAAAGTCCTATCCAACGTTATGAAAAGGAAAATCTTCAATTTCCATCCTTACATATTAAATAGTAACCCCAAGAAAGTCTACCTGTTGACTGAGACCTCTAATCTAGTTCACGACCAACTAGGTAGTAGGTCGGTCATTAAGACCGAGTCGGAAGAAGTAAAAACGGTGTAGTTACATAGACTTGAGTTATAAAAAGAAATTTAGTCGAGAGATAAAATAAGCAAATATAGTGGAGATACTTACTTTTTGTGCTTAGTAGTTCTGTGTATTTGTGTTATAATAACTTAAAGATCAATTACAAAGAGCGTAAGGACTTCGACCTCTGAACAATCCCTCTAATGTCTCTTAATCTTTATCGTTTCTGAAAAAAGGTAGTTTCATTCTCAAAAGAACTATCTGAATTCTCCTAACTTCCTCTTAATTTTCTTTTATTGAAAGACATAATAACTTTCTATCTCGTTTAGACACACGGTCGTCTCGAACAGACAGGAACCCTTTAAGACTCAATCAGGTGGAAGGAGTAGAATTGTCTACCGTTTCTCGTGGGGTCAACTCCTGTACCCTGAGTTGGGGTGGGGGTCGGAAGGGTGAGGTCGAACCTTTCCACTTCGGATAAAAGACATCAAACGGGTGATTTCTACCTACCGAGGTCCTTTGTCCTTTCCTTTGTCTTCCGACCCCCTTTTTGCCCCCATCTCCATCCCTTCACGTCTCGGAGACTCCGTCACTAGGGTCGTCCCCGTATCTACCTCTCAAATCCGCCGATAGTCCTCTTCAGTGGTAGGCAATAGGACAAGGTCGGGGTGGAAATGTCTGCTCCGTTGTGTCTCGGTCTCTTCCCTTGACTGAACGGGTTCCAGAGTCCCGAAGAGTCGCCGTCTCCGTCAGTGTCGGGTTAGAGACGGAAGGTTCGGACGTCAGAAAAGAAATAGTTCGATATGAAAATCAATCGTAAGATAAATTTTTAAAAAAAGAAAACCGGTTCGACACGACGTAAGTCCTAGGATCAAGGGACTGGTCCCTAGATTGAGTACGGGGGACGTGACTTTCGCGTTGTGGAATTAGTGACCTGGTGGTCCCTTTCGGAGTTCGGAAGTAAGAAAGACACCGTAGTGACGTCAAAAGGTCGAGACTATAGGGACTAACGATCATTGTAAAACTTGCTGTGAGTATAAGACATTCATCCCCCCGATACCAAAATTTTTAAATACTAATGACAATGAAACGTGGTCATTCTTAGGGTAGTAATGGGGACATGGTCGACGGGAGTCTCACAACGGACCCCGACCATTGAGTAGGGGAGTTACGGGTCGTGCTCTTCCGGCACGGGGGACCTCGCCCAGACCACCGACTAAGGGGGGAGGGCCGGAGGCGTCCGTGAGTGGCGTTTCGCGAAGGGCGTCGGGACCAACGGTGTCGTGGGCGTCGTCAGTAACAAGAAGTCCGGGTTCTTGTGGTCCCGTCCTTTCTAGTAGATGTTCGTTTTCTTTGTGGCACACCCGACCGTGCACTTCCCCCGAAGGGCACGGACGGACGGGCACACTACTCGGTGTAGAGGTGGGACCCTGAACCCCCGGTTGTCGATTACCTCAGACCGACCACCCACCTGCTCACAATACCTTATAAAGCCAAGACAAACCGGATTGACGTTTAAGTTACTCCGTTATATGGTTCTAGACTGTGACTCAAAGGTAAATGTACCACCCAATCCTCTTCCTGTTTTTTGAACAGGAGCTAACAGTACTTTGTACTCAAAAAGAGAGAGATTTGGTCTTCAAGGATCAGATACAACCTTTATTCCCTATTTCTTTAGTAATGGTTTCTTGACCTTCTCCTTAAGTGATTGTGGACAAAGAGAACCATCAAAAGTTACTTAAATGATCTTTTTTTATATAAGTGAGGGGCTGGGGGGTGTTGGGGCGTGGGATAGTAATAGAACAATTTTATTTAAGACATCGTGAGTCGAACCAAGTCCCTTCAGATGACGGGGTACCCTCGACGGTCGGATTCAGACCCCTAAGGAACCGTCCAGGGATAGTCCTTCCCTTTTTTAACTCCGTGAATTGCAAAGTAGTACGTCAAGAACCCGAAAACAATCGTTGATTTAGAGAAGGACAAGTCATTCATGGGTTAAAATTTTTCTATCCTACTTTTAGAAATCCCCCTCTACAATTCCAAAGGAATGAGTGGTTCTGAGGCGAAGGATTATAAGGAGGTTTTATGGTCTGGAGCAGCCTTTCCACCAGTAACAACAGATAGTGAAAAGGAGGTCCCTTTTTATCGTCCTACAATCGCTCCTCCGGTTTGTGTCTGTCCCCCTACTCCCACGGGGGGTCCGTGAACCGTGTCGAGGGTCACGTGTACGACCCCTATCCCCTACAGCCACACACTAGTTCGGGGGAAGGAACGTCCGAGAGAAGTTTCAATAGCCGACGTCTCAGCATTGTTAACAGGGGTTTAGTTAAGAATAAAACCTCGGGTCTTCGTTTTAGTCGGACACTCGACACAGGACCCTCAACGAAGTCGAAGAGTTTACATTGTCTTGGAGATACCGATACCAGTAAATATAAGAGGGACTGGACTTCGAGAAAAAAAGGGAGGGACGTGGGAGTATTTATTCTAATGCAAGTAACGTTAGTAAAACGGTACCTCTGGTTATTGGAGACAATTATTAGGTGGTCGTGTCTGTTCTGTGAGTTGGAACAACGTTAGCTTGAATCCCGACCTTGTTTGTCGTAGACCCGGATGCCGTGGAAATTAGACTGTTACCGGACGGGTTTAGTTCTTTATAAAAGGGGTCCGAGAAATATTTAGTGTCATTTTAACTCAATGTAGGATCGATTTTAGCACAGAGGATTCATGAATTACCAGATGTCACGTACAGAAACGGAAAAGGCGACTTTCGGACCTTACGTTTTCTCAATAAACTTTCTCGAAGACAAAAGGAGTTATCCTTTTATCGTCAGACTACCAGATCAACCCATAAAAACTCGAGCCCGGGTGTCCTTAAAAAATTTCCTGCTTTAGTCCCACTAATAAATAAAACAACAGACGATAAGGTAATCCAAGATAAAAGAAGGGATGGACCGTACTATCTTAATCGTTCTTGGTAAGGGTTAGTTGAACAAGTCGATATAGAAGATACGTCCTTATTTTTCGAGGTAGAAACTTTTTCCATTCCTCTTTCCCTCCAACCATAACCCACCTTCTCTCCTTTTTATAACTACTCCCCTAACCTCCATCGAACCTGTTTCATTTTCTCGTCAATCTTTCACATTCTCCTCCATTCTACCTGGAAATAACTTTTAAAACGGTTCACAGACCCCGTCGTAAACCAATGATCATACGAAACACAGTGAAATTCCTTCGAAGACGGTACGGATCTGGTTCGGGCTGCAGTACGTCACTGGCAGGGACGACCCATGACCACAACGAATTGTCGACTTCCTGACACCCTACTTTTCCCTCGGACGATCGGGAAACAACTCTCGGATCTCCAATTCTCTTTCTATCGTCCATCTTAAAGTGTCTGTCAGTTGAACATCGATTTATTTTTCGTTCATTGTGACATTGCACCATTCTGGACAGGACGGTACTTCAACCGGCGAACAAGGGTCCCTTCGTCACCCGATGTTAGACGGCACCCAGTCCCTGGGAACTGGTCCCTTCGATACCAATCAACTAAGGTCTCTTCAGTCTAACCGACCTACGACTCAAAAGAAGACTTCTAAGATACTTTGCACGTAACCAGCGAGATATTCCTATGAAAGACTCTAGCGTCGTAACCCCGTTCTTCTTTTTATAAATAACTCGTACGTACTACATGATTCGATCTTGACACTGCTACAGTACAGCAAAGATGACCTCTTCCGGGATCCTGAGTCTCTCTAATTTATGTATAGTATTCCAGTAGGGTTGTATTATTCTGTTCCTTGGTTCTGAAATTTTGTTCTAAGAAACAGTGGGTACGGACCCGATACGAAAGGGATTATCTAAAAGAAGAAATCTTTAATTTTTTTAACAGAGAAAAGTTATATTTGTTATCTTACTATGGTACACACTTAACATACCCATGTCGCCCTGTATGAAGAAAGACTTGTTGGTACTTGATAACACTAAAAAAAGAATAATGTTTTATTATACCCAAAAAAAAAAAAAAACCATCTTTTCAGTCAATATGTCTACTCGTCTTCCTTCTTTTTGGTCGGTACAAGGAGGGTGGTCGTCTATTCCTGACAATAGTGAAACGACTGACAACGAAAAGTTGTGAGACTCGTCCACGTTTACTCGAAAGAAACTTTGGGTGGTCGAAACTGTTCCTCAAGACTTTCACGGTCCTCCTTCAGGTCTCAAGAGTCCTAAATTCTTACCTCAACTAGAAACATCTACGGTAGAACCTCGATCCGTCGAGGGGAAACCTCGGACCCGTCAAAAAGGAAAGAAGTCTCTGAAAACGGGGATCTTCAATGAGTTCTTTAAACTTATTGTAACCAGTTGTGTCGGGACTACGGGATCTGAAAAGTCTGATCATTGTGCCCAATGCTAGTGATTCACTTGTCCACTTTCATCTTCTGTGGTACCTGGTGTCAACTCCAAAGAAGGTACTAAAAATTTTTCTACACCATGTACTCCTTGATACTCCAGTAAATATAGGACATACGTCTTTCCCTTTACGACACCCTATCAGTGGGAAGACCTTACGGGACTAAAGTCTGTGAAACTCCCACTAATTGAGTAAATAACAAGTTGTTAAGTAACACGGAAATCTGGACGTTCGTCCTTCACCGTTAGATTAGACCCCTTTCCCCTCCACTCCCCTCCCTCGGAACCACTTCAAATGGGAGTCCTTCCCGACCCAGGAACGAGTTCTGTGAGTACTCTAAGACTGTTACTCCAACACTGCGGGTACGAACTGCAAACGACAAGTGAGAGAGAAGTCGTCACTTCGGGAACTTAGAATTGCCGATCTCGGGAGGAAAAACCTCTGTCACTCCTACTCCACCGACTCCGACTCGGGGTGAGACCAAGGACAAGACGTCCTTCTTCTGGAGTCTTCACTCTCGTCCACCGTTGAGAGCTTCCCTGTCTTTCCCTAGGAACATCTTTCTTTTCCTCTTATACTCGAACCGTCGACGGGAGGACCTGGTGTAGGAGACCCTCACACGACCGTCGTCTAAGTAGGTGTCTTTCAGGTCCCCAAGGACCTGGAATCCGTACTACGTCCGTGAGGTAGGGATTCGGTCTCTCGTGTCCGGACCCTCTGCAAACGGTCCACTGAGACTGGTAGGCGTCCTCTATACGTAATTACGAACCCACTGTGAATAATCACGAAGAGTCAGACGATTTGAGAAGCGGACCGTCAACCACTTCTTAGTATTTAAGTCACGTTACTTACGTTAGGTAGTCACACAAACTTCGTGGGTGTCACACGGTTCATGACAGGATCACTTGTTTTATTTAGACTGAACGAAAGACTGAAGTGACCAAAATGTTGGAATCCTGAAGGGACCGTCAGGTCGTCGATTCTGAGCCTCGAGGGTTTTGTCCCCTGGTCCCAAACTAGGGATTCAGTCCCTTTATCTAGGGTGTACAACGTTGCTTTTCAAACGTACGGTGTCACTTCTATCTTCTAGGGTGGACGACGTCCTGGACCGTGTTAGGGTGTCATAATGG
This sequence comes from Capra ibex, assembly GCA_006410555.1. Lineage (NCBI taxonomy): Eukaryota > Metazoa > Chordata > Mammalia > Artiodactyla > Bovidae > Capra > Capra ibex. Next base: position 2,505,400 of record SJYO01035280.1, read on the forward strand.
TGGAGAATCAACACTGTTCTCTAATTTTTTTTTTTAGTACGTGCTCCAATTTACTTAATTGACGAGGAATCGTCTTCATCCTGATCGAACAAAATTTCCTCTAGTCCATTAAAAAGTCGAGATCCATCATGGTGACCTCAAGAAACGAGAATAAGTCGACCCCCGACGTAACGTAACTAAACATCCCGGGTTCTACCGAAGTGAGTGTATGGTCCACGGAACTACCCTTCCCACTATGTTAACCCGAGTCGTCCCGGGGAGAGAAAGGGGACATCAGAATCCCCAGACGTTGACATCGAGGTTATGAAACCGGTGGATTACGTTTGTCGGCTGAGTAACCCTTTCGGGGACTACGGGTCTTTCTAACTTCCGTTCTCTTCTCCCGTCGTCTCCTACACTACCAACCTACCGTAGTGGTTAAGTCACCTGTACTTTAACCCACGCGAGACCCTCCACCACTCCCTGTCCCTCCGGACCTCACTCTGTCAGGTACCTCAAGTTTCTCCGCCTGTACCAAATCGCTGACTTGTTGTCGTTTCACTCTAAAATATACGACTGAGTTCTCTGTTCTTTATCTTCGATAGTGAAAGAATTTTGGACTCAGGCTTTGACCTTGTCCCAGTGAAAACAGGATAAGAGACAGGAGATTCTACGTTCCTCTCCCCGTGTCTGGGGTGGAGACGTACTTCTCAGAGGTTCGTAAACACCGTCAGAAATTGGACGGTGTCAGCATCTCCATCCTAAGTTTGGGTCCCTCAGACCGAGGTCTCCGCTTCGAGAATTTGTGGTGTTCCATTAAGAATTGGGTGACTCAAGGCTGGTCGTGTCCCTCCCGACGGTCACACGTGACTCGGAGTGTAGTCCCCGGAAAGGTCGACGTCCGACTTGTGAGACCTAGTCAGGGAGGTAAAGTATGCCCACCCGTGTCGAACTAATCCTAAACCTGAAACCTTAAAACTTTCGTGGTAGTTGTGGCTTTTCAGGTACAGAGGTCGACCAAAGTTTTAGTCTTACTCGCTGACGTTCGTGTGGGACGGAATACTGAGTTTCTCCACGAGACACTGGGAGGGGTTGGGTCCGGAGTCATGGTTTCCCGTGTCGAACTGGGAAGTCTCTCCGTACTTGGAACCGACTACTTAGAAAGGACTCTGGACGGGTTTATAGCTGACCAAAGTCCCTAGGAAGAGAAAAATCGGAATACAACGGTACCAATATCCACCTTTCAATCGAAAGTTATCTTTGAGTCGGGGGTGAGTGAGAGATATTTCACCTTGTAGTGATTAACTCCAAGGAATAGGAGGAAAATTTCATTCACAGGAGTGTCCAAGATTTCATCTGATTTAATTCTTAAAGTACAGTACCAAATTTCCGTCTCTGTACACTTGTGACGTAAATAAATAATACAAATATTTAGACTGAAACACTTTAATATATATTTATTAAATATATTAATATTTATATATATTGATATATATATTAAAGTATTTCATTTATACTGACCCCTTTATGGACATAATATAGACATGATATGGTTTATATATATACGTATGTATATAAACTAGATACGGAGACACGTCCATAAAGGGGTCAGTATAAATGAAATACTTTAATATATATTAATATATGGTTATTGTTCTATTTTCGTATATATTAAAGTATTTATATATTAATATATATACACGGTTTATATATATGTATATAAACCAGATACCGAGACTTGTCCATAAAGAAGTCAGTATAAATGAAAATCTTTCAAATGTTTATATGAACTTTCGTTATTTTTTGTATTTTGTTCACTTTAAACCTTTTATAACTTCGAACAGATTCTTCCATTGTATGGAAACTTTGAAATAACGGTTCTTTTTTAAAACTGTTTTAATATATCGAAATGGATCACCGAGTCTACCATTTCTTAGAAGTACGTCACGACCTCTGAGTGCAAGTTAGGCACCCAGTCCTTCTAGGGGATCTTTTCCTTTACCGATAGGGGACGTCACAAGAACGGACCCTTTAGGGTACCTGTCTCCTCCGACCACCCGATCTCAGGTACCCCAACGTTTCTCAGTCTGTACTGACTCCCACCTTGTGTGGGATTGTTTGTGTGTGTGGTACAAATAACACGTGAACGAGGAACGATCCTCGGAAATTACGAACAGTAACAATCGAGTAAATTAACTGTCACGGCAGACTTCACCTATGTCATTGAGTGAGAAGGAATTTACCCTCCTTGACTCCGAGTCTCCCCACTCCGCGAACGACTCCTGGTACGTCATCTTTCGTAGTTCAGTCGCAAACTTGGGTTCGGGTGTGCGACGAATAGTGTCGTCCTCTCCGTCACGGGTCCCTCTACCTTCCCGAGTCCGACGGGACGACGGGTTTGCGCGAGTGCAACTGAAATTCCTGACTAAAGGTCAACGTTTTCGTGACTCGTTCTCTGTTTTTGAACACCCATTCTTATTTTATCCCGAAAGAACCACCGAGTCTGTCATTTCTTAGACGGACATTATATCCTCTGGACCCAAACTGGGGACCCAGGCCTTCTAGGGAACCTCTTTCCTTACCATTGGGTGAGGTCATAAGAATAGACCTCTTAAGGTACCTGTCTCCAATCCCACAACTTTTATAATTTTGGTTCAAATTTTTTCCGTTCAGAAGTTCTGACAGTGTCTCCCTACCTTGTCCATCCTTCCACCCTGTCCACAAGTCCTACCTCCCCTGCGTACATATGGATACCACCCAAGTATAACTTCATACCTTTTTCGGTAGTGTTATAACATTTCTTTAATAAGAGGTTAATGTTATTTATTTATTAAAAAATTTTTCGTTCAGAACCACATCTGTCGACCACACTGTAGACGAATGAGACACCGGTCGAACCCGACGGGAGGAGACGACTGTTACCACAGGTCTTCGGACTCAACTTACCATTCATAGTAAGTGAACGTTAACTAACTGTTCGAGGTTTACTGTCTTTTAGTCTCAATTTGTTGAAAGGAAATCGTAGATTTGATATTAACGTTTTTTTTTTTTTTAGAAGGGTCGTTATTGATACGACTAGTTTGAATCTCCCATCTCTTATGTAGGATCTCCAGAGTCACCAGAAGAGTCATAGGCCATGTCGGACTCCCTGAAACGTCTCCGTGTCATGAAAAGAAATAACTTCAATCGTAATGACACTAATGGATATACACGTAGTTTCTAAAATCGTTTCAATATCTGTTACCAAAGAGTCTTAAAAGACACATATATTAAGTAGAAGCTCGAACAATTTTAATTATAAGACTAAATCTTCCAGATCCCACCCTGAACTCCAAAACGTTAAGATTGTTCGAAGATCCACTACGACCATCAGTACAACATACTGTGCGTACATCAAGATTCTGATACACCACTTTGACACGTGTGAATCATAAAACCCGGTTTGACTGTGGGAGAGAAACTGAAGGACGCCCTACACGGGACACACCCTACAAAACCTGTCGACGAAGAACGAGATCGTTGGAAACAAGAACTCTAACAATGACGATCGAACCTCTAAAGACTTCCAAGACTCTAACGTTCTCTTGCGAGTAGTGAGACCGAACGACTAAAGACGTACGAAATCTGTCATCAGAGTTTCACACCTGGGTAAGTTTTAAAAACGACTACAGATAACCTTCCCGGGATGAATCGTCACACAGAAAGGGGTATCAGTGAGTAAGGGGTAACGTAAGGTTTTGACAATAAAATCGGGAAATGTGTAAGGGTTCGGGAGAGAGGAAACCAGGAGTAAGGAAACGTAAAATATTAGAGAAAAGGGTGAGACACCTTTTTCTCCGGGTACAAGGAAGTAAGTAAAAGAAGAAGAAAAAAAAAAAAAAAAACCGGAATACCTTACGTTCTAGAATCAAGGGACTGATCCCTAACTTGGGAGTGGGGGACTTCTCCTTCTAACTGGTGATCTTCAGAACTCGTGATCTGCCGGTCCTTTCAGAGAGTAGAAGGAAAATGTAAATATTATAAAAATATGATTGTGAAGGAGAAGTTGAGTTTAAAATAGGAATAAAAGTAACCAAAAGTAATACAAAGAATACTCTTCCATTTAAGGGAGTGAACACGAAAACAAAGGTGAAGTTGTGTGGAAGAGACTGTGACACGGGAGTTAATAACAATAAGACAGTATGTGTAAATCACCCCTACCACCAAATCAACGATTTAGTAAATCGTTAGTAAATCAACGATTTGGCTGAGAACGTTGGGGTACCTGATATCGGACGGTCCAAGGTGACAGGTTCCCTAAAAGGTCCGTTCTTATGACCTCACCCAACGGTAAAGGAAGAGGTCCCCTAGAAGACCTGGGTCCTTAGCTTGGGGTCAGAGGACGTAACGTCCGTCTAAGGACGTAACGTCCACCTAAGAAATGTCTGACTCGATCCTCTTTCGGAACATGTAAATCATTGGAGGGAAATGAGCAAAGCGATGAGAGAAAGGGTATACGATCCAACGAATGGAAAGAGAAGGATTTGAAAATAATACCTTCAATTTTTAATAGACAGTTCGTATTGGTTATAAAATATTATTGAAACATGTCTCATATTAGATTTGTATAATTTAGTGATACGTCATGTATACTTTGATTATATTGTAACATTTAGTTGATGTGAATTTTTTTTTAGACGGTTCATCTGTCTTAATATCACTTGAGGAAAAACATGAGTCAACACAGATTGAGAAACTCTGGGATACCTGATATCGAGTGGTCCTACGAGACAGGTACCCTGAAATGTCCGGTCTTGTGGTTTCTTTCAACGGTAAAGGAGGAGGTTCGGTACAAGGGTTGAGTTCCTAACTTAGGCGAAGAAGACGGAGAGGATGGAACCGTCCGTCTAAGAAATGGTGACGCGGTGGACCCTTCGACCTCGAGGAAAAATGGGTAAGCGTTTGAAGTTAGCCATAGTTTTAAACGGTGAAGACTTAAATAAAAAAGAACCTTTGTAGAAGGGAGACGAGACGAGGGAGAGAGTCGACAGTCGGGTGTAGAACCAAAGAAAAACACTAGTTCGGGGAGAGAGATCAAGGACCAAGACAGACTAAACAATTGGAGAACGACGGACCAAGGACAGACCCGAGTGGTATCTTTCAAACAGTGGTTGTAAAACGTACTGACTTAGGTCACCACTAAAGAGTCCGAAGTGAGAAACCGGGGACGTCGTAAGGTGACACCTCAGTGTGACCAATAGAGGCGTTCCTGAAACCTTCAATTGTGAGACGTCATAAGAGAGAAGGACCCTGAAAGTCCCGATGTAACTGAAAGGTCTGGGTAGTGGTGTAGTTTAAGTAAGTAGAATCTGAAGAGACCACCAGGTCACGACTTCTGAAGTTCGAAGGTTACGTCCCCCACGGTCAAACTAGGAACCAGTCCCTTGACCTAGGGTGTACGACGTACCACGACGGTGTGTGTGTCTCTTCTAGAGAGTAGAATTGGAGCTAGGATCTTTTCCTCTGCCTGGTGAGGAACTTCTGTCACTGACATAGAAATCTTTCCATTTCAGGAGCTGTCATGGACCATGTGCCATAGACGAGACTTGACTTTGTGGTATTTGATAATTGACTATTGCCACTACTGCTACTATTACTGTCGGTAGGGGTGTGTTGATAATTTGGACTGAACACCTTTGTATTCTATCCTAGTACATAAATAAAGAACTTGAGTGTCAAAATTATGGGAAAACCTTATTGCTGTGATGATTAATGGGTTTCCAAGTCTCCGACCCTAAAGGTGCAAGAACGTGAAGAACATACCAAAACTCACGTAAATTTTAAAAATCAATCGAGAATTCTTATAGGTAAGTAACGAAGAAGTGTTAACTTAGCTCTCGATGAATTCTCATGTACATTTACCCGTTCTACCTCACTCCCTACACCGAGTCCCCCTCCCGTCTCTCCCTTTCCTCTGTAAAAGGATGGACTAAATTCGTACGAAAAAGGAAGAGAACCCCCCTTTGTGGACTTTTTATAGTAGTATAACTTGTGAAAGACCTTTTATCAAATCTATGAAAAACACAAACAAATGAAAAAAACCGGTACGACGCACAACGTCCTAGATCAAGGGGTCGGCCCCTAACTTGGGGCCCGGTACCGTCATTGTCGGTTCAGGATTCGGGACCTGTCGGTCCCTTGAGGGTTCTGTCAATACAAAATCGTCTCCTTTGTAGTCGGTGAAGGGAAGGGAGTACATATGTGTAAGAGACCGAAATTCAGGGGTTTACTTGGTGTTAGACTGTTGGTAGTACTAGGTCTCAGAAGGAGGACAGACTGGGACCTATCGAGATCACAAAATTGACTGGAATTCAAGTCGAGGACCACTGAAGGTCTCGATGGACGGTCGGAGTCCCAAGTGGATAGTCGAAGTCTCGTTCACTTCTTTTTGGTTTTCTAGGGGGTTTCGAAGGACCGACTTCCCCAAACAGGAGAATTACAATACGACATAAGAACACTTCTGTGGACCAGTAGTGGGGTGTTTTTCCATTGACTCTATACGTACAGAAACTCCGTCCGGGTGGTAGTGAATTTTTCAAAAAAAATAAATAAAATAAAAACCGACGTAAACCAGAAACAACGACACACACCCGAAAGAAATCAACACCGTTCGTTATCCGATGAGAGATCAACCCCATACGTGCGAAGAGTAACACTACCGAAGTGAATGAGATAGTGAATTATCGACACTGGGAACTCTGTAATGAATTGGACAGTCTCGGAATCAGTAAAGTAACTACTTCACCTTATTAACCGAAAGTTCCAAGTTTCTTCTACTGCATCCGTTTCCAGTTCTCTTCGTCAAGTAAGTAGTCACACGAGTTATCTTAAATACCAATACTGAGAGGATCCACACCCCTGGACCACCGCTTGTTGGACGAGAATCCTTCTAGTATAAGACGACGACGACGACGATTCAGTGAAGTCAGGACAGGCTGAGACACACTGGGGTATCTGTCGTCGGGTGGTCCGAGGGGGCAGGGACCCTAAGAGGTCCGTTCTTGTGACCTCACCCAACGGTAAAGGAAGAGGTTACGTACTTTCACTTTTCACTTTCCCTTCAGCGAGTCAGCACAGGCTGAGAAGCGATGGGGTACCTGACGTCGGATGGTCCGAGGAGACAGGTACCCTAAAAGGTCCGTTCTCATGACCTCACCCCACGGTAGCGGAAGAGGTCTAGTATAACATCACCCTCAATAAGTGTATAATCAAGGGAAAGGACAAAAGTGAAAGGAAAAAGAATAAGTCTTATTCTTGTAGACGTTAATACAGTCTATATATTATAAAATCTTTTTACCTACGAGGTTGGTCTGTGTTCAAACGGAAAGAAACTGTCTCAGTTCCGTTTATTGTTGAAAAAAAAAAGGGGTCTTCTCATCTTTTTATAGACTAAGCAATTACATGATAGGAATAAGGAGACAATCTTTTTCCTGTGATCTTTTGAGTATGGTCTACCATGTATTACAAGTCAAGTCAAGTCAGCGAGTCAGCACAGGTTGAAAACCGCTGGGGTACTTAGCGTCGTGCGGTCCGGAGGGACAGGTAGTGGTTGAGGACCTCAAGTGAGTCTGAGTGCAGGTAGCTCAGTCACTACGGTAGGTCAGTAGAGTAAGAGACAGCAGGGGAAGAGGAGGACGGGTGTTAGGGAGGGTCGTAGTCTCAGAAAAGGTTACTCAGTTGAGAAGTGTACTCCACCGGTTTCATGACCTCAAAGTCGAAATCGTAGTAAGGAAGGTTTCTTTAGGGTCCCGACTAGAGGAAGTCTTACCCGACCAACCTAGAGGAACATCAGGTTCCCTGAGAGTTCTCAGAAGAGGTTGTGGTGTCAAGTTTTCGTAGTTGAGAAGCCGCGAGTCGGAAGAAGTGTCAGGTTGAGAGTGTAGGTATGTACTGGTGTCCTTTTTGGTATCGGAACTGATCTGCCTGGAATCAGCTGTTTCATTACAGAGACGAAAACTTATACGATAGATCCAACCAGTATCGAAAAGAAGGTTCCTCATTCGCAGAAAATTAAAGTACCGACGTCAATGAACATGAGTTAAGGTCTTGATCCTAAAGACGAGGTGCAATCCACAGTAGAGGACTACCAGATGGTCTCACATTCGGGTTCCGTCATTCTTGTGACTTGAGTCTTCTGTTGTCTCGATTGTCCCCACTGCAGGTTCCCGTCGACTCTTCCAGTACCGAGACCGATGTCTTATGAATGAATGTCTTATGAGGAACGTAGACCGTCCCTCTGATCCCATACCTTATTTTACACTTGACGGACTATTCGTCTTGTTTTGAAAATAAACAAATAAAATCTTTTATTTTAGGTCCGTAAACTGTTTTAAATCTAGTTTGTGACTGAAAATTTTTTAATTGACTTTAAGAATTCACCATAGTCTGTAAAATTTATCAGGTCTGGTTTGGTCCCATGCTAGTCGATTCCGAACTCCAGGATATTAGTGTAGTAGAGTGTGTACACACACGTCTACTGATAATAAGTCAGAAGCCACACGTAAGTGTCGTAGTAGAGTGAACTAAGGTTGGTACTCTAGTGGTCAGCCATAATAATGTCGGTAAAAAAAAAAGTTACCTACTCCGACTTCTCCAATTCTCTAAACGGTTTCAAGCGTGTCAGTCCACCACGTCACCATTTCGTAGACGGACGGTTACGTCCTCTACGTCGTCTGCACCCAAGCTAGGGACCCAGACCTTCTAGGGGACCTCTTCCTTTACTGTTGGGTGAGATCATAAGAACGGATCCTTTAGGGTACCTGTCTCCTCGGACCACCTGATGGTAGGTATCCCAGTGTTTCTCAGCCTATACTGACTCGTTGACTCGTGCGTCAGTCGTTTGTCGTCTTGGTTCTAATCTCATTTATAGAAGACTGGGGATCCGATCCTGAGACTGACGACACTACGACTCTCTCTGTCTTAAAAGTTTGGTCTTACGAGTGGATCGTACCCTGAGGTTAATGACTGAGAAATTGTGTGTACCGTCCTAAAGGGACCATCAGGTCACCTGTTCTGAAACGTGAGAACTACGTCTTCCGGGCCCAAACTAGTGACCAGTCCCTTGATCTAAGATGTACGACGTTGATTTCTGAACCGTGTCGGTCTATTTATTTACTTAATTTTTTTATAAATTCGTATGTACCGGTTCGAAGGACGAGTGATGCCGAGGAAGAAGAGGCGGGTGGGGGTCTATTTTGAATTTGACTCCTTTACACATGTATATATATATTTCCTGAATTAATAATTCACACAATTTACAACCGAAACGACCTTTTTTTACAATAGATTTGTCCTGATCTCTAATAGGTAAAAGAGGACATAATCAAACACTAACGACATGTTGTTTGGTGTGGTTTTGGGTCGCTAAATTTCGTCATTTACGCACGTGCGAGTCACCGACTCAGTACAGGCTGAAAAACACTGCCAAGGAGACAGGTACACTAAAGGATCCGTTCTTATGACCTCACCTAACGGTAAAGGAGGAGATCCCCTTAGAAGGACTAGGTCCCTAGCTCGGACCCAGAGGACGTAACCGTCCTCTTAAGAAATAGTGACTCGGTGGACCCTTCGGGTTTGGTCATTTGAGGAAAAAAATAAGTATTTAGATGTCAAGAGGACGAGAATCAACCCGAGAAAGTACTTAGACCGTAGTCGACCGTCTGACCGATCTTCGTCACCAGATCCCACCGGAACTGACCTTGTTGTCCTAAGAGGAGGTCCACCAGGGTAGAAGGATATCCATGAATCCGAACAAATAAGCTACTGTTAGTGTCTCAAAGTTCTCTCTGTGACCATAAACGGTCTAAAGTAAACTATACAAAATAACTAGTTTCGTTTAGTGTTCCGAACGGGTCTAAGTTCCCTACCACTTTCTCTGGAGAGATTTGTTCTCCTGGGTGTTTCAGTTTAACTCCACAAATTAACCCCGGTGGTAAAGTTAGTTAGACTCTTAAGAAAGAAGACCGATGGTACTTCTTTATACCCGGGTCCGACAGTGGGGAGGTCTAGAAAGTTTCCTTCAACCTTTAGTATGTTTTATAGGGTTAAACTTTCACTAACCTTTGGTTTATTTTTACAGGTTTTTGTCACACATTCGTTTGTCTCGGAAACATATTTAGAACCTTAATTTTGGACGACGAGATAACTAATATATACCATGTAACGGTGACCTTCGAATGATATAGATAAAACTGGGGGACGTATTGTTGGTTTACAATTCTAGTTATAAGTAGGTTAAAACGGGGTATCTTATTTATATTCCCTATATTCTTACTTAGACCTTAAAACGGTTATTTGAATTAATAGTGATGTCAAAATAATAAACTTGAAAAACATCTTCATACTGATCGTACTCTAGTCATTAATTAGTCGTGATGGATGACGACCCACGACAGAAGATGAGATTTATCTACGAGTAAAATGGACTTCGACTACCTCTTTGTTCTACAAACCTCTATGGTTTCGATACCAAAAAGGTCATCAGTACATGCCTACACTCTCGACCTGGTATTCTTCCGACTCACGGTTTCTTAACTATGAAAGTTCAACACCACGACATTTTCTGAGAACTCTCAGAGAACCTGACTTTCCTCCGGTTTGGTCAGTTAGGATTTCCTTTAGTTGGGACTTATAAGTAACGTTCCTGACTACGACTTGGACTTCGAGGTTATGAAACCGGTGGACTACTCTTGTCGACTGAGTAACCTTTTCTGGGACTACGCCCTTTTCTAACTTTGATTTCCTCTCCGTCCGTCGTCTCCTACTCTATCAATCTCTCATAGTGGTTGAGTTACCCGGTCTGACTTGTTTGAGACCCTCTATCACCTCCAGTCTCCTCGGTATCAGGTACCCCAGTGTTTATCAACCTGTGTCGAATAATTGACTTGTTATTATTGTCGTTGTGATAATAGATATAAAAGAAAAAAATATCGTACAAAATTTCATTTTCAACTTATATATATATTCCACATTTTGTACTACTAAACTGTATACACATGTCTTTCTTTACCAATAACACACACACACACACGCACACACGCACGAGTCAGTAAGTCAGTACAGACTGAGAAACGTAGGGACATCTGACATCGGGTGGTCTGAGGCAGGTACCCTAAAAGGTCCGCTCTTATGACCTCACTTAACGGTAAAAGATAAGGTCCCCTAGAGGGTCTGGGTTATTTCGATTAATTATATGGGACAAGAGTGTATCAATAGAGAATATTTCCGTGAACTTTAGAATCCTATAAAGGTGATAAGTCATGTCATGATAATTGATGTCAGTAGTACAACATGTAATCTAGAGATAAGTAGGAGGGATCGATGTTAAACATAGGAAATTGGTTTTAGAGGGGTAAAGGGGGTGGACGAGTCGAGGACCATTGGTGGTTAGATGGGAGATGAAGATATATAAACTGAAATATAAAGTGTAGATTCACTCTAGTACATAAAAAAAAGGAAATACAGAGACCCAATAAAATGATTCATATTATGGGAGACCTGAGTAGGTCCAACAACGTTTACCGTCCTAAAGGAAAAATTTCCCACTTATCATAAGGTAACATATATATAGGTGTTATCAGATCCGTACCTTAGTATTGTAATAAGAGAGACCCAGTTTCTATTAAATAGTGTCTACAGTTTACTAAAACTTCGAAGAGGATGAGTATTAGAAAAGTTCACCAATTACAATATAAATTCCGTAGGGAGTATCGAGTCAACCATTTCTTGGGTGGACATTACGTCCTCTGGACCCAAGCTAAGTACCCAGATCTCCTAGTGACCCTCTTCCTTTACCGTTGAGTGAGGTTATAAGAACGGACCTTTTAGGGTACTTGGTTCCTGGAACCACCCGATGTCAGGTAACCCCAGTGTTCTCATCCTGTACCGAATCGTTGTTTTAGTAGTTACAATATAAATACGAAAATTACGTAGGAGGATTATACATTTCTTAAAAATTTTTCCTTAAAAGAAACTAAGTACCGGATTTACTTTAAATTTATTGTTTTTGACTTTATGTTAAAACTTTCGAATAAAATAAATTAAAATACTTTCAATCTTGTGGTTAAGTAAGAGGTTTCCAATCTTAATAACGTGTTTGACAGTTGACTAGAGGTATAGTTGAATCATCAAGAATTAAAAAAAACATATATTTTATTTGTCGAAAGTGTTATTTTTACCTGATAAAACTGTAAAATGGGAATCTATATATTTACGTAAACTAAAGTAAAATCGACAGGTTATCATATATTTCCTTTTCTTGTGTGTCCTCTCAGAAGTAAGGTTCAATAGAAACCTTACAAATAGACATAAACTTTTACTTGTCAGTCCATGTTCTATAGATTTACTATGGTACATGAGACCTTCTAGCATAAAAATTCCTAATTGTAGTTATATATTACGGTAGGGTGTGTGAGAAGAGTGATACACTGTTTCTATCAAGTCCAGATACAGGGAAGGGAAACTTTGTCCCATTCTCACTGTGACTCCAACCCAGTACTTTTCGTTATACTGGAGAAGGACCAAGATTGGAATCCCTGAAAATGGGAACCTTCGGTCGATGACACAACATTCCTTCGGGTGTGTACTCTTGACGTCTGTCATCGCTACACGTCACGACTGTTGTTCGTAGGTGACGGTTTATGTCCGTGTAAGGCAGAAGGACGACTCCAGGGTCTGTCTCCCTTCGTCTTTACCGTCTTTGACACGGGAGTACGGGGAAGACTTAAGGACTGGACATCTTTCATACACTATGTTCTTTGTTAAAAACAGGGACATTTGGTAATTCAAAGTAATACGTCGGTCTAATGGACCTTGTATACAGAACATTAATTCCGACAGTCTATTTTATGTCCCACAAGTCAAGGTAATCTTCAAAGTCTTCTTGTCATATAAAAATTTTTATACAGAGTACGTAATAGACCCTGGATGAGTATGATTTTTTACTGAGTGACAATAAGGTTTTAATCTTACGTTGACCTGCAGGACATAAAAATAAACGATTTAGACCGTTGAAAACGTTATCCAGACATAACGTTTGAATGAACGAATTAAATGTTATACCTGGACACACCTTAGATGTGATAGTATAAGTGACTAACGGGTGTCAAAACCCCTCCGGTCTGACTGGAACGTCTAGGTCCATGAGTCGGAAGATTTTCGACCCCGGCCTCTTCTTTTAGTCTGACACCGGACTGGGAGGGAAGTAAGACACCGAGTGTCTAAGAGAGACTAGGGGTGTAGGTAAGTAGCCTAGTGAAGTTAATTACGACTGTTTATCGGTGTTCTTTGATAAAAATTTACGTTTCTTATGAAACCCTTTTTTAATATAGAAAAAAAAAAAAATTGAGATCGTCGATCCGTAGTACGGAGAATTTTGGTGAAGACTAGTTCAACAATAGATAAAGGTCAGTGGGACAATGTACATCGGAGAAACAGGAATTTAAAGATTTATACTCGTTTACACTGTAACACCCTGAGATTTAAATTTTTAACGAGAAAGAGAATTTTTTTAAAAAAAGTCCTTTCTTACCGTCTACTTTGTGTACAGACCCCTAAACAAAGTTTTATCGGTACCCGCACCCATCCTCTTCTCTGTCTCGTTGAAGTCGGTCACGACCCTTGACGCACCGGTCCTTCGACCACTACCGGTGTACCCCAGTAAAAATGACAAGAAAGTTGAAAAAATGAACGAGTTTCAAAGGGTACCGTTTTCAATCTTCCGTCCTTTTTTATAAATATGTTATGTCTCTTCTACTAAAATACGGGATATTTGTCTCTAACTATCACGATTATTAGTAGACCGGGTTTGATCATATAATATCGATTCTATGACATCTGGACCCCTTCGTCACTGTTTTAGTTCAGGTGTTCTTACGTCGTGAACATGGGTTCGGAAGACTTAAGGTACGGTCCCAAAGTGTACCCGAGTGCAATATGGTATAAGAAATTAGAAAGGTCAAGTATTTAGTATCAAAGTATTAGTAGTTTTAAATCTTCGAGAAAAATTTGTTGATACAAGGGAACGTAGAGTTATCCTTACGTCTGGTTCTCTTCTTACGAACTAAATAAATCCAGCATTACCTTTTTAAACAGTTGTAAATTTCGTATTGAAACTCTCGTTTTTCCCGTTTCATAGTTTATATATATATACGAAATGTATATGACGTACATAAGTCCTATATAAAAATTGTACATAAATGAACATTGAAAGAACCTAAGAGAGGCACGGGGGTATGGGTACATGCACGTACGTGTGTGTGTATGTGTGTTCGTGTGTATGTGTGTTCGTGTGTATATAAGTCGACAGAAAGGACTGAAACTTAAGTTGTCGTGTGTAAAAAAAAGTTCGTTCCTTTTTTATGGAAAAAAAGTTCCTTCATAGTGAAGGATGAAACTTACACTAAACGAATACATAGAATATATAGAATAAATAAGTAATTACTTATAAAATAACTTACGATCGAGACGTGGGTCGTCACGACCCAAATTCCATCATTTATTTTGTCTGAACCAGGTATGGAAGTACCTCGAATCACCCCCTCTCTCTCTCATTCTTTTGTGGTCCTTTCATGTATTTTTAACTCTACTTTGGATTTTTCCTTGGTTTATCTTATTCTTTTATCCCTTATTATTCCAATCACCCTCGTGACACCCCTACTGGTTGTGACGTTCCCCAAGTCTCTGTAAGTACTATTCTAAGTTTATTCCTGTTCCCCTCAGAGTAAGGTCCGTCTCCCGTGGCGGACACGTCTCCCTTGTGGACCGGGGTCACGACGACCCGGTACTCACTTCGTCCGTCTCCTCCGTCCCACTAACTTCCCTTCTTCGTTCCAGTCCAGTACACGTCGGAACTTCGGTCCCAGTCTTCAACCCCAAAGGGTCACTACAGGGTGACTCTTTAAAATTCGTCTTCCCACTGTGTTAAGATAAAAAGGAAAATCAATTCTAGAGAAACCAAGGACCCACCCCTTACCTATTTTATACTCAGTCGTTCTGTTTTATACTCAGTCGTCCGGCCTGGTTTCCGGTACCACCACCGGGTTTACTCAACATAACTCCAACCACCAACGTCTCTTTACCGTCTAAACTCTTTCCTAAACCTACCTTTAGTACTACTTCAGACCTACACTCCAGTGTCCCTTTCTCTTTTCGGTTCTAATAAAGGGTCCAAAATCCAGTTTCGTTGACAATGGATACCATTGAGGTAGTCAAATCAAGTCAACGAGTCAGCACAGGTTGAGAAACGCTGGGGTACTTAGCGTCGTGCGGTCCGAAGGGACAGGTAGTGGTAGAGGGTCTCAAGTGAGTCTGAGTGCAGGTAGTTCAGTCACTGCGGTAGGTCGGTAGAGTAGGAGACAGCAGGGGAAGAGGAGGACGGGGGTTAGGGAGGGTCGTATCTACTTCCATTAAGTCCCTTCTTTTTTCAACATAAGAAGAAAAAATTTTTATTTATAAATAAATAAATACAAACATAAATAAACCGACACAGCCCAGAATCAACGTAGTACACCCTAGAAATCAACGTCTTACGTCGGAGAGATCAACACCGAACTCCCAAGTCATCAACTCCAGGTACCCGAATGAACGAGACACCGTACACTGGTCCCTAGCTTGGACGGAGGGGAGGTAACGTTCTACCGAAAAATTGGTGACCTTGGTGGTTCAGGGACAAAATGAGAAAAAGGGAGTTCCTTACCTACCAGGTCATCCTCTGTTTAGAAATGATTTGGTACTCCTAGAACATCTGGGTAGTGACATAAGACTCTTCCATCGAACCACGGGTGGTGTGTCCCTCTCCAACTTATTCCGAATGAATGACCCACACGATCCTTTCGTTACGAGTTTTAAGAGGTTCGGTCCGAAGTCGTTATGCACTTGACACTTGAGGGACTACAAGTTCGACCAAAATCTTTTCCGTCTCCTTGGTCTCTAGTTTAACGGTTGTAGACCACCTAGTACCCTTTTCGTTCTCTCAAGGTCTTTTTGTAGATAAAGACGAAATAACTGATACGGTTTCGGAAACTGACACACCTAGTGTTATTTGACACCTTTTAAGACTTTCTCTACCCGTATGGTCTGGTGGACTGGACGGAGAACTCTTTGGACATACGTCTAGTCCTTCGTTGTCAATCTTGACCTGTACCTTGTTGTCTGACCAAGCTTTATCCTTTTCCTCATGCAGTTCCGACATATAACAGTGGGACGAATAAGTTGAATATACGTCTCATATAGTACTCTTTACGACCTGACCTTCTTCGTGTTCGACCTTAGTTCTAACGGTCCTCTTTATAGTTATTGGAGTCTATACGTCTACTGTGGTGGGAATACCGTCTTTCACTTCTCCTTGATTTTTCGGAGAACTACTTTCACTTTCACCTCTCACTTTTTCAACCGAATTTCGAGTTGTAAGTCTTTACTTCTAGTACCGTAGGCCAGGGTAGTGAAGTACCCTTTATCTAACCCTTTGTCACTTTTGTCACAGTCTGAAATAAAAACCCCCGACGTTTTAGTGACGTCTACCATTAACGTCGGTACTTTAATTTTCTGCGAATGAGGAACCTTCTTTTCAATACTGGTTGGATCTATCATATAAGTTTTCGTCTCTGTAATGAAACGGCTGATTCCAGGCAGAGCAGTTCCGATACTA
This sequence comes from Capra ibex, assembly GCA_006410555.1. Lineage (NCBI taxonomy): Eukaryota > Metazoa > Chordata > Mammalia > Artiodactyla > Bovidae > Capra > Capra ibex. Next base: position 2,522,063 of record SJYO01035280.1, read on the forward strand.
AAAAGGACACCAGTACATACCTATACTTTCAACCTGACACTTCTTTCGACTCGTGCTTTCTTAACTACGAAAACTTGACACCACAACCTCTNAATGAGGAACCTTCTTTTCAATACTGGTTGGATCTATCATATAAGTTTTCGTCTCTGTAATGAAACGGCTGATTCCAGGCAGAGCAGTTCCGATACCAAAAAGGACACCAGTACATACCTACACTTTCAACCTGACACTTCTTCCGACTCATGGCTTCTTAACTACGAAAACTTGACACCACAACCTCTTCTGAGAACTCTCAGGGAACCTGACGTTCCTCTAGGTTGGTCAGGTAAGACTTCCTCGAGTCGGGACCCTAAAGAAACCTCCCTTACTACGATTTCGACTTCGAGGTCATGAAACCGGTGGAGTACGCTTCTCAACTGAGTAACCTTTTCTGACTACGACCCTCCCTAACCCCCGTCCTCCTTTTCCCCTGCTGTCTCCTACTCTACCGACCTACCGTAGTAACTGAGCTACCTTCACTTAGACTCACTTGAGGTCCTCAACCACTACCTGTCCCTCCGGACCGCACGACACTAAGTACCCCAACGTTTCTCAGCCTGTGCTGATTCGCTGACTTAACTTGACTTGACCCACACGTTCGTTCGTCTCGGGATTCACCCCCTTCGCGGACCCTCTAAAGGGGACCTACGTCCTAAAATTTTCTTGTTTTAAAATTTTATTAATAACCAATAAAGTTACATATAATATCAAGGTATAATCTGAAGCGTCTACCGAGTCCCCATTTCTTAGACGGACGTTACGTCCTCGACGTCTCTGTGTTCGAGATAGGGGTCCACGTCTTATAGGGGACCACCTCCGTTTCTGTCGGGTGAGGTCATAAGAACAGACCTCTTAAGGTACCTGTCACCTTAGACCACCCGATGTCAGGTACCCAATGTTTCTCAGTCTGCATTGACTCGTACGTGTGTCGAGTCGTATCAATGTATAATTCCCGAGGGACGAGAAAATTTTTTGACATCATTTTATGTGTATTCGATTTTCAATGGTAAAATTGGAAAACAAAAACCGACGTGACCCTCTGAACGTCCTAGAATCAAGGGACTGATAGTTAACTTGGACCCAGTGTCGTCACTTTCGCGACCCAGGATTGGTGATCTGACGGTTCCTTAAGGGACAAAATCGATAAAAAAAATAACCTGATATTAACGAAACGTTACAACATAATCAAAGACAACATGTTACTTCACTTAGGCAATATACATATGTACATAGAACATGGAGAACCTACGTGGGGGGTAGGGTGGGAAGATCCAGTAGTGTCTCGTGTTTCGACTCGAGGGAGACGATGTGCTGTCTAAGGGTGATCGATAGACAAAATGTGTATCATAACATATGCACGGTCAGTATAAGAGGGTTAAGTAGGGTTGGATTGAAAGGGGAGGAGGGACATAGGTGTAACAGGTAATAGATGTAGACGTAAAGATAAGGACGGGACGTTTATCCAATTAGACACGGTGAAATTTGAAATGTGAAGTCTCTGTAATCATGTAAGTGTAGTAACAGTTGGTAGTGATGATAGGTAGAGGTCTAGAAAAATTAGAAAGTGTTGACTTTGAGGTGTGGGTCCTTCATGAGTGAAAGTTAGGGCGGGAGGGGAGTCGGGGGTTCATTGGTGAGAGGAGGAAAGAGATACTCAAACTTATGAGATCCATGGAGTATATTTACGTCAGTATACTATAAACAGGAAAATACAGTCTGAATAAAATGAAATATATTATAGAAGTTCCAAACAGGTACAACGTCGTACACAATCCTAAAGGAAAAAAAAAAAAAAAATTTTAAATTCCCTCGGGTTCGAGAAAATGTCGTCGATTTTGTTGATTCAAATCGTTCTCACTAATCAATTTTGACTTCACGAGAGGAGTTCACTTACAGTTACCAGTCAGTTCACATGACCGAGTTGTCAGACGGGGACACTTCCTGACCCGAGTGAGACCGTCCCGACCATCAGACAACTACGGTGCTACAGAAGAGATTCATCTACGGGGTCATCCCGGGGTGATTGGAGGTCGGATGATCACGGGGGGTGGGGAAAATTAGACGTAGTGAGAGTGGGATAAGGGGGTTGGGATGGGGTCCGACGGGTGGGACTTCACAAGTCGAACCAGGAAGATGAGACAAGAACCCAGAGAGTAGATAACAACGACCCATTTACAGAACTAGAGAAACTGAGAACCATATTTCGGTTCAAATACAGATGAAAACTGCCACTCGAATGTTAGAGGTAAGACTGAGAGTAATGCGACCCATTTAAACCTAGGAAAGGAGAAATGCCGTTTACTTTCTCGGTCCTTTGTTTTTTCTTACTACAACTGTCACTGCTCTCATCTTTACCTCTCAGTCGTTCCTTCTGGATCCATATGATATATAGAGGTTTATAGAAGGAAGATGTCCGTGAAGAAGGTAAAGAAGAAAACCATCCCACCTTTCTCTCTAGAAAGAAGAACTCTTCATGACCTTACGTCAAGAAGAGACGACTATTCATTCCCGACCTGAACCGAATCTCAGAACAATACTCTCAGGCCTACTTACTACCTCCGTATGGGGGTTGTGTCCAAAAGAGATGTACCCCTTTCGTGTTTTCATGATTCTCCCTCCCGATTCTAAAGAGAGGTGTTTATTAAACAGTAGCAGATACGGTAAGTCGTAATTAACGGTAGTAAGATCCGTCCTTTCTAAAAATTTACCAAAAATGTCATGAGTGGTTCCAAAATTTTTTGTTGTCGTTGTAGTCATAGTTAAGTTACGACGACGGCGAAGATTCAGTGAAGTCAGCACAGGTTGAGACCCGCTGGGGTATCTGCCGTCGGGTGGTCCGAGGAGGCAGGGACCTTAAGAAGTCCGTTCTTGTGACCTCACACAACGGTAAAGGAAGAGGTTACGTGCCTTCACCTTTCACTTTCACTTCAGTGAGTCAACACAGACTGAGAATCACTGGGGTACCTGTCGTCGGATGGTCCGAGGAGGTAGGTACCCTAAAAGGTCCGTTCTCATGACCTCACCCCACGGTAACGGAAGAGACTAGTTAAGTTACTTCTTGGATATTTATACAATAAAACACGTTTTATTGAAGGATTACGGTTCGGTCAAAAATTTGGAAGTTCAACTCTAGGTAATTCTCCAGTACTTTATTTAAATCTTACAATGATAAATTAAAAATTTATTTTATTTTATCTTTTATAACACTATATAGTGTTAATCATTTTTGTTCGTAACGAAACATCTTAAAACTCAAACCATTCCATACACATACTCTACTCATAAAACACACACGCATGAAAAATAACTCATGTTACATGAAGAATAGTTCTCAGGGTCGTTCCCACGCCTCTTCCGCTACCGTGGGGTGAGGTTTGTACTTAAGTAAAAAGAAGAGGTCTTTTTCTAAATTCTTCCAAATATGTGTCAACTTATATTTTATTATCTTGTGTATGTGTAACCATTTATTATTCACTATTTGCTAGAATTTCCTCTTCCCCTAAGTCTTTCAGTGTGTCTTGATTCTGAGGTTTATCATCATAAGTCACTTAAGTAAATGGCATCTTTAACTACTTCATTACTCTTTCTTTTTTTTTACATCGAGAACTGTAGGTCTTACCTAAACTGGAAGTGTCAATCCACAGTTACAATAATATTCGAACAGACTCCGAGTGTCGCAGTGAAACGAAAGGACAACGTATCTTTGTAAGAATGTCTTATAGACATTGTCTAAGGAGAGTCTGGTGGTGGTTTACTCTGTCTTTATTCCAACGACGTGTTGTGCTTTATGGTTTACAAGGGGAGTAGACGACGCACCCTCTGACATTAAAGAGATGGTTGTATCCGCAAGTGGGAAGAGATCGGACTAGAGGGGTGTCTCTACTGGATAACTCGATAGGCAAGCATCTTGACGAGGGGGTTAGGTCTCATTTAGGAATGAAGGTAACTAAGAGAGGGTTTGATGGGTGAACGTGGGTTTAGGAAATGAGCGAAGAAGACTGTGGGACAATGACTCTCCGAGGTGCCAAGGGGTACCACACACAAGGGTGGTGACGTTGGGTAATTTTTTTTTTTTTTCGTAGAACAGTGTGATGTCCACAAGGACCACCAGAGACTTCTTGTCTTTTTCTGTCATCAGCCAATCACGGTATAGAGTGTACCCTGTTATTCCCTGTATTAGTCTTTTCGTGTAAAAAGAAATGAAAAAAAAACCGACGTGGTACATCCTAGAATCATGGGGTCGGTTCCTAGTTTAGTCACGGGAGACATAACCCTTGTGTCTCAGAATTGGTAACCTGGTGGTCCCTTCGGTCAAAGACATGAAATCTCACGCATAGACACTAGTGACTCCTCCCGTCACCTCCTCTTCCCAATTCAAATACCGTGAGACAATATAGTCATGGAAAGTCTGATTTTTACACATCAATGACTGTAAATCTTCCGGGTCTCTTAAAAATCCATACAAGTAAAAAAAATCGACGTAAAAATTTTCATGATTAGAAAACCTCTACCTATAACTTTAGGTGTCCCTTCTCCCCTTCACCCACCTCTACACTGACCTTTTTGTCCAGTACTCACCTACTACTAATTTCGATGCCACTACTTGTGTAGTTTCACATAATATCATAAAAGAAAAAAAATTCAGAAAAAACTTAAACAATATTATAACGAAGACAAAGTACAAAACCAAAAAACCGGCGTTCCGTACACCCTAGAATCAAGGGGCTGGTCCATAGTTTGGTGTCGGGGATGTGACCTCCCGTTTCAGAATTGGAGACCTGGTGGTCCCTTCAGGGATATCATAAAAGAAACAGAAACTCAAAAGGTATTATTTTTTATTCTTATTTTTCTAAAGACCTCAAGATAGCGAGGAGATACAAACGCCAAACACCTCCGGGTTTCACCTTACCCCGACACAGACTTATGAAACTCTTAGTTCCATAACCTTAAATTAGTTCCTAAGGTCTCAAGACACCCCCACACCCGTACTCCGTCCGTCTTCTATAACAGACTCCGCCAGTCCCTTAAGTCCCTCTAAAATTCGGTTTACCTATAAAGTGTAGGTAATCGTTCCTAACTTATTGGTCCATACTTCGTTGACCTTTCCTTACACTTTACGTCCTTGTGTCGACCCGGACCCTACCATTCACGTTCAGCTTTGGATCTATACAAGGAGATCGCCTCGGACTCCCGGACTCCAATGTAGACGACGACACCTCACGAAGAAATTCTAAGAAAGGAAACATGACGAACTCAGTGTCTTAGGTTATTAAAGTGAAAAGAATTCAACTCATAGTTCCAAAACTTCCAGACTGTGAAGTTGTAGTTTATGAAGTAAAAACTTTATTTAAAGATTTTATAAAGGAAAACAAAAGTACCCCAACTAGAAGAAAGACGGTATCAAGACCTTTTCTTTGGTAAGTAAGTTTCTTATAATAACTCGTAGATCATATAAGATGCCTCTTCCGTTACCGTTGGGTGAGATCATGAGAACGGACCTTTTAGGGTACCTGTCTCCTCGGACCATCCGACGACAGGTCGGATGGTTTCACTCGCTGAAGTGAAAGTGAAAAGTGAAAGTACGTAACCTCTTCCTTTATCGTTGGGTAAGGTCACAAGAACGGACCTCTTAGGGCCCCTGTCTCCTTGGACCACCCGACGGCAGACACCCCAGTGTGTCTCAGTCTGTACTGACTTCGTTGAATCGTCGTCGTCGTTGTCGTCATACAAGATTCATATCTGGATTTACGACCTCTATTTATCATAGACTGAGGTATCTCAAATCTCAGATCACCCCTTCTACCTTTAGTTAAATTGTTAGAGTTCTTATATCAATTTTTAACTTCATTCACGAAGCTTCATATTCCTCGACAATTTCCTATGCCGAATAAGATCAATCTTCTTAATCGACTCATTAATCTTAAGTGACCTTCGGTACTAGTAACCCTGTTATCTTTTTGTATTTCGTCGTAGACTGACTAGACTTCGGAACCAAAAATGAGACTTCAGTCTTGTTACTCAATGTTTTACTCACTGTACGAGTGTACCTTCTATTTTAAACACCTATTTTTTCTCAAAAGGTTCTACTACTTCTCAGGAAACGGTTCACTTTTTTATATCACTAGACTACGTCAATGATTTAAACACGGATTGACACCGCAGTAAAGGTCTCCATTCTTAAGTTTTCGAACTCTGTGTACTCACCACAAATGCCGTGTGAACCCACTCCTTGATAGTCGACTTTTTTCAGAATACTCATTTGTAGCACGTAAATATAGGTGCATCTTACGTATACAACATAGGTAACCACCGTCGAACAGAGATTTCATTTCTACAGGAGATAGTTAGTCAAGGAGGGGAAACACTTGTATACGATGAGGGGGTGACTCTCCATCGCAGAGAAGGAGAAGAAGGAACTTAGACCCGACTGTACATCAGCGAAACAGTAATCTTAGTCCGTCTTCTGTTGGCCTCAGGAAGGACCGAGTCCGAAATTCTAGTGACCGTCAAAAATGAAGGAAAGAGAATCTCGGAATTCGGTGGTTCATTCTTAAGGACCGACTAGATGACCTCTGTCCACAGTACCCCTCTTCGTGGCTCTGTAGTCTATTTAGTTATTTATTCAACAGAACCTGTGGGTCGGGTCTGTCCGGAAGGTTACTGAGTCGTGATTGACAGTAACGTACTTTTGTTCGATCGATCTGGCTCAATTGGGTGTGTCGGTGTTCCAGTCATTCTGTAACAACAAAATTTTGTGATGTAAAACCCCCACCAAAACCGTTAGTCAAGTCAAGTCAAGTCAGCGACTCAGTACAGGCTGAGAAACGCTGGGGTACTTAACGTCGTACGGTCCGGAGGGACAGGTAGTGGTTGAGGGCCTCAAGTGAGTCTGAGTGCAGGTAGCTCAGTCACTACGGTAGGTCGGTAGAGTAGGAGACAGAGGGGAAGAGGAGGACGGAAGTTAGGGAGGGTCGTAGTCTCAGAAAAGGTTACTCAGTCGAGAAGAGTCCTCCACCGGTTTCATGACCTCAAAGTCGAAATCGTAGTAAGGGAGGTTTCTTTAGGGTCCCGACTAGAGGAAGTCTTACCTGACAACCTAGAGGAACGTCAGGTTCCCTGAGAGTCTGTTGGTCTTTAGTAGAGACGGAGGGTCCTGGATGTGTCTCTATCGAACACGAGGTGTCTAGAAAGAATTCAGTTTAAACTCATCTTGACAGAAAACAACTCGTTTGGTCAACAGTGGTTTTAAGTAACACTGAAAATACATTCCCCGTGACCCCTTTTAAATGTTCTATCTCCCTCAACAGAACGCACGAGGATGACTTTCATACACTTTAATATCACTGACCCCTTCTAATTATGGATGCCTCCGAGACAGTGCTCGGTCCCTGTCATGTTTCGTGAACTGTATACGATAGGAGACAGTAAGAGTTATGTTGGTAATTTTCCTCCACTATCCTGAAGAGGCCTCCAGGTCACCTATTCTTAGGTGGATAGTCACATTCCCTGTACCCAAGTCAGGGACTAAACCCTCCTAAGGTGTACAACACCTCGTTGATTCGGACACACGGTGTTAATGACGCAGACTCACGGGATCTCGTACCCGAGACGTTGTTCTCTTCGCCTTCGTGACGTTACTCCTCACCAGGGAGCGACGTTGATCTCTTTCGGATGAGTGTCGTTACTTCTGGGTCACGTCGGTTTTGATTGATTGATTTATTAAAAAAAAATTCTTTACTATACTAGTAGGGGTTAAATGACTACTCTTGTGACTCCGGGGTCTCAACGACGCACCGTCCAGGGTAACCATCTAGACAAACTAAAGTTACGATCAATGAAACGGATCTTACACCTAGAGATAAACCTCCTTTCAGGGTCTTCAGTGGATACCTTCAAGAACTTATCGAGGGTTCTACGTTACCGTCTAAGAACCCTTAAGACTTCTTAGAGTAACTCGGACTGGGCTGAGAGACTACAACTGAAGAGAATCGCACTTACACCTCTCTCTGTATAAACTCCCACCTCCCCTATACTATCACCGATATAACCTTTAATGATAACGAGAGATCCTATTGTCGGACACGAGAAGGAATGATAGGTATGTGTACGAGGGATCGTAAGACGTAGTGGGTCTAGTCTCGGTGTCCTCTGAGGTCGTCGACAGACTTTCGATCTTGTAAGGGTCTAGAACCTCCTCCGGTTGTCTTTGTCAGTACCCCCACCTCCCCCTCCTCCAGTCCTCTCTTCACTGGAAAGTGTAAGGAAGTCTGGAGGTTGGACCGTCCTCCGACGGAAGAGACTTACGGTGAGGGTTTGAAGGGTCCCCTCGTCCGAGGTGGGAGGCGAGTCTACAAAGGAGATCCCCCTCCACATCCTCCAACCCCACCCCACCCCCACCCCCACGACTTCCGTGGGCACCACTTTTCAAGGTGAAGGTAGTTAGTTGACAAATCGAAATCCCAGTTTCACGAGTCGAAACGCTGTGGTGTCGAGTGCGAAATCTTTGGACTTGTAAGAAGTCACGTCTTCACCGTCACAGTAGGATCAACACCCGATCGTGTCCCTCACACAACTTATACGACTTCTGTCAGAAGTCTGTAGAGGAGGGATGGAACGAACCATCACGAATGGAAAGACTCCCGAATCAGGGGACAAAGGACGAAAATCAACAGAGAAGAGGAGTGAGAAGTGTAAATCTTTCTTTTTAGTGTCTTTCTGACTTGGTAGGACACCTCGACCCTGAGAGGAACCTCTCAGACGTTTCCTCCTTGAGTCGCAAACAACTGACTTAATTCATCACAATACAACGGAAAGACCTTTCTCTTCAATTCGATAGTAGTACACATACGTACACATGTACGACTCAATCCGAATTTTGTGATGACGTCTAGTCCTTTTGATCATGACTCGTGAACTTTCATTTTCACAATCAACGAGTCAGTAAAGACTGAGACTGGGGTACCTGACATCGGGCGGTGCGAGGAGACAGGTGTCCTAGAAGGTCCGTTCTTATGACCTACCCATTGGTAGAGGTCCTCTAGAAGGGTTGGATCCTAGCTTGGGTCCAGAGGATGCACCGTCTAAGAAATGACAGACTCGGTGGTCTCTTCAGGGAAACTCGTGGATGACCCAGGACTCATAATCTGATTCGTACAAGTAAGTTAAGAATGTTTTTAATACATACCACAATGAAATAAAGGTAAAATGTCTAATTCTTTGACTTTTAGTTTTTCAATTCATTAAAGATTCATCAGAAAGTGTCAAAAATTTAGTAGAAAATTCAAACAATACACCAGTGACATAAAAAATACAAAAGAACCCGGTTAAGAACACAAAGGATGTCTAAAATTTTTAAACGACGGTAACTAAATAACTAACATAAACGAAACTCTGAATAAATTTAAACATTTGGTTGAATTAACGTATACCATTTATGAAACGTATTCCATTTTATACGGATATATAGATAAAACTCACATGTCAAGTTAATCAGTACTGTTTCCATAGTCAAGTCAAGTCAGAGAGTCAGTACAGGCTGAGAAACACTGTGGTACCTGACGTCGTTCGGTCCGAAGGGACAGGTAATGGTTGAGGGTCTCTAACGAGTCTGAGTACAGTAGCTCAACCACTTCGGTAGGTTAGTAGAGTAGGAGACAACAGGGACAGGGGAAAAGGACGACAGTTAGAAAGGGTCGAAGTCCTAGAAAAGGTTCCTCAGTCAAGAAGCGTAGTCCACCGGCTTCATGACCTCGAAGTCGAAGTTGTAGTCAGGAAGGTTACTTGTAGGTCCTGACTAGAGGAAATCCTACCTGACCAACCTAGAGGAACGTCAGGTTCCCTGAGAGTTCGCAGAAGAGGTTGTGGTGTCAAGTTTTCTTAGTCAAGGAACCGTGAGTCGAAAGAAATACCAAGTTAAGAGTGTAGGTATATACTGATGACCTTTTCGGTATCGAAACTGATCTGTCTGGAAACAGCCGTTTCATTACAGAGACGAAAATTTATACAACAGATCCGACCAGTATCGAAAAGAAAGTTCCTCGTTCACAGAAAATTAAAGTACTGACGACAGTGGTAGACGTTACTAAAACTTCAGGTTCTTTTATTCAGAGAATGACAATGGTAAAAAAGGGGTAGATAAACGTACTTCACGACCCTGACCTCCGGTACTAGAAGTAAAAAACTTACAACCCGAAATTCGGTCAAAAAAGTCAGAGGAGAAAGTGAAAGTAGTTCTCCGAGAAACCAAGAAGAAGCGAAAGTCGGTATTCCCACCATAGGAGACACATTAGTCTCCAATGACTATTAAGAGGACCGTTAGAATTAAGGTCAAATACGAATCAGACCGGACCGTAAAGTGTACTACATGAGACTTATATTTAATTTATTTGTCCTACTGTAATATGTGGGAACTACATAGGGAAAGGGTTAAACCTTGGTCAGACAACAAGGTACAGGTCAAGATTGATAACGAAGAACTTGACGTATGTCTAAAGAGTCCTCCGTCCACTCCACCAGACCATAAGGGTGGAGAAAGTCTTAAAAGGTGTGAAACAACACTAGATGTGTCAGTTTCCAAAACCGTATTAGTTATATCGTCTTTATCTAGAAACAGACCATAAGAGAACGGAAAAATACTAGGTCACATACAACTGTTAAACTAGAGACCAAGGAGATGGAAAAGATTTAGGTCGAACTTGTAGACCTTCAAGTGCCAAGTACATGACAACTTCGGACCGAACCTCTTAAAACTCGTAATGGAAAGATCGTACACTCTACTCACGTTAACACACCATCAAACTTGTAAGAAACCGTAACGGAAAGAAACCCTAACCTTACTTTTGACTAGAAAAGGTCAGGACACCGGTGACGACTCAAAAGGTTTAAACGACCGTATAACTTACGTCGTAAAAGTGTCGTAGTAGAAAATTCTAAACTTTATCGAGTTGACCTTAAGGTAGTGGAGGTGATCGAAACATGTATCACCTCCGGTGAACTGAAGCGTAAGGTCCTACAGACCGAGATCCACTTACTAGTGTGGTAGCACCAATAGACCCAGTACTTGTATAAAAAACATATCAAGAAGGTACATAAGAACGGTGGAGAAGAATTATAGAAGACGAAGACAATCTAGGTATGGTAAAGACAGGAAATAACACGGGTAGAAACGTACTTGACAAGGGAATCATAGAGATTAAAAGAACTTCTCTAGAGATCACTGTTCTATATTTTGGAAAAGTAGTGAGGTCTTCGAAAAGAAAAACGAGGAGACATCAGTTAAAGATGGAGGGCCGGAACCCGTTAGTGACTAGTCGAAAGACAATGACATTTATAATAGAAAAAACTAAGAGTGTGTTTACCTTAGTATGACATACAAGAGAAAACAAACACTAAACAAAAGTACTCAAATTAACAAAATCTAAGTAGATGTAACAATGTCTATAGTCTTCAGACAAATAAAGAATAATGGTTCATCTTTATAAAGAATAAGGTAAAGAACAAAGAGTAAGTTAGCATACTTATAAGTTGTCATACAAATAACAAGAAGACAACAAAAGTCATTGATACTACTTATACATAATCAATAGATAACGACACCTTTTTAAATGATGTTGTAAACCACTAAATTTTCCCTTTACGTATAATACAATGTCAAAGACACCTAGTCCTTAAACTCAGATCAAATCGAACCACGAAGACGGAGTTCCAGAGGAGTGTTTCAACATGAACTCCACAACCGGTCCGGTGATCGAGGTTGCGGGTACAATAACCCTCCTATATCTAGAAACATCCGACGACCTGGTTCTCGGAGTCAAGGAGGGACTTACAGTCGGTCTCGGGAGGGAATTAGGACACTGTACACCGTACAAGTATTCCTTAGAGTATTGTGTGGGTGACCGAAGTGGTCTCGAAGTGGTCTCGTTTGTCCCTTCTCTGGTCTTCTCTCACCTCCCATATGGTTTTAGTCACAAAGACACCGGATTAGAGTAGTGAAAACGGTATAAGAAAGAGAGGAAAAGAAAAAAAATTTCAGAAGAGAGAAAAAAAATTTAACTTTATATCAACTAAATGATACAGTACAATCAAAGTCCACACGTGGTGTCACTAAGTTAATATAAGGAAAAGTCCAATAAAAGGGAATAACAAAAACAAGTCAACGAGTCAGTACAGACTAAGAAACACTGGGGTACCGGACGTCGTGTGGTCCGAAGAGACAGGTAATGGTTGAGGGTCTCGAACGGGTTTGAGTACAGGTAACTCAGCCACTACGGTAGGTTGGTAGAGCAGGAGACAGCAGAGGAAGAGGACAGAAGTCAGAGAGGGTCGTAGTCCCAGAAAAGGTTACTCAACCGCGAAATGTAGTGTAAAAAGGGACTATCTAATAATGTTTTATAACTTATATCAAGGTACACGATATATCATCCAGAAACAACAAGTAGATAAAATACATAACGATAACGATTCAGTGAAGTCAGCACAGGCTGAGACACACTGGGATATCTGCCGTCGGGTGGTCCGAGGGGGCAGGGACCCTAAGAGGTCCGTTCTTGTGACCTCACCCAACGGTAAAGGAAGAGGTTACGTACTTTCGCTTTCCATTTTCACTTCAGTGAGTCAGTACAGGCTGAATCACTGGGGTACCTGACGTCGGATGGTCCGAGGAGGTAGGTACCCTAAAAGGTCCGTTCTCATGACCTCACCCTATATTATCACACATAAACAATTAGGATTGGAGGATTAAATAGGGAGGGGGAGAAAAGGGGAAACCATTGTATTCAAACAAAAGATACAGATACCAGAGACAAAATATTTGTTCAAGTAAACATAGTACAAAATTTAGAAGGTGTATATTCGTTATAGTTATATTACAAACGGAAAGAGACAAACTGAATTGAATTAATACCATTAGAGCTTCGGGTAGGTGTAACGACGTCGGAATAAGAGAAACAATCTCCATTCAGTATCAAAGTCGGGTGTCAGGTCCTCTATCATGTTTGTTTCCACACTTAAGATTCTCTACCCCGAGTGACCCTGGGTACAATCTCCTACGGATAGTGTCTTATACTGACGATACTTGGAAACACACGTGCAGAAACACACCTGTACAAAACTAAAGAGAACCCATTTATGGATCCTCGTCTTGACGATCTAGTATGTTTATGAAACCGTCTTTGACAGTTTACTAAAAGGGATCACTAACATGGTACATGTTAGGGTGTTCGTGATATACTCTTAAATTCAACAAGAGGTCCGAACCGTTGTAGAATGTAACACTCAGAAAAATTAAAGTTGGGGAGATTCAACAAGTTAGTACAGACTCAGAAACGTTGTGATACCTAATATCGGGTGGTCTGGGTAGACAGGTACCTAAGAGGTCCGTTCTTATGACCTCACCCAACGATACGGGAGGAGGTCCCTTAGAAAGGGTGGGTTCTTAGTTTAGGCACAGAGAGTACAGAGGACTTGACCGTCCCTCCAAGAAGTGGTGATCGCGGTGGACCCTTCGGGGGAGTTTACCTATATTTCACTATATAGGAACCCCAAAATTAAACTTAAAGAGACTACTAATTGTTACAAATAAAATATGAGTAACAGGTGAACATATATAGTATAAAACACTTCATAGACAAGTTTAGAAAATGGGTGAAAGATAAATCAACAGAGGAATAATGACTTAACGTTTTTAAGTATACACATATATGTACATACGTACGAGTCAACGAAGTCAACACAGACTGAGAAACAACTGCGATACCTGACATCGGGTGGTCCGAGGAGTCAGGTACTCTGAGAGATCCGTTCTCATGACCTCACCTGACGGTACCAGAGGAGGTCCCCTAGAAAGGGTGGGTCCCTAACTTGGACCCAGAGGACATAGTCCGTCTAAGAAGTGATGACTCGGTGGTTCCTTAAAGGGTATATATAAATAATATTTATATACATACGTATGTATACACATATATATGTGTATATATATAGAGTTTCAGTGGTGGGGGTTCCAACCTTCTGTAGAGGTCCAGTCATTGTACACCGATGTCTGAAAAAGACATCGGATCGAGAACATTGAACTCCCGTCTGGAGACTCGGTGATATCGCACCTCGTCTTCGAAAGACAGATTTCGTTCGACTTCTAATGGTAGTTCGACGATTAGGCCGGTCTCCCCTTCAGGACCTCCGAAAAATGACTGAGATGACGATTGAACACCCGTGGGTAGTCCGTTTAATGAGGAAATATTTTATCGTTACAGTTCGGGTTCCCAGACTCCGTAACAATTTAATTGTAGACTTTAGTGATTAACACTCTAACTCGTTCGATCAAGTGCACTTCTAATTTTCTGTTAATACGAAACGATCAAACTAAAAATAAAGAACAAGTCAGTAATAAATTGGTGTCCCGTAAAACATAAAATTGTTTTACTGAGATACACAGAAACAGTAGGAAGTGTTTTTGTAGTAATCTATCTTATTATACCTTCCCTTACTCCTCCTCCTTCCCCCTTCCTCCTTCCCTCTTCGTCCCTGCCCACGGGTTCCTTAATACACTGAATCTATTCAGTGTTCCATTCAATCTTAACTTCCCCTTCCGTCTGTCTGTACCTTCTAAAACAGAGGAACCGTTCTCCGAGTCTTATATCCAGGGTGGATGGGGATGAGAGGACCTTGGATGTCCGTCGTAGGGAGGAGTTCCGGATTACCGGTCTTCTCCCTCCGGGGATGGTGTAGTCCCAACTTGTTCTCCCTCCCAGTACGGACCTTCAAAGGGGTAGTACTGTTCCCCTAGATGAGACGGACGGTCTCCTTGCACTTTGAGAGACAATCAGTGGTGGAGAGTTTAGTACAAAACTCCGAATCGTACCATTAATTCCCGAGGTGTAGTGAGATACAAACGGGATTGGAAACGAGGTAAGAACGGTAAATATAGTCCGAAAGAAAGAAAGTCGAGTCTATTCTTGGGTACTGCTTACATAGACATTCGTGATAAGGAAATCTTTTTTCTCGAACACTATGATAGTTCATTCTTGAGGTCAGAATGTGTCCTTTGGTCGAAATTGATGAGTTTTCTTTCTCGATGTTACATTGTAAAAGATGAACACAGATTTTAAACTTCAATCTCCAAGGACTGGAATTGACCTTCAAATCCTAGGAACGACAGTACCTCAAGTTTCGTGTTCACCAATAGAAGAACATTTATTTCTGAGTCGTAGTCTGTTCCGTTCTCTGTGACGTCACGACCAGTCACGAACAATAAAACGTGTCCTTCCAGACCTGGGTCTTACTCTCTTCAAAACTTTCGACTGATGTAGTCTCTGACAATAGAAATTAAGGATAGAATATCGGAAACCCTTCCTTTTTGTTTGTTTACTTGTTTAGAGTAAAGGGGGGTATACGGAGTCTGACGTAACAACTAGAAAGAGATACGTTTAGAAGTACACCTTTTATGAAACCTATGGTTAAGACGGATCTGTCACCGTTACATCCTTCTCTACACACAAATAACGACGATTTTTATTCTACTCGTTCGGTGTGGAGACCTTTGGTTTCCCACATTAGTGGGGTCACAAGAGATTATTTTCGATTAATGAAGGAAGAGAAATTACCGAATAAATAGAAACATCGGAAGTGACTACTGACTTCCAACCTACATTTTTACAGGACACCGAACCGATCGTCTTACACGGTGTACTTTATTCTACCAAACTTACCGTTTTTGTTTTTGTTGTTTGTAAAGATTTATTCTAGACTCTCTTGTCACACAGATTTAGTATCCCTCTATGTTGACCGTTAAAAGTCTAGGGTTCCTCAGTGTATTTGATTCTGAACTCGAATAATGACTCACTAAAGTTACTCAATATTTTCGATTTTAGAAATAAAAGACTCTCCCTCAACCACGATAAAATTATTTTGAGATTTAATAAAAATTAGGAGAATGAGGACTAACTCTTTATACCTACACGACAAACTGTCTTAGTTACATCTCTACAATTTTACAATTCTATGTTTTTAAATAAAAGATAAAAAGTCATCACCTTATAAGAACAGTGAAAATAAAACACAACGACAGTTTCTTTGGAGGGATCTTCCGATGTCTAAAACCCTTTGGTACCAATGTTACTAATTTTGTCCATGGGTCTTAATGGTCATATATAGAATTTATGGAAGACTTTTAAATGGTACGGACCATCTAAAGTTAATATACATCGTATTCCGATGAATGTCACTCGATTGGTATATGGACCTACGGTTGATTATAATTTGACATTAAAGATCTCGACTTTTAGAGTCTCCGACTGGAACACTGATGCATGAATCGTAAGAATAAAACCTTCTTGGACTAAACCAGACATTACTACCCTGAAACATGTCGTGCACACAACCTTTCGTCGACCGGGAGGCTAAGGTGCACCTTTACGTAACGTCAATTCCGTACTCCCTGATCCTTTCTGGTTTTCCTTTTTAATTTAGTCGTCTGTTGTGGATATTCTCTTCTACTTTCCTCACCCCTACCAATCCAAGTCTCGACTCTTACGATTTAGCTGTCAAGTGAAAATATTGCCAAGACGGTAGAACAACAACAGATGTGACCAAGCTCCACCCCCCTTGGCCGTGAAATAGAAACGTCTCGACCACGGAGGACTTTCAGTGTCGGGTCCCTTTGCACACAGTACGAGACATCGTAATGTCTTCGTCTGGCACTGTCGAGACGACATAACACTGTAGTTCATAGTTCTTCCTACCCCGAAATTGCACGTTCTTATCTATATTTCGTTAGATGACCCACTGAATTTCGAGGTGTAAGTCTTTTGATTCTAGTACCGTAGACCAGGGTAGTGAAGTACCCTTTGTCTACCCCTTTGTCACCTTTGTCACAGTCTGAAATAAAAACCCCCGAGGTTTTAGTGACGTCTACCATTAACGCCGGTACTTTAATTTTCTGTGAATGAGGAACCTTCCTTTCAATACTGGTTGGATCTATCATATGAGTTTTCGTCTCTGTAATGAAACGGTTGTTTCCAGGTAGATTAGTTCTGATACCAAAAAGGACACCAGCACATACCTACACTCTCAACCTGACACTTCTTTCGACTCACGGTTTCTTAACTACGAAAACTTGACACCACAACCTCTTCGCAGAACTCCCAGGGAACCTGACGTTCCTCTAGGTTGGTCAGGTAAGACTTCCTCTAGTCGGGACCCTAAAGAAACCTTCCTTACTACGACTTCGACTTTGAGGTCATGAAACCGGTGGAGTACGCTTCTCAACTGAGTAACCTTTTCTGAGACTACGACCCTCCCTAACCCCCGTCCTCCTCTTCCCCTGCTGTCTCCTACTCTACCGAGCTACCGTAGTGGGTGAGCTACCTGTACTCAGACTCACTTGAGGCCCTCAACCACTACCTGTCCCTCCGGACCGCACGACGTCAAGTACCCCAACGTTTCTCAACCTGTGCTGACTCGCTGACTTGACTGACTGACTGACTGACCCAACTTAGACTAAAACATCATTGAATTACCTAAAGTACAGAATCAAACCCGAAAATGTACAAGTAATAGTAGTCATAATGACCCACGGATGACTCACGTATCATAGGCACATTTACTTGCGTAACTTCCTCATATGTTCCAAGGTTACTTATAACTTGCAAAACAAAACGTGAAATACATATAATTGAGTAAATTAGACACATTAACGGAACACTTCAGTCCATGATATTAATAAGGGCAAAATCTCCACTCTTGACATTTCCGATTTATCNCTTCTCAACTGAGTAACCTTTTCTGAGACTACGACCCTCCCTAACCCCCGTCCTCCTCTTCCCCTGCTGTCTCCTACTCTACCGAACTACCGTAGTGGGTGAGCTACCTGTACTCAGACTCACTTGAGGCCCTCAACCACTACCTGTCCCTCCGGACCGCACGACGTCAAGTACCCCAACGTTTCTCAACCTGTGCTGACTCGCTGACTTGACTGACTGACTGACTGACCCAACTTAGACTAAAACATCATTGAATTACCTAAAGTACAGAATCAAACCCGAAAATGTACAAGTAATAGTAGTCATAATGACCCACGGATGACTCACGTATCATAGGCACATTTACTTGCGTAACTTCCTCATATGTTCCAAGGTTACTTATAACTTGCAAAACAAAACGTGAAATACATATAATTGAGTAAATTAGACACATTAACGGAACACTTCAGTCCATGATATTAATAAGGGCAAAATCTCCACTCTTGACATTTCCGATTTATCGATTTGACTATTTTAATAAAATTTTTCGATTTAATAAAGGTATTTCAGTGTATTTCTCATTTACCTTATTAGACCTAAGTTTGAGTTCGTAAGACTTAGATTGTGAACACGAGAATTGATGAGTCAATTATATTTAAATAATTTTACATGAATATATAAACATAGATATATCAAATATCTGTTCATACACATATATTTATATATATTGATATATCAAGTCAAATATGCATACTTGATATATCAAGTTAATCTATAATCAAGTCAAGTCAGAGTCAACACAGTCTGAGACGCTGGGGTACCTGACGTCGTGTGGTCCGGAAGGACAGGTAGTGGTCGAGGGTCTTCAATCTATATTGATATATCGATATATATAAACACTATTGATATCAAAATACATATAAATATATAAAAATTACTTTCTTTGTAATTTTTTAAATATAATATATATTATATATAATATATATATCTCTCTCATTAAGTTTTTAAAAACATGTCTTAACCTATTTTACATCTACTTGACGTCTACTGACAATACTTTCGGTCATAATCATTGACCCTACTCTTATCTCAGACACTTAATGGAGGAACGTACAGACGAGTCAGCTAAGTCAGCACAGACTGAGAGACACTGGGGTGCCTGACAACAGGGGGTCCGAGGAGACAGGTACCCTACCTAAGAGGTCCGTTCTTGTGACTTCACCCGACGGTAAAGGAAGAGGTCTTAATGGAGGAATTATTGGTTGTTAATCGATAAAAAAGGGGGTCTTGGAAATACTAAGAACAAAACACTCTGTAGTAGAATCACAAAATGTTTCTTTGGGGAAGGGGAGAAGAGATCAATAAAATTTCTCAGACATTACTGATGGTACCAGTCACAATAACTTGAAACTTCCTAGTGACTCAACCACCTCTTTCGAGACCAAGATTACGTTTTGATGTCTTTCACGAACTGAAGGCCCCTACTATGTTAGATCTCTATTTCGGGGTCTCCTTGTAGGAATTTTCTATCCTTAAGTTTTATCAATGTTACTTGACACTCTATTCAGTCACGGTAGACAATAATCTCTAGGAAAAGTGAAAAGATGATAGTGTCAGACACCTGAAATGGGTAGGACAGATGGAACCCGACAATTTCATCCTGACTCCTTTTTTTTAAAATTCAATATCTTTTATATTCGTTTATGTATCTTCAAGTGAAACATAGTATATACATATTCAATTAACAAACAAAACCTCTACTTACTTTAAAATACTTATTTTAACACTAGAGGAACGTAAAGGGGTCAAGAGTAAGGGAGAAAGGAGATTTACGATAGTGTCTAGACCACACATAAAAAAATTCAAATATAAAAGTAAATAAAAAGACCAAAATATATATTACTTTGTTATATATATTATAAAAAGAACACTAAAAATTGTGACAAAATATTTATAATATAATATATATAGGAAAACAAGGAAAAAGTAAGTTGTAAATGAAAAAGTCTAGATTAGTACTACTACGTCTATGTCAAGTAAGTAAAATAGACGATAAACTCTAAAAACAATAAGTACGTAAAAAGATTGGTACCTAGATATCTTACAAAGGTTCAAGAGAAAGTTTTACACAAATACTTGTAGAAAGGGGACTAAAAAATAGGAATTCGTGTGCACTCTCTTAAAAAGATCTAATATATGGATCTTTACCTATGTGATCTCTTACTATACACGTAAAAGTTAAAATGATCTTCAAACGTTTAACAAAAGGTTTCGTCACCGAGTACATAAAAGTGAAATTCATAAATTTTTTACAACGAAGAGATTGTTATAAGTCTAAAATTTCTAAAACAATTACTACCGTAGAGTTTTGGGTTGAAATAAAATTTCTCTTATATTTGGACGGGATATTGGTCGAACTAATATCGATATTTCATAATACTCCATTCTTTAATCTTAAAGTCAAGGAAGAACGAATCTAAAAGGACAAAATGTAAGACTACTGAAAACCGTTTGATATTCCTTTGTATAATTAAAAGACGATTCTTATAGATATTTACTGACAAGTCGATTTTCATCACGTTCATTTGTTAGATCATATTTTATTAAAAAAAGTCTACGTTATTTTATTTTGTATAAATAATATTCTGTAATCTTTTACGTTTTACGTTATTTTTCTTTTTATCTTTAGTGAGTTTTGGGGATGTAGGTTCTGATCGGGACTCTCGAAACCGTCCACAGAAAAAGATACGTATATTTATGTACCTCTCAAAAAAAGAGAGGAGGTTTTATATCTAAATTTTTCTTGTACTCGTACAAGAACTTGTTACATAACACTCGTAAAGGTTTTAGTACTCTTATGAGAATATTTTGTACTAGAAATTACTGACATAAAAAGGTAACCTACTTCCATTGTAAAATACAGTACTTAGGGGATCACTAAAAAGAAAGTCTCCTTAGAGATCTTAACCGTAAGGATCCAATTTTCCGGTCTGACCAAATTTCCTTCACAGTCGTTTGAAAAAGACACTTCCCGGTTATTTATAGAATCCGAAACCCCCTGTATGCCAGAGATAGTGTCGATAAAATGGTACTTTCTTCTGTGTCTTTTATACATTTACTCACTCGTACCGAAAAAGGTCATTTTGAAATAATCCCTACGATTTTAAACTTTACACACATTAAAAGTACAGTGTTTTTCAACATCGGAAAACTAAAAAAGAGTTGGTGGTTTTACATTTTTAGTAAGAACACCCGACATGCCTTTACACCGGTATCAAACAGTCTCCAGAATTAGAGTCTCAGACTATCCTATAGTCTGACCGACTTGAGAATGTTTAGTCAATCATGTTGAACAAGAAAATGTAAACCGAAGGGTCCACCGAGTCACCATTACTTAGACGGACGGTTACGTCCTCCTCTGTACCTAAGTCAGGGACCCAGTCCTTCCATGTGACATCCTCCTTTACCGTTGGACGAGATCATAAGAAAGGACCTTTTGGGGTACCTGTCTCTTCGGACCACCCGATGTCAGGTACCCCAGTGTTTCTCAACCTACTCTGACTCGTGCAAAAAAATTTATAATCTTTTATTCCTGATTCATAATTATTAACTGGTTCAACAAACGTGACAAGTACATGTGTTTCTCGTAGTTATCGTGACTGAGTCTTCATAACTGAAGACTTCAGTTAATTTTTCCATACAAGTTTGACCCATTTCTCATACGTCCTAAAGAAGACGAATAATCTTAACGTATACCTAGATATTAATGGAGTTCTTTTTAAAGTCAATTTTGATCTATGTAAATTCGATTTCTTTTAGGTTAAAAAATCTGTGGTGTAGGACGACATCTTTCTTTAGTCCTTTAAGAAAGGAAGATTTATTGTAAACTTTTATAAAGGAATCGTTAGTTAATTAAAGAATTATATCTTTGTTTACAGACATTCTCAATTGGTACGACGACGACGACGACGATTCAACGAAGTCAGCACAGGCTGAGACACGCTGGTGTATCTGCCGTCGGGTGGTCCGAGAGGGTAGGGACCCTAAGAGGTCCGTTCTTATGACCTCACCCAACGGTAAAGGAAGAGGTTACATACTTTCACTTTCACTTCAGCACAGACTGAAGATCGCTAGGGCACCTGACGTCGGATGGTCCGAGGAGGTAGGTACCCTGGAAGGACCGTTCTCATGACCTCACCCAACGGTAACGGAAGAGGAGACTAGACAATTGGGATAAGTATTTTATTGATTACTAAGTTCGTTTCATAAATTTAAAGTTCGTTTCCGAATTTATGAGCTCACCCAATTGGTATATCTACGGTTTTATGGCTTCTTGAGGTCTGTTTAAGTGTAGGTGAATCTTTACACATGGTAACTTGTACGTTACTGCATTCAGTAGTAGGAAATATTTCACACAATGTCCCTTCAAAACGTCAATTAGAACAGTAATTCCTATTTGGACCAATTCCTCGCGGTGAGGGTTACGAGAACCGGTTGTCCCTTCAGAGACCCGACAAAGTCACAATCGTCAGTCCTGTCATGAAACGTGACGTCATTTTATGAGACACTGGTAGACATAAAAGATACCGTTTCCATTTCTACCTCTTCTGAAGAATCAGGGACGACTTTACGTCGGCACAGATATCACTCTGGATGAATTTAAGGTTTGGTAGACATTATCTTTGTTTTATGATCTACGGACTAATAATAACGACTTAGAGAACATCTTCTGGATTCGGAGATAACCTCGAGGATTACCGGGACATATCAAACCTCAAAGTTTTATTATTTGGTTCCATCGTACATATTTTCCTCCCAAAATATGTAACCAATCTCTCAGAGTGTCAAACGATCTTAGATTTTTGACTAAATTCTTTACTAACTAACTAAGTCGTTAACTTACTAACTAAATAAGTAGTAAGTTGTAAGTAACTTGAAATAGGTACTTGGAACGGGACCCAATACATGATCTAGTTTAATCTTTTGAAATAAAATCCTTCTGTACTTCATTATCAATTTCAAGACCGAAATTTACACCGATCTTATACAAGTTTTCACTATTCTACCATATTTCGTTGGGTTTATAGAGGACTTCAAGACAATTCGGATTATTTTGACGTACACATCAGAAGAAACACTTCTAAAGGATATACCTGTCTTCCTATCTAACATGTCTCTTCAAAACAGAACACGAGTACGACAACACAGACTGGGAAACTTGATATCGGGTAGTCCGAGGAGACAGGTATCTTAACAGGTCTGTTCTTGTGACTTCACCTAACGGTAAAGGATGAGGTCCCCTAGAAGAACTGGGTCCCTAGTTTTGACGTGGAGGACACAGAGGACGTAACGTCCGTCTAAGAAATGGGTGACTCCACAACCCCTTCGGGGACATGTCTCTACGTCTGTAAAATTATTTGAAAATATTCAATGGAGTAAATTTTGGAAAGTCGAGAGAGAATCTACTAGAATATCTCATCTACAAGAAATTATATAAAATGTGACCTCTCGTTTAATCTGGATTTCTACCAATCTCTGAACGACTATGGTTCAATCCCTTCGTTGGTCAGTAAGTCCGTCGTCATATCATATCGTCTTCGTTTTCCACCCGAAAGCCAAGTTTGACAGGATTTAAATGTAAATGTTTGTTCCGACGATTCAGTGACGTCAGGACAGGCTGAGACACGCTGGGGTATCTGCCGTCGGGTGGTCCGAGGGGGCAGGGACCCTAAGAGGTCCCTTCTTGTGACCTCATCCAACGGTAAAGGAAGAGGTTACGTACTTTCACTTTTCACTTTCGCTTCAGCGAGTCAGCACAGGTTGAGAATCGCTGGGGTACCTGACGTTAGGTGGTCCGAGAAGGCAGGTACCCTAAAAGGTCCGTTCTCATGACCTCACCCCACGGTAACGGAAGAGGTGTTTGTTCCGTTGAACCCGTTTAAAGAGTCGGAAGAACTCTGAGTCAAAAGAATAGAAATTTACTCTTATTATGAGTAGTGAAACTCAACAATACTCTTAATTTACTCTTTTACACACAGTTTACGAGACATACGTCATCACTTGTCTCTTTTTCACTCGAATCCACAAGAATAAAAAGGAGAACGGAGGATCTTCCTCTTGTGACTTCTATATCCGAAAAACCAAATACTCAGTCTCCATACTTAAATGCGAAACGGAACACGGGTGCCCCGTACTAAACCACCCAGCGCACCTCCTTCTCCCGACACCCCAGTCCCCAAAGAATCATAGGTTAACGTGCCAGAAGTGAGACAGGGGAAGAGAGATCATACACGAAGATATAAGTTGACGTGGACAGGAAGGGGGTTCGGGTCTGTGGACAAAGAGGTCTCGTCACGACAGGTTAGTTTGAAAGATAATATGTTATTACCTTTACAGGATATAAATACGAAAGGTTATGTTGTCAGAGGTGTGAATCCGTGAACTTTGTGTCGATCACACTGACTCCTCGACTTACGAATTAAAATAAATTAAAATTAATCAATCGTAAATTTAAATTAATCGGTGTAAACCGTTCACCGATGAGATAACCCGTCGAGTCGAGGTCTCTTAATCGGAGGTCGTTCCCACCCCATTCAAGTTAAAGGATCGACGAATGTGTCGAAACTAGGGTAGGACGATTAACGTCAGACCAAAGAAGTGGAGGTGAAAGTCTCTGTCGTCACTGTGTAAACACCTTGAGACCCTCTAAAACACAACATTTAACGAAACCCAGAGTCGAAAGGGTGTCATCCGAGTCACGACACAACTAAACACTAAGGGGGGGTTCAAAGTATGCAACCTCGGGATAGAGGTCATAGAGTCTCACACTGGAATAAGACTTTGTTCCAGAAACAATTCTACTCCAGTACTCTCACCCGGGATTAGGTTCTACTGACCACAGGAGTAATTTTCCTCTTTTAACATATGTCTCTGTACATGTGTCCCTCCTGTACTACACTTCTACTTCCGTCTCTAACCCAGCACGAAGGTGTTCGGATCTTCGAGGTTTCTAACGGACTTTTGGTGGTCTTCGATCCTCTCCTCGTTCCTTCTCTAATAGAAGGTGTCGAGAGTCTTTCTTCGTTGGAACAGGTGTGGGACTAGAACCTGAAGACCGGAGGTCTTGACGTGCCTCTATTTAAAGACAACAAATTCGGTGGGTCAAATACCATGACACAATGTCGTCAGTAAGTCCTGAGTCAAGAAAGGACGGACGTAGGAACTAACGGTGAGCAGGACAGACTCGTGAAAGTGTGAAAAGAACAGAGGATAGAATAACAGGCGTAGAAGCACTAGTGCACCGCGATCACCATTTCTTGGACGGACGGTTAAGTGTTCTGTATTCTCTGAACCCAAGTTAGGGACCCATCTCTTCTATGGGACCTCCTCCTTTACCAATGAGTGAGGTCATAAGACCGGATCTCTTAAGGTACCTGTCTCCTTCGACCACCCGATACCAGGTACCCTAGAGTTTCTCACCCTGTACTAACTTCGTTTACTCGTGTGCACGTTTGGAATTTCTTATTGTCACCTTTGTAAGAAATGACAGTATATTCATTCCTAGTCCTTCTCCGGTGTGACCGACCCAAGGTATGCAGTAGAAAAGACCATCCCCGAAGGGACCACCGGGTCTGTCATTTCACAGACGGACGTTACACCCTCTGGGTCCAAACTAGGGACCAAACCCTTCTAGGGGACCTCTTCCTTTACCTTTGGGTGAGGTCCTGAGAACGGACCTTTTGAGGTACCTGCCTCCTCGGACCATCCGATGTCAGGTACCCCAGTGTTTCTCAATCTGTGCTGATTCGCTGAAGTGAAGAAAGAAAAGAGTTCAAAACCGAAAATTTTCAAAATAAACTTTTATACTCAGGAAGGATACAAGGGAATCGTAAAGTCTCTTTACTACTACGGGAATCTCTTTGTTCTGAGGGAATAACTCTTTTATTTAAATCTTTAAAGGGTTCCCCGATTGACGACGCACCTTCTTCCTTTCTTTTAGTAAAAATCCCTTCTCTACAGAGGTGCTTGTAGAGAGAAGACAAATTTTATGTACTTCTTTCAATTTTAAGGACTACATAAGCCCACCGTCCTTTCACTTTCTCCCAACCTTGTATGTGTAAAAACGAATCTCTTCCATGAGATAGATCTTTAGACCATTCACTAATGACGTTACAGATGAATCTATCGTTAATGTGTTTCAACGTTCAGTCCTTCTTTTCGTCCTTGTATTGTTCAGTATTGTATTGTATAAATTTTCGGTAAACTACGTTCGTTCCAAGATCCAACTTATTCTTTATTTGTTAACTCACTTGGTTAAAGTGGAACCTCTAAAGTTGGTAAGTATCGTCGTTACTAAAAGGTCCAACCTTGACTTCTTGACTTCAAAAATAAAACGGATTATTTCTATCTTTAGATATTTCCTACTTTCCCTTAAAAGAAGTAGTAGGATAGGAATAAGGGTAAAGGGTACATTGGTTTTCAAAGGACGACTGTCAAACCAGATTTATTTACAGTAATAGGAAATATGTTCTGAAGACTTGTCATCATTACTATATGATTTATAATATAAATACTCGTAATTTTACAAAGTTATAAAGTTATCAAATGACAACTCATCGTCTTGTGTGGTTTTACATTACCGAAATTTGTGTTGGATTGAATGATAAATAATGAGAAATATTACTTCCAACTTACCCGTCAACCAGGACGGACCTTAACGGGTACACCGACGTAAGTTGACCGTCGGACGGACCCCTGGTCCGAGTCGAGTCCACAAAGAAGTCCCCTGGAATCAAGAAACACACCAACTAAACCCGACGGAGTATCGTACCACCAGAGTTCGTAAGGTTCTCCCTAGTAACATTGTCGTTTCTTCATTTTATTTTTTGACAATCAGAAGAATTCTGACCCGAATCTTCAGGGTCTTATAGATAAAGTGACATAACATAGGTAGTATTCATAACGTGTGAAGTTTAAAGGAGTAGACTAGAGTTATGAACAACTTCATTAGAAGTATTAAGCTAAAGTCATCTAAATGGTCCATGTTTAAATACACAGTTATAAGGATAAACAAATTCTATTAAAAAAAGTACACCTGGCAACAATTTCAGAAATGACCCAAACAATGTTATAACGAAGACAAAAAACAAAGCCAAGAAACCGACACTCCGTACACCATAGAATCGAGGGGTTGGTCCCTAACCTCGGATGAGGGACGGAATCCTCCCTCTCAGAATTGGTGACCTCGTGGTCCCTTCAGGGACACAAAATAAGAGGTGTCCCCTTTTTCGGAAAACTTAAGTCACTAATACCTCTAATAAATCTTCATATGGATTTTTCGCACAGTCAGTTTAATTATTAAAGGTGTCGCTATTGGTTTACACGTCGACCGTGGGGTGCTCTCGAAAAAAATTTTTTTTGCAGCAGTATATTTAAAATCTTTACTCATTTTCGGGTGGGTCGAAGTTCCTCTCATCTTTACCAGACGTACCGAACACACTCCTCGTCGAGACACATGTCCCTGCCCTCCTTAGTAAACCTCCGGTATAAATCTCTACTAGTGTCTGTCCGTGACACGCACGACGAAGTATACATAATAGAGTAAATTAGAAGTGTTGTTGGACTGATCTATTAATGAGTAAAACGGCGAAACACCACCGACTCAGGACACCGAACACCCTAGAATCAAGGGACTGATCCCTATCTTAAGTACAGGACGTGTGACCTAGTGGTCCCTTAAGGGACGGAGATTAAGAATGACGAGTCGGTCTCGGTCCCGAAAGAGGTCTGGGTTATCATAGAACGGGAAAAATGGTTGAGACTTTCGTCTTTCCTAAGGTCTAAATCGATTTCTCGACACCCAGACTTAGATCGAGATAATGAAAAACTCCCACAAAGTATAGAAAGACAAAGTTCGTGAAGTAGACACTGTACTCTTAACATCACAAAACAGGTTTCCCAAGACCGTTCCTCATTTAAATTGTGTTATATTGTGTTATTCGTTTCATATATCTCAACCCTTTCTCTCGGTCACCAAAATTTTTGACCCTAATTCTTATAAAAATATACTGAAGGTGATCACAAAGAAAATCATTTAGTATGGATGACCTTTTGTCAAATATTTTTTCTGTTTTCGACTCCTATCTAATCTTTCGGACGACGTATTATTTGGTGAGATTTAAAAGTAGATAATTTTGTTATCCAATAATAAGGAGTGTCTACACACCTAAATGACCTAGTTCTTTAGGAAGTCCTAAATATTGACACCAACAGAAGTCTTTTATGTTAGATGGTAGAATAGAATCAACAAAACCATAAATAAATAAATAAATTTGAAAAATAAAAATGAAATAAAATGAAATGTTATGACATAACCAAAACGGTATGTAACTGTACTTAGGTGGTGCCCACATGTACACTAGGGTTTGTACTTGGGGGGGGGTGGAGGGAGGGGTACAAAACCATAAATCTAACCATAAATGTCTTTAGATTAACGACATAGAAACTAATCCTTTTGGAGGACTCTTAGTTTTCCCCAGACCACAGAACTGTAGTGTCACTAGTTAAAGAAAAGCTACGGATGTTTGAAACTATCTTTATAACCGACTAACTGGTTGAAGGAATATTTAGACGGTGGTTGAGGGAGACACAGGAACCCTTCTAGAGAAATGGAGGGATTTGAAGTCGAACAAAGAGACCTCTCTTTCGACACCTCTCTACCAACTTGATGTACCAGAGATTTGAGGAAAGGTAACGGTTGTAAGATGGTAATTTTTTTTTAGTGCCCGTGATACTCACACACACACAATCAGTGAAATCAGCACAGGTGGAGAAACTCTGGGGTACCTGACATCGGACGGTCCGAGGAGGCAGGAACTCTTATGACCTCATCCAACGGTAAGGGAAGAGGTCCCCTAGTAGGACTAGGTCCCTAGTTTGGACCCAGAGAGTGTAACGTCTAAGAAATGGTAGACTCGGTGGTTCCTTCGGGTAATCTGTGATATACTTCACTTTTATAAAGTATTAGATTAAAAACGTCTTAGAAGTTTTCGGTCTTATATGTGACTGTTAGTACGAGATTGTGTTTTTGTACGTGTACCATATTTAGTTACAGAACCCACACACCTCGTAGACTTGTTGAAACATTAAAGACGAGAAATTTAAACTATTTTTTCAGTGTTACAATATATAATCCT
Organism: Capra ibex; assembly: GCA_006410555.1. Lineage (NCBI taxonomy): Eukaryota > Metazoa > Chordata > Mammalia > Artiodactyla > Bovidae > Capra > Capra ibex. The sequence continues at coordinate 2,551,029 of SJYO01035280.1, forward strand.
TCATCCTACTAAATATTACTAGAGTAAGACTAAAATAATATCTTCGAACTAAGGTACAATTTCAAACCGAATGTAGATCTCTGATTTCTTAAAAAATTTTACGATTTAATATTAGTTAAATCGTCTCGTTCTCCTGACTCTTAGTAAAACATCTACCTCTTTATTCCTCTGTCTCTCTCTGTAAAATAATCCTCGTAACTCAAACCCATGCAGATCTTCTCTTTCCAGTTTTATTGCTCCTCGAATCTTTACTGTCATTTACTCACCAACTTCCTTGACCTTACAACCGAACTTACATCCTTTGATATGACAATAGTTTTTAAATTCCCTACGGTAGACGACTCTTACTATAAACCCCCTCGAAGGAGACTCTCTTGATCCATCTTCAATGATAACTATTCAAGTTATATTTTTGAAGGTAAGTTATATTCTGTAAAAAGTTAATAATATCGGGTATAAGTCTGGACTACAGGAATTTTATCACTCCAAAGATATTGATCTTTACAAATTTGTCTTCGGTCTATGTGGAACCGTCTCTGCACCGTCCTAGCTAAGTGCGTTTCATGATTTCATGTCCCACCTGTGTCCTGACCCACCGAAACCCTCGTCAAAATTAAAGTCCAAACAAAAAAAAAAAGAAAGTCACTGTTAGTGACTGTTACCATTCTCCGATTCATTCGTTAGTCACCCTTTTTATCATCGATGTAGAGATCGTGTGAAAGTACCTCTAGAGTATTTTCTTTGTGGTTCTAACGTTGACCACTTACGAGTTTCCGGTCCTTATCTACCTCGTGATTGTTCCTTTATATTTATTAAGTATTCGAATACTTTTTTGTACGTTGAGGTGACTATTTTCTTTACGTTTAAGTTTATAGTTATTCTATCGTACACAGTAAATAATTTAACCACTTCCTTTCTTTTGATTATGTATTAAAACTACTTTTACGTCATTTGTCAGAGTTTGCACCAACCACTTTTATATTTAAACAAATCTCTGAAGTTTTTCGTCAAATTGTATAAATTTGGTGAGATATATCTGTAAATTAGTATAATTTCTTAATAATAGTAATCTACGTTAATGACGTAACTTCAATTCCATTCTTTGTTTTACGTAAAAATATAAGGTCTTTATGTCTAACTTTATAATTGTCTACTTTAGTACCACAAATCTTAAACGAACTTTTAATTGGTAACTTCTAATCGTCACGGATGTACCCTGATATCTACTTTTCACTAACTAATGTGTAACTAGAAACAACTTCGACCCTTTACCGATGTGTCCCTAGGTAAAACGATAAGTGAAAAAATACACATATTTTAAAGGATACTCTTTTTCATCTTTGTCACTATTTTTGTTTTGGGGCGAAATGTAAGAGACTGAATTTATTTAAAGGTGGATCCTTTTACAGGACTACTATACACGACTAACCGTATGTTTTGAAGTACATGTTTCTATTAAAGAGTGACAAAGGACCGAGTGATAAGACGTCACAGTGAGTGGACACATTTGGTAAGTCCCCGTGGGGTAACGACAGTCATAATTTTATTTTTTGAGCTTGGGTAGACGTTCCAGAATCTAGGTAGACTGGAGACGTATGAGTTGAACCGTCCACAGGTCTCGTATGACACGGGGTTTCGACACCCAAAAAGAGTCCCTTATGGGAGAAGACTGGAGGAGGAAGTCCAGTTGAAGGTGAGGATGAGGTTTGGGGTCCAGTTACGATAAGAAGTCCCTCCGTAAAGACGTAAAGGGGTCTACCGCAATTCGGAAGTAGTATACGAGAGTGTCCTGACCCAGGAAGTGAGAACGTTGAGAGAAGAGTCAAGATTCCGTAAACACGAGTCAGCACAGGTTGAGAAACACTGCGGTGCCGACATCGGGTGGTCCAAGGAGACAGGTACCTTAAAAGGTCTGTTCTTTTGACCTCACCCAACGGTAAAGGAAGAAGTCTCCTAGAAGACCTGGGTCCCTAGTTTGAGTGTAGAGAACACAGAGGACGTAACCGTCCGCTCAAGAAATGATTGACTCGGTGGTCTATTCATCGATTAATCTATTAATATATGAACAACGACCTAGTACCTTTTTCGTTCTCTCAAGGTCTTTTTGTAGATAAAGACGAAATAACTGATACGGTTTCGGAAAGTGACACACCTAGTGTTATTTGACACCTTTTAAGAAGTTCTCTACCCTTATGGTCTGGTGGACTGGACGGAGAACTCTTTAGACATACGTCCGGTCCTTCGTTGTCAATCTTGACCTGTACCTTGTTGTCTGACCAAGGTTTATCCTTTTCCTCATGCAGTTCCGACATATAACAGTGGACGAATAAATTAAATGTACGTCTCATGTAGTACTCTTTGCGACCTGACCTTCTTTGTGTTCGACATTAATTCTAACGGCCCTCTTTATAGTTATTGGAGTCTATACGTCTACTGTGGTGGGAATACCGTCTTTCACTTCTCCTTGAGTTTTCGGAGAACTACTTTCATTTTCTCCTCTCACTTTTTCAACCGAACTTCGAGTTGTAAGTCTTTTGCTTCTAGTGCCGTAGGACAGGGTAGTGAAGTACCCTTTATCTACTCCTTTGTCACCTTTGTCACAGTCTGAAATAAAAAAACCCGAGGTTTTAGTGACATCTACCACTGACGTCGGCACTTTAATTTTCTGTGAATGAGGAACCTTCTTTTCAATACTGGTTGGATCTATCGTATAAGTTTTCGTCTCTGTAATGAAACGGTTGATTCCAGGCAGATCAGTTCCGATACCAAAAAAGACACCATTACATACCTACACTCTCAACCTGACACTTCTTCCGACTCGCGGCTTCTTAACTACGAAAACTTGACACCACAACCTCCTCTGAGAACTCTCAGGGATCCTGACGTTCCTCTAGGTTGGTCAGGTAAGACTTCCTCTAGTTGGGACCTTAAAGAAACCTTCCTTACTACGATTTCGACTTTGAGGTCATGAAACCGGTGGAGTACACTTCTCAACTGAGTAACCTTTTCTGAGACTACGACCCTCCCTAACTCCCGTCCTCGTCTTCCCCTGTTGGCTTCTACTCTACCGACTTACCGTAGTGCCTGAGCTACCTGCACTCAGACTCACTTGAGGCCCTCAACCACGACCTGTCCCTCCGGACCGTACGACGCTAAGTACCCCAGTGTTTCTCAGCCTGAGCTGACTCTCTGACTTGACTTGACTGTGATCAACGTATTACTGACGGAGGGGAGCAGTCACTGGAGGTGAGAGAATGAATGTGGACATAGCCGGTCTTAAAGGTTTATATCATCCCTAAGTCATTTACGTCAAACTTGATTAATTGATCATTTTTATTAGATTTGGGTTAAATCGGTAGAATTAAGAGACTACTTGAATGAACCAATATAAAATCGTGTAATTTACCTTACCGTAGAACTCTTTATTCTTACCTTGACCTCCTTAGTTGAACGGACTGAAATCCGAGATGATGTTTCGGTGTCAGTAGTTTTGTCATACCATGACCGTGTTTCTGTCTGTATATCTAGTTACCTTGTTTTATCTTTCGGGTCTCTATTTAGGTGTGTGTATACCTGTGGAATAGAAACTGTTTCCTCCGTTCTTATATGTTACCTCATTTCTGTTAGAGAAATTGTTCTCCACGACCCTTTTGACCAGTTGGTGAACGTTTTCTTACTTTGATCTAGTGAAAGATCGTGGCGTGTGTTTTTATTTGAGTTTTACCTAATTTCTAGATTTACATTCTGGTCTTTGATATTTTGNTAGATTTACATTCTAGTCTTTGATATTTTGAGGATCTCCTCTTGTATCCGTTTTGTGAGAGTCTGTATTTAGTGTCGTCCTAGGAGATACTAGGTGGAGGATCTTAAGACCTTTATTTTCGTTTTTATTTGCTTACCCTAGATTAATTTTAATTTTCGAAGACGTATTGTTTCCTTTTATATTCGTTCCACTTTTCCGTCGGAAGACTTACCCTCTTTTATTATCGTTTACTTCGTTGACTGTTTGTTGATTAGAGTTTTTATATGTTCGTTGAAGACGTCGAGTTAAGGTCTTTTTATTTGCTGGGTTAGTTTTTTACCCGGTTTCTTGATTTATCTGTAAAGAGGTTTCTTCTGTATGCCTACCGATTGTTTGTGTACTTTTCTACGAGTTGTAGTGAGTAATAATCTCTTTACGTTTAGTTTTGGTGTTACTCCATGGTGAAGTGTGGTCAGTCTTACCGACGTTAGGATTTTAGACGTTCGTTATTTACGACCTCTCCCACACCTCTTTTCCCTTGGGAGGATGTGACAACCACCCTTACGTTTGATCATGTCGGTGATACCTCTTGTCACACCTCTAAGGAATTTTTTAACGTGTATCTTGATGGAATACTGGGTCGTTAGGGTGACGACCCGTATGTGTGGTTCCTTTGGTCTTAACTTTCTCTGTGTACATGGGGTTACAAGTAGCGTCGTGACAAATATTATCGGTCCTGTACCTTTGTTGGATCTACAGGTAGTCGTCTACTTACCTATTCTTTCGACACCATGTATATGTGTTACCTCATAATGAGTCGGCAATTTTTCTTAAGTAAACTTAGTCAAGACTACTCTACCTACTTTGACCTCGGCTAATATGTCTCACTTCATTCGGTCTTTCTTTTTGTGGTTATGTCATATGATTGTGTATATATGCCTTAAATCTTTCTACCGTTACTGCTGGGACATACGTTCTGTCGTTTTGTCTGTGTCTACACATATTGCCTGAAAACTTGAGTCTCCCTCTCCCTCTCCCACCCTACTAAACCCTCTTACCGTAAGATTGTACGTATGATAGTACATGCTTAGCTTAGCGGTCAGATACAGACTGCGTCCTATGTCATGCGAACCCCGACCACGTACCCCTACTGGGTCTCTCTACAATACCCCTCCCTCCACCCTCCCCCGAAGTACAAACCCTTACGTACATTCTTAATTTCTAAGATTTTAATTTTTTTTTTTGTATATAATTTTTTTTATTTTTATTTTTTATTTTATTTTATTATAGTAAAATTTTTTACCTTACCGTCTAAAAGTTGGAAAGTTTCCGTTGCCATCCTACTCCCCGAATTTTCTCTCCCACGAAGGAAACGGAATCATCTTTTGGTATAGAGTCTTGAAGGGGTTTCCTTTTGACGGAAGTGTGATATCGATCCTGGTGAAACGTACCATCTCGAGTGTTTCTCCTTTCTTTAAGGTTTTACAGATTAGAACAGTCCATTAATTACCTACTTTCTCTACCCTACTAATCCCCATTTTTTCTCACTTGAAATTTGACGTGTCATTTTGGGACCGAAAATCAAGTAATAGAGTCCTTATGTACAAGATCTCTGTCGACGTAAGAGAACCGAAGACCAGATTCGATTATTCCAGTTGTTTAAAAGTAGTTCCTCTCTCTACAAGGACAATTAATCCATTACTTACCCTGAAACGGTAAGAGATATAATTTAATGAAATTAAAAGTCTCGTTTTCTCAGATAAAGGACCGATCGAGTGAAAGTATTAGATCTGTCACTTTTATCCTCCGTTATCCTTTTTTTACGTCATTTAAGATGACGTAAAGGACTCCCAAGTGTACGTGTACGACCAAGTAAAAATCCTCAAACTCGGTCTTACGGGGAGGCAACCCCAGACAGACAAAGAGTGTCAATTGTACATTGAAAACACACACACACACACACACACTTTTAAGATGTATCTACTACCACCCTCTGTGAACTACAGTAAACAAGAGGTTGGAGTAAGGGATCGGAGGTGGGGTGACGTGTGTGAGTGAAATTTTTCTGTTGTGAGTTCGTTCAACATTCCGATTCGAAAACTCTTAAGTTCACCCGTCGAAAAATAAAGAAATATAGGTCGATGAATTGTCAAAACAAAGACTTATTTGCTCTAAGAGCGGTAACTGAATCGAAAAGTTAATTTAGGTTATTTGAAGTCGATTGCTGGGACCTGTTCTGACATTTCTACGGTTCCGTGAAAAATTTCTAAAGGGACTTACCCCTCCGATATTAAACAAATCTTTACGGGTTCCCAACGTGTATCCCTTTCTCCTTTCTTTTTTTTGTACTTCTTCATCTATAAGAGTTATATCTCAACGAAAGAGTTATATCTCAACGAAAGAACAAATTGGCTCTCTACAATAAACGAAGGTAAGTAAGTTTGGCAATCGATTCACGAGAAGATTGACACCCTAATATCGGTACTTGATTTGGCTGTTTGACAGGAGGAAGACGAGCTTGTTTTTTAAACGGGGAAGAAAATTTTGACTTATGATACCATCAGATTTTCTATAAAGGAAAACTTTTACGTAGTAACGAAAAAGATATGAATATCTCTATTTATTCATGTCTCTTTTTTTTTTTTTTTTGTGAGGACCTCCCGATACGGTCTTACACCTACGATTAAAAAAGGGGTCCCCTTTCGTCATCAAAGTCACGAGTATGAACGGACTAACCGTAAAAAGACACAAAAGGTACATAATGGTACAAAGACATGTTGGTACTTGTTTTGCTTACAGAACAATGGACTCTTTACTTTTAGACGAGAACTCTTGAAGTGAGGTCCATTCCAGAGGTTTCGGGTCCACACGACCAGACTCCGACTCACCACACCTTACTTCCTTGGGGGGTTGAGGGGTGGGGGGCAAATATCCAACTCCTCTTGTTCTCGACCGAAACTTCGTTTTCGAAAGAGACCTCAGGACATTCTCTCCTCTCTACTCCTTCCCGTGTCTCTTTAGAGGAGTCCAAGATTAGGTGGTGTTTCCACGGTGAATTTCAAAAGAAAATTAGACAGTTACTCGACAATGAAAATCAGAACAGAAACAACTTGGTGGTTTCCGTACCTCCGTGGAATCAAATCGAGACGTAAATGAGACTCGTTTATGATCACACCTCATTCCTCTCTCGTACGTTGGTGTAATGAGGTACCCTCAGGTAAATAGGACGAAGAGGGGTCCCTTAGGGCACTCTCTCTCAGTATCTGAAATCCTCTCGACTATTCTAGGACTCGACTCGTATAGACCTCTTGAAAGTTTACACAGAAGGGTAGTTTATGTTTCACTCGGTAGTACTTTTCTCCTTGCAGTCGTGTCTCCGAGTCTCTAGCGACTACACTTGACAATCGAGTGGGGACTTCAACAGAGTCAGTTGGCCACATGGACCTCCTCTACGTACCTCAAAGACGGAGCACAGACCGGCACTCGACCTACGACTCTGGTCCCAGAACAGGAGTACCTTTCAGGTAGGGTCCTTTCCCCTGTCTACTGCCTACACGTCGTGTTTATTAGTTACTTCTTACACAATTTATGACCTTGGTTTGTCCTTCCCCTTCTTTCGCTACCCGTTCCTTGACTTGTCAGACCTTCCAGAGACTTGTTCTGGTAACTCTACTCTACTGTCTCTCATTCTTATCGGTCGTAAACATTCTCTTGGTGGTCCTTGACGACATATCAAATCTCTACTGAAAAAACAAAGAAGTGTTTCCAGGTCTGAAGGGGAGGACAAAAAAAAAGACCTATACTCGACCGATCCTTCATCAGAGAAAATAAGATCTTTAAACTGTACAACTCTTTCTCCTCGTATTTATGACATCTTCCGTTACCGTGGGGTGAGGTCATGAGAACGGACCTCTTAGGGTACCTGCCTCTTCGGACCATCCGACGTCCGGTACCCCAGTAATGCTCAGCCTGTACTGATCGCTGAAGTGAAAGTGAAAAGTGAAAGTACGTAACCCCTTCCTTTACCGTTAGGTGAGGTCATAAGAACGGACCTCTTAGAGTCCCTGTCCCCTCGGACCACCCGACGGCAGATACACCAGCGTGTCTCAGCCTGTACTGACTTCACTGAATCGTCGCCGTCGTCGACACGGTAAAATTAAGTGACTTTCTTAAGTTCAGTTCAGTGATTAGTCTTAGACCAATGATTATAGACATAAAATTCGTGGGTGTCACACGGTACTCTGTACGTTACAACCCAAAAGTGTATCCTTGTTCACGAAGAGGTGGGTAGTCGTTAACGATACTCCTAGGGTCTAATTAAAAAGAATATAAAATAGTGTCAAGGTATTTTCCTAGTTTTCATTCAGACGTGTCTTGTCTTGAATTCTCCCAAGTACCAACCTTCCTAAAAGATTTCTACGAACTTTTTGGCTTAGTGCTACTTCGTCGTATAGTATCTGTCTCTAGTAGAGATGTTACTATAACGTAGGTGACTTGGGTTCTCAGCGTGGGAAATACCCCGTACATGGTAGACACTCCGGACCTTGATTTTGTGAACCGCACGTAGAGAGTAAATGGGAGTGTTTTGGAGGGGGTCTGACGAGCGGGTAAATTGTCTCCTTCTTTGGTGTTGGGTCTCTCCTTCACACCCGGTGTCTATCTAACGCCCGATCATTAGTCCCGAAAGATTGAGGTTTGGACGTTGGTGTAAATTAGTGATACTTTACGAGAGTAGGACCAAGTAACTTTTTTTTACCTGTAAAGCGTCTTTTCGGTGTGTCGAGTAGACGGTAAGTGAGAAATTGGGAAGAGTAGGACACTTCTTTAGGTGTCCTTTACGGTAGATTCTTAGTATCAACCTTTAGAAATTGACTCCACTTTTTATTCTTTTTCTTATGGACCTCAGTTATGACTTCGTACTTCGTTATTAATACCACTACTACTACTATTACAGAGGACCGTGAATTTTGTATGTCAGTTGTTTCTTGTTGATATGTATAAACGTTTATCAATAGTGAAAAGTTATAGACGTTGTACGATAAATCTCCAAACCGACGAGAGGGAGATTTAAAAATTTTTTAATTATTGCTTCTACCGTCCATTTATACTTACATAAACTATAAAATTTTTATTAAAGCTTAATTATTTTCGTACTAATAGTATAATTTGTTTTATTGATTCCTGTACTTATAAAGTCTCACCTTTATATACACTTGATATTACGATGGTTTTATTGGTTGGAACTTCTATTATTTTCTTTACGTTTAATTTCAGGTGTTGCGATATGGGATAAAAGGGATAGTTTAACTGTTACTACCTTTTTTTTACTATTGTAGTGTCGAACACTCTCACACCACTTCGTCCTGACTAGATAATGACCACCCTTTCTTTAACTATATTAAAAAGATCTTTCATTAGACTTTTACAAAGTGATCGGAACTTTTTATATTGTAGATATATTCCCTAAAAATCCATGGTTTCACAATGAATATTATAAATTACGGTACTATTTTACGATATTATAATTCACTTTTTCTAGTGTAACGTTTTACTACTACTCAAAACATCGTTTTTACGAAAGGTATTTATACACCTTTAGTCTGATGTTCATCTTCGACTTTTACACTCTCCCTAATAGGTGTCCTACTACTGTTTCTCGACTCTCTACGATAAAGAAATGACCGATCAGACCGAAGGAAAGAGACGGTCAAGATCAAAAGAGTCGGGACAATGTAGACTCTGGAGGATTGGACTGGTCAAGAGGGAGGTGGGCCGACAAAGGGACCCAGACACTTCTCCATGACCATCGGGGTCGAATTTTGGAGAGGATATCGGGGAGATCAGTAGAGACAGGAACTCAGGGTTTACGAAAGTAAACCGTAGAATTAATTAAAAGGATAATAAGAGTTATGTCCAAATAAAAAATTTCAACGTTAACTTTTTGAGAAAAAAGGTCCAAAGTAATTAAAAGAGATTGGAAATATAGTATGGAGTGTTTATTCTAAAACAGTGTCGACCTAAATCATCTACGTCTCTTTAGTTCAAGGAGAAAGGACTTTGTGACTATTCTTTTCTTCCCTCGTTCAGTGAATCTTTTGCAAAAGTATTCTTTGGTCGATTCATTAGTAATTCAAAGAAAGATTAACCATTACCCAAAATAGTGGTAATCGACCATAATTCAAAGAATTCAAGTGTTTAGACGGGGATTATACCGCGTATCGATCCATAACCTTGTAAGGTGTCTTTTTTCTTTTTATTAAAAGATCAACTAGACGGGGACTTACTTCCATTCTGGTATCAAATGGAAAAAGGACACAGGTAGGGACCAATTCCCTCCGTTTACACGAGGGGGGTTGAAAGAAGAGGAGGAGGTCGTGGTGGGAGACTTACTTTTGTTACGAATGATTTCACGTCGGACTCTCCTTTTTTCCTTAGTCCTTTACTTTCTCTGAACCTTAGGTTGATGAGTTCTACTCTCATCACTTGTATAGTCACCTATAAAAAGGACAAATAAAACAGTTCCGACTCGGACGGTCTCTTCCACGGAAGTGAGTGGCGGAGGTAGAGGAGTAGAGAAAAGAGGAGTCAGACTTCTCTGACCGGAAGGGGAGGGAATGGGGTGGGAAGACCCGTTCCACTTTTTTTTTTGTTTTTTGGAGGAAACGGTTTAAGTTACTAATTAAATAAAATTACCTCGAGAGATGACGAGAATTTAAATAAGGAAGACCATTAAGTTGAACGAATCAAATATTTTACAAACAGAGAGGGCTAAGAGGAACTTAGAGGGACTGCGGGTCCCGGAAAAATAGGTGACGGGTGTAAAGTTTTGTCCTTGTGTCGAGGTAGAGACTGGTTTATAATAAGAGAGAGACGTCCGAAAGAGGAATCCGTCAGATTTCGTTTAAAAGTAAAGTTTAGGAATAAAGGTCGGAACTGGACAAGTCGAGTTGAGCCCACGATGACGGACACCCATGTATAGGCGAGTCGTCTGTTATCTTGTAACAACCTTTCTTGTTCCCGAAACCCCATTCCATACAGATCCAAATTTGTAGGTCTAGACGAGAGAGAAAATTTAGACAAGTAAATAAATTAACCTCCCATTAATGAAATGTTGTAACACTACCAAAAACGGTATATAGTTGTGCTTAGTCGGTATCCATATGTACACAAGGGGGGTAGGACTTGGGGGGTGTGTGGAGGGAGGGATGGAGAGGGAGGGTCACAGACACTGTTGGCCGGGACCCACGGGACGAAGAACTTAACTTGAACGTGACCAGTAGATAAAATGTATACCATTACATGTATAAAGTCACGATAAGAGAGTTCAGTAGGATGGGAAAGGAAGAAGGTGACTCAGGTTTTCAGACGAGACATGTAGACACAGAGGAAACGGCAGGACATGCATCTTAGTAACCACGGTAGGAAGATCTAAGATAAATATACGTAATTATATGTCATAAAAAGAAAGAGAAAGACTGAATGAAGTAAGACATATTATCCAAGATCCAAGTAAGTAGAGTAATCTTGACTGAGTTTATGTGAGGAAAAATATCGACTCATCATAAGGTAATACATATACATGGTATTGAAGGAATAGGTAAGTAGAGGGATACCTGTAGATCCAACGAAGGTACAGGGTCGACAACATTTATCACGACGTTATTTGTAGCCTCATGTAGACAGAGACACTTAGGAGGAAAAAAGTCACATATAGGGTTCGTCACCTTAAGGACCGTCAAGAAAAGGGTCACAAAATTCCTTAGAGGTGTGACAGGAGGTAGACGACATGGTCAAACGTAAGGGTGGTTGTCACATTCTCCCAAGGGAAAAGAGGTGTGGGAGAGGTCGTAAATAACGAACGTCTGAAAAACAACTACCGGTAAGAATGACCGTACTCTACCATGGAGTAACACTAAAAATAAACGTAAAAAGAATATTATTCACTACAACTCGTAGAAAGTACATAAATAATCGGTAGACATATAGAAGAAACCCCTTTATATCTAGAAAACGGGTGAAAAACTGACCCAACAAGCAAAAAGACCATAACTAACGTACTCGACGAACATATAAAACCTCTAATTAAGATACAGTCAACAAAGTAAACGATAATAAAAGAGGGTAAGACTCCCGACAGGAAAGTGGAACAAATATCAAAGGAAACAACACGTTTTCGAAAATTTAAATTAATCCAGGGTAAACGAATAAAAACAAAAATAAAGGTAAGGAGACCCTCTACCCAGTATCTCCTAGAACGATACAAAATACAGTCTCTCACAAGATGGATACAAAAGGAGATTCTCAAAATATCAAAGACCAGAATATAAATCCAGAAATTAGGTAAAACTCAAATAATAACACATGCCACAATCTTTTACAAGATCAAAGTGGGATAAAGTGTATCAACTGGTCAAAAGGGTCGTGATGAACAACTTCTCTAACAGAAAAGACGTAACATATAAAAACGGAGGAAACAGTTTCTATTTCACAACAGGTATCCACACACCTAATTAGAGACCTGAAAGATAAAACAAGATAACTAGATAGAAATGATCAACACATTAATTACCTTTTACTAAATGATAGGGATAGTGAGTTAAATGAGTAAAAGTTTTACTCATATCGTTATAATTAAGGGAATATACCTACAAAATACCTAATTTAATTTATCACGTACACCTCGTGGTCATGTTTCATTTACGAGTTATCTAAATCAGTGATAAAAAATTTTTTTATAAATAAAATTACATTAAATAAATGAACCAATACGACCCAGAATCAACACCACCCTAGATCAAGGAACTGGATCCTAACTTGGGTCCGGGGGACGTAACCCTCGAACCTTAGAATCGGTGACCTGGTGGTCCCTTCAGGATAATGGTAACAACAATACAAGGTTTAAGTTGTATGGATTTTGACTTCAGTCACTTAAGGTAATGGGAATAGGTTATGGAGTTCGGTCTCTGTATTTGACTTAGTGAAACGACATATGGACTTTTATTGTGTTATAACATTTAGTTGATATGAAATTATTTTTTTTATGATTAGTATGTGTGTGTGTGTTTTACTGTACATCTAAGAACCTAGAGTCCAGTCAAGTCAAGTCAGCGAGTAAGTACAGGCTGACAAAGGCTGGGGTACTTAGCGTCGTGCGGTCCGGAGGGACAGGTAGTGGTTGAGGACCTCAAGTGAGTCTGAGTACAGGTAGCTCAGTCACTACGGTAGGTCGGTAGAGTAGGAGACAGCAGGGGAAGAGGAGGACGGGGGTTAGGGAGGGTCGTAGTCTCAGAAAAGGTTACTCAGTTGAGAAGCGTACTCCACCGGTTTCATGACCTCAAAGTCGAAGTCGTAGTAAGGGAGGTTTCTTTAGGGTCCCAACTAGAGGAAGTCTTACCTGACCAACCTAGAGGAACGTCAGGTTCCCTGAGAGTTCTCAGAAGAGGTTGTGGTGTCAAGTTTTCGTAGTTAAGAAGCTGCGAGTCGGAAGAAGTGTCAGGTCGAGAGTGTAGGTATGTACTGGTATCCTTTTTGGTATCGGNTCCCAACTAGAGGAAGTCTTACCTGACCAACCTAGAGGAACGTCAGGTTCCCTGAGAGTTCTCAGAAGAGGTTGTGGTGTCAAGTTTTCGTAGTTAAGAAGCTGCGAGTCGGAAGAAGTGTCAGGTTGAGAGTGTAGGTATGTACTGGTATCCTTTTTGGTATCGGAACTGATCTGTCTTGAAACAACCGTTTCATTACAGAGACGAAAACTTATACGATAGATTCAACCAGTATTGAAAAGAAGGTTCCTCCTTCGCAGAAAATTAAAGTACCGACGTCAGTGGTAGACGTCACTAAAACCTCGGGGTTTTTTATTTTAGACTGTGACAAAGGTAACAAAGGGGTAGATAAACGGTACTTTACTACCCTGGTATACGGTACCAGAAACAAAAAACTTACAACTCGAAATTCGGTCGAAAAAGTGAGAGAAAGTGAAAGTAGTTCTCCGAGATATCAAGAAGTGAAAGACGGTATTCCCACCACAGTAGAAGTACAGACCCCAATAACTATAAAGAAGACCGTTAGAACTAAGGTCGAACACGAAATAGATCGGACCGTAAAGTGTACTACATGAGACGTTTATTCAATTTATTCGTCCACTGTTATATGTCGGAACTGCATAAGGAAAGGGTTAAACCTTGGCCAGACAACAAGGTACAGGCCAAGATTGACAACGAAGAACTGGAAGTATGTCCAAAGAGTCCTCCGTCCAGTCCACCAGACCATAAGGGTAGAGAAAGTCTTACAAAGTGTCAAACAACACTAGGTGTGTCAGTTTCCGAAACCACATCAGTTATTTCGTCTTTCTCTACAAAAAGAGCTTAAGAGAACGAAAAAGATAATAGGTTACCTACAACCGTTAAACTAGAGACCAAGGAGATGGAAGAGATTTAGGTCGAACTTGTAGACCTTCCAGAACCAAGTACATACTAACCTCGCAACGAACCTCTTAAAACTCGTAAGGAAACCATCACACACTTTACTCACGTTGACACGCCATCAAACTTTTAAGAAACCGTAATGGAAAGAAACCCTAACCTTACTTTTGACTGGAAAAGGTCAAGACACCGGTGACGATTCAAAAGGTTTAAACGACCGGATAACTCACGTCATGGAAGTGTTGTAGTAGAAAATTCTAAACTTTATCGAGTTGTCCTTAAGGTAGTGGAGGTGATCGAAACAAGTATCACTACGAAGGATTCCGGGTGAACTGAAACGTAAGGTCCTACAGACCGAGATCCACTCACCAGTGTGGTAACACCAATAGACCCAGTAATTCCATAAAAAACACATCAAGAAGACACATAAGAACAGAGGAAAAGAATTATAGAAGACGAAGACAATCCAGGTATGGTAAAGACAAGTAACACGGGTAGAAACGTACTTTACAAGGAAACCATAAAGATTAAAAGAACTTCTCTAGGGATCAAAAAGGGTAAGATAACAAAAGGAGATACAGAAACGTAACTAGTAACTCCTTGCGAAAGAATAGAGAGGAACGATAAGAAACCTTGAGACGTAAGTCTACCCATATAGAAAGGAAATGAGGAAACGGAATCGAAGAGAAGAAAAGAGTCCATAAACATTCCGGAGGACTCTGGTGGTAAAACGGTAAAACGTAAAGAAAAAGAACCCCTACCAGAAGTAGTGACGGAGGAGATGTCACAGTACCTGGAGGTTGGTATCAAGAAGTCCCTAAGACAGATAGTCTAGATTACGCAACTTAGACAGTGAAGGTGACATATTAACATTCCGAAGTATTAAGGACTGAGTCCTTCAAACCTGTTTCTATTAATGAAAACTATTGACTTTTTGAGTTCTCCTATTCTAATACAGTCCAGTCTCGAAGAGTTTTAAGACACACGTTACTCAGTGTCCTATAGCACAATTTTGTGTTTAACGACCCCAAATAAAAAAAATTTAAATAAATAAAATAAAAACAGACTCGACCCAGAAGGAACGATGACTTTCTGAAAGAGATCAAGTCCAGGCACCCGAAGAGCACCGTCGCCGAAGAGAACACCTCGCGTCCGAGATCCGTGCACCCGAAATCATCGACACCGGGAGTCCGAGATCCCGTGACCGAGTTATCGACACCGGGTGCCCGACGAGACGAGACGGTGTACACCTTAGAAGGACGTGATCTCTAGTTTGGACACAGGGGACGTAACCGTCCGACTAAGAATAGGTGACAGGGTGGTTCCTTCAAGTGTAACGACCCAAAATTGTCTCCCTCTCCCTTCTTATACGTATATACATCCAAAAAAAGATATAGACCTTCGTGTTGTCCCTTACTGGTCCTTACCGTTCTTTACCACCCCCGCCGTGAATCCGAAAAGCGGTACATGAAAAAGTATAAGTGTATGTAGTCCACTCATTAAAATGGAGTTTTTATTTTATTAAATATTATATGCATACGACGACGACGACGATTCAGCGAAGTCAACACAGGCTGAGACACGCTGGGGTATCTGNGTCCGACTAAGAATAGGTGACAGGGTGGTTCCTTCAAGTGTAACGACCCAAAATTGTCTCCCTCTCCCTTCTTATACGTATATACATCCCAAAAAAGATATAGACCTTCGTGTTGTCCCTTACTGGTCCTTACCGTTCTTTACCACCCCCGCCGTGAATCCGAAAAGCGGTACATGAAAAAGTATAAGTGTATGTAGTCCACTCATTAAAATGGAGTTTTTATTTTATTAAATATTATATGCATACAACGACGACGACGATTCAGCGAAGTCAACACAGGCTGAGACACACTGGGGTATCTGCCGTCGGGTGGTCCGAGGGGGCAGGGACCCTAAGACATCCGTTCTTGTGACCTCACCCAACGGTAAAGGGAGAGGTTACGTACTTTCACTTTTCACTTTCACTTCAGCGAGTCAGCACATGCTGAGGATCGCTGGGATACCTGACGTCGGATAGTCCGAGGAGGTGGGTACCCTAGACGGTCCGTTCTCATGACCTCACCCCACGGTAACTTATATATTTATTAACTCGTCGAACCTAAAAATCTTTGTGACTGAGACCGGTTAAAACAGTAAATTGAAAACAGTACATTTTCTAAAATCAAAAAAGAAAGGGTCTTTGATCCAGACATTGAAACCATTTGTCGTCCACCATCGTGTTCATTAAGCACTTGAGGACACTTTCCACCCACCCCAGTACTCTTCCCTTAAAAATCGGTACTTAAATTTTGTCGCTTACGTGTGATGTTCGATGAACGTTCATGAACTCACAAATTTTACACTAGGAATACTAGAAAACAGTACTCTTAACTAGAGCACACTGTGGTAGCCCATGTTTGACAATCTTTTGACGTAAAGGAAACACTACCCTTTCCTAACGATTGTTTTGACTAAGCATTGATAATCGTAGGAGAACTTACTGTTCTAGTAATACTTAAGTCTCGTTTTGTAACGAGGAACCAGAGAGGACAGAAAATTTTCGAATAACTCTATATTAACCGTTTATTATTCGACGTATATAAATTTCACATGTTAAACTATTCAGAACTGTGTACATATGTGGGTGCCTCGGTAGTGGTGTTAGTTCTATTGTTTGTAAAGGTAATGAAGAGTCAGATAAACCCAAGGAACATCAGGAGCGGAGAGTGGGGAAGGGACGTAGAGAGTGAGTGTTGATGGCTAGACAAAAGACAAGAGTATAATCAAACGTGAAATATCTTAAAATATGTTTACCAAACGTGTTATACATGTGAAAATTTTAGACAGAAGAAATAAAGTCCAGTACCAAAACTCTAGGTTTTTAACACACATAATTCTCAATTAAGGATAGACAACGATTTACCATCCATAATCACTCTCGTTCGGAGTTACACAGATAGGTAAGTAGACGAGTAACTTGACCCAACAAAGACTGTTTGGTAACTAACATAAAATAAAGGAGTATTGGTAGATGTCCAGTAAGTGAGAGGGGTAAAATATCTACTTTTTTACCTCTGAATCTCTCCGGTCCCTTGAACAGGTTCCACGTGTGTGACATCGACCTTGTATCTTGGAATTTACAATCCTACAAACTCGGCTTATTCTGTAATCCTGTGGATTAAAAGAGAAATTTATTGATGAACCACAACTCTAAACTTAACACTAGTCATTCTTTATCCAAAAAGAGAAATAAGTCCTATTGTAGTCGTCCAGAATGGGACTATCAATTTATGGTTATAGGGAAATAATTTTAAGTAAGAATTACAAGAGACCCTTTAAAAGACACTACGAGATAGTTGGATTCCACTTGAAGGGGGGAGGGGCGGGGGTATTTTGTCGTCATACGTCCCGACTGAACGTGTCCCAGTGTTCTCAACTGACAATTTAAAAGTCTTGAATTTATAACAATAATATTTTTAAACGGAGATGGACTCTACAGACTGACGGTATCGGAAAGGACAGGGGGGAACCGAGGACCAGAAGGACTGGAGGGTCCAGACCTAGTCCACGGAAAGGGACCCATAGGACTAACAGGGGTAGCATCTTGCCGGGAATGGTCCAGTACGCCCTCTCCTGACAAACACAGACCAAGTGTCAACATAGAATTCGGGAATTAAGTACAAATCCCTTACTTACTTACTTGAGACTCCGTTGTCCCACTCTTGTTTGGTTAACGTACAAGATCTCAGTTCTTCTAGGAATGGATGTAAGAAAAGTAACTAGAAGTGGTATTGCGATACTCTATCCTTAATCATAAGGGTAAAATGTTTGAGTCCTTCAATTTACTACAACCTTGAGTTATGACCGTCTTGGAATTTTGAGAAAAGAGTTATAGTTAGATAGGAAGGGATTATAGTGAGAAAGGATTACGTCACCGTTAGTAACCGACTATTAATACATGACATTGGTCTTTGTCGACGCATATAATGGAATAAGTCAGAGGTGTTTGGTGTGATTCTTCATCCCCGCCAGTGAGCAAACGTCCATTCCTTTATTCCTACTAGTCTCCTCTTGACTGAACAATTTTTCACGACATCCAAACGTTTTTACTTATTAGTGACACTCGACTCATCTATCCCTCTGAAATACCACTTTCTTTCTAACCTCAACTATGAACTTCCTTACCATCAAAAATCTATCTTAATTTCGGTAGTCTTTATCCCTAAAGGTCAACCTCTTTTGTCTATCCCGTACGCACAAACTACTACTCCTCCGGTCTCCTACTCTTACCTTCAAGTACTAATTCTCAATCTTTTTGTATTTCTGACTCTTCAACTAACTCGGTAATAGTACCTCTCTGACGTTTTTCTCACAAAGTCTTCAACGTAGGTTTCCTTTAACCTTCTTAAAACATCTTCGTTGTACTGTTTCCCACATAAACTAAAAAAAGGAAAGGAAAATTTTATCTTAAATAAAAATATTTAAGATTGAAAGAACGCATAAAGAATTTGATAAAAAAAAAGGGAACTGTCCTTAGTAGATCGGATCTCAAGGGTGAAAGACCCTCTGTCTTTGGTACTCTTTACCTTTCACGACTCTTGAACTTGAGACGATAAAGTCCCACCTCGTCCTGTATGGTAAGGTGAGACACTTCTTCTGAACGACTGAAAAACATCGACTCTTTTGTGACCTCAGGACACACTAACCACCTCATTTAGAATGCCGAATACTCTCTTTAAGACAAGGGAAATGAGAGGAATTAGCGAAAGTTTGAGTCGAGTCTTTGAGAGTCGTTCCTAGTCGTTGCTCTAGGGTGCCATCGAAACAAAAGGGGAAAATAAACCGGAAAGAAAGTTTTGTGAAAGAAAAGAAAAAAGTTTGACACTTGAAAAATAAAACATGACCCTATAGGGGGTACCGAGTTGACCATTTCTCGGACTGACGGTTACGTCCTTTACGCCCTCTAGAGGACTCTGTGACCAAACTAAGGACTTAACCCTTCTAAGGGACCTCTTCCTTTATCGCTGGGCGAGGTCATAAGAACGGACCTTTTTAAGGTATCTGTCTCCTCGGACCGTCCAATGTCAGGAACCCCAGTGTGTATGTGAGTGTGTCGACTAATTGTCACAACACCAGCAAAGTTCACTTGTCGCTTCCCTGAGTCGGTATGTACATGTACATACGTAAGAGGGGGTTTGGGGACAGGGTAGGTCTGACCGTTCAGTGCAACTCATCTCAAGGTACGCGATATGTTACCCAGGAACAACTAATAGGTAAAACTTATATCGTCACACATATACTGGAAGGGTTTGAGGGACGATTACAAAAGTTTTATCCCAAAGGCACCCTAAGAATGGACTAAAAGAAAAAGAAAGAAAAAAGGAAAGAAGTAAGGAAGTAAAGAATTAAAAAAAAAAATTTAAAATAAAAACGACACGGCGTCCTGTGTGTCATAGAATCAAAGGGTCACTCCCTAGTTTGGACGTAGGGAATCCACCTTTGAGCCTAATAATTGGTGACCTGACGGTCCCTTCAGGGGAGAACGGACAAAAAGTAACCGTACGAAGGAGGGTGAGAGGAATGAAAGGTGTCCTCTGCCCTGGGTCCTTTCCGTCTGGACGGGTGATAGACGAGAAATGATTGCTCCCCGAAACCCCAGTACACTTGATGTAGAAGACATCTGACTCTCCGGTCGGAACCTCTCTTTGTTTCAAACCAATCCTAAAGAGTCCGAGGAGAACACTATCTCGGTGTATGGTCCCATTCGAAAACCTCCCGCTACAAAATTTACGTCTTCCGGTCTCTCGTTCACCTCGACTCATAAACACGAGGACTCCGGTCTACAGGGACCTCCCCGAGGGTCGACCGAACCTGTAGGTCTTTAAAGTCAGGAACACGAATCTTAGCAAGGACGTTACTCTGTGATAGGATTTATCCTATGGACTGTTAAATAGTATGTCTGATCCTGTAAAAATTCTTATTTTCTCTAATAGTCTTATTAATTTTATTATATCAAAATTTTCATAAAAACTTACTGTTTAATAACTTAAACATTCCATCATTACCCAGTCGACCATTTCTTAGGCGGACGTTACACTCTCTGGATCTAAGTTAGGGACCCAACCCTTCTAGGGGACCTCTTCCCTATCCGATGGGTAAGGTCATAAGACCGGACCTCTTAAGGTACCTGATATATCAGGTACCCCAACGTTTCCCAGTCTGTAATGACTCTCTGAAAGTGCAGTGTGTGAGTTTTTGATAAAAGTTTTCATTTTTATGTACAAGTATACATAATTTCTAAATTTTTAAATACGATAAATTCGTATTTTTTGTATTATTATAAAAACCATGACTTCCCAATTATCCCATCGTCTCTAACGGACGTTTGCCCAGAGAGACGAGCCCGACTCACAGGAACGTTTGTTCCGCAAGACGGTTTCTCAGACCTGTGTCGGAACTCAAATTACCAGGGAACGTTTGCTCCCTCATAAGGGAAGGACTTTATTCCTCTACTCCCGAAACCCGTCTGAGACGTAATCTGTCCCTAAAGTGAGGGGAAACGATATGCTATTGTACATACGTGGACTTTTCCGAATAAGTACGTCAGACCTTAAGACCGATCCCCCGAAAATATTATTTACTGTTAATCAAAAAACGGGTCAAGATAAGGAGGCCGGCCTCACACGCAGACAGAAAACACACACAGAACAAAATACAGTAAAGTGAGCATTAGAGGTTGTCCATGTATCATTGTATAAAATTTCAAGAGAATCCACATTAGACAGAGATTATTATGTAGTATCCACAAAAAAAGGATTTCCGATATAAGAAAAGTTATTCCAGGGAAGTAAAAATTAAAAAGTATTCTAAAGGATTTTGGGAGTTTAAACGTAAAACATCAATTAAACTTAACAATCGTCGAAAAAAGAAGTACCAATATTATATTTAACTTTTCAATTTTTAAAATTTGAGACGTATTATGGACTATTCGAGTCTTGTTTCAGTTTCTCAAAGTTAAGATTAAAATAAAATAAAAAACGTAATTTTATATATTTGTGAATTTAGGTTTATAAAAGTATCCATGAAAGAGAAAAAGAAGAAATTGACAGTTAAAACGTGGAAACATACTGTTTATAAAAAATTTCCTTTTTTAGTATTTTTTAAGAGACAGTACTAAGAAAACTCATAAATTTGTTTATATGTATAATGTTTTTATATCCGGAAGGTTAAAGTAAGTTAACACCATATCTTACGTTTAAATCCGTTAATTTTCATTTTGTAAATAGATTGTCAAGAAACACATTCAGTTTTATTACCTTTCGTACTAATATTTTAAAATTTTAATTTAGAATATTTGGTAAATTTGAGAGTAACAAATAAAACAAGTTAAGGAGGGAACGAAAATACACCGAATCAAAGTCATAGAAGAACAAACGAAATCAAAGTTATTAACGTTAAACGATTTTACATCTCCGGTTTCAAAACCCCTCAAGGAGAATAACTTATGAAACTTTTTCGTGAAGGTTGACTAAAATTTGTTTTGTAACGTTTTAAATTTATTATATAAATGTTTTTACAAGTAACAGTAATGTCCTGTGAATACAACTCAATCTTTAAACAAGAACTTTCTGAGTTTACAAAGATTTTAGATTGATTAAATTTACCTGGTTTTTTTCACTTAAATACCACCGAGTCTACCATTTCGCAGTCGGATGTTACGCCCTCTGGGACCAAGTTAGGGACCCAACTCTTCTAGAGGACCTCTTCCTTTACCGTTGGGTGAGGTCATAAGAACAGACCTTTTAGGGTACCTGACACCTTGGACCATCCGATGTATGTCAGGTACCCCAGCGTTTCTCAGCCTGTGCTGACTCGTTATAGTGAAGTGAACGACGATGACGACGATTCAGTGAAGTCAGTACAGGTTGAGACACGCTGGGGTATCTGTCGTCGGGTGGTCCGAGGGGGTAGGGACCCTAAGAGGTCCGTTCTTGTGATCTCACCCAACCGTAAAGGAAGAGGTTACGTACTTTCACTTTTCACTTTCACTTGAACGAGTGAGTACAGGCTGAGAAACGTTGGGGTACCTGACGTCGGATGGTCCGAGGAGACGGGTACCCTAAAAGGTCCGTTCTCATGACCTCACCCCACGGTAACGGAAGAGGGTATACGGTGGAATGGATTCGTAAAAGAATGAAGTTGTAGTCACAACGGTACTTTTAATACATCGAGTCAATAAAATAGAAGTATAAATAATTTTATAAGTATTTTAAACTATTGTGTCAAAGACAATGTTAACCATCTCATAGTGTCGAACAAACTTGTGTTAATACTCAGTCGACATATCTTTATTTAAGGTCATGTAAAAACAGGGTATCGTGACAAAAAGGGGGGTATCAAGACTTGTGATGGTTTTAAACATTTGTATATTACTGTCGTTTTTGATCATTAAACTAGGAATCACAACGTGAAACATTGACTTAAATGTCATTATCGTGAGTTTTATTAAAATCCGTAAAACGAAATTTGTTTTATTTTAGGACTTTCAAAATGAAACTAAGGTACTTTTTTTAAAACCTTCAAAAATTGATAACGATCTTGATTACCCTAAAAAACCACTGTGGTCTACTGTGTCTATGTTTTAACCGTAGTAAATTATCAAACCGATCTAGTAACTTTTTCGTTCTCTCAAGGTCTTTTGTAAATAAAGACGAAGAAACTGATACGGTTTCCGAAATTGACACACCTAGTGTTATTTAACACCTTTTAAGACTTTCTCTACCCTTATGGTCTGGTTAACTGGACGGAAAACTCTTTGGACATACGTCCATTCCTTCGTTGTCAATCTTGACCTGTACCTTGTTGTCTGACCGAGGTTTATTCTTTTCCTCATGGGGTTCTGACATATAACAGTGGGACGAATAAATTGAATATACGTCTCATGTAGTACTCTTTGCGACCGGACTCACTTCGTGTTCGACCTTAGTTCTCACGGTCCTCTTTATAGTTATTGGAGTCTATACGTCTACTGTGGTGGGAATACCGTCTTTCACTTCTTCTTGATTTCTCGGAGAACTACTTTCACTTTCTCCTCTCACTTTTACAACCGAATTTCGAGTTGTAAGTCTTTTGATTCTAGTACCGTAGGCCAGGGTAATGAAGTACCGTTTATCTACCCCTTCGTCACTTTTGTCACAGTCTGAAATAAAACCCCCCGAGGTTTTAGTGACGTCTACCATTAACGTCGGTACTTTAATTTTCTGTAAATGAGAAATCTTCCTTTCAATACTTGTTGGATCTGTCGTATAAGTTTTCGTCTCTGTAATGAAACAGTTGATTCCAGGCAGATCAGCTCCGATACCAAAAAGGACACCAGTACATACCTACACTCTCAACCTGACACTTCTTTCGACGTCTTCTTAACTACGAAAACTTGACACCAAAACCTCTTCTGAGAACTCTCAGGGAACCTGACGTTCCTCTAGGTTGGTCAGGTAAGACTTCCTCTAGTCATGACTCACAAGAAACCTTCGTGATTACAACTTCGACTTTGACGTCATGAAACCGGTGGATTACGCTTCTTGACTGAGTAACCTTTTCTGGGACCACGACCCTGTCTAACTTCCGTCCTCCTCTTCCCCTGCTCTCGTCCTCTACTAACCTACCGTAGTGGCTGAGTTACCTGTACTCAGACTCACTTGAGACCCTCAACCACTACCTGTCCCTCCGGACCGCACGACACCAAGTACCCCACCGTTTCTCAGCCTGTACTGACTCGCTGACTTGACTTGACTTATTAAACCGTTCAAGAACAAATACAATTACATCAGTTTTATAATAGTCGAGAGAGAAATGTGTACGTACATATATTTCTTCGAACCTTAAATTTTTCCTGTTTTAATTTTATCTTTTTCTAGTAACAACGACGACGATTCAGCGAAGTCAGCACAGACTGAGACACGCTGGGGTATCTGTCGTCGGGTGGTCCGAGAAGGCAAGTACCCTAAAAGGTCCGTTCTCATGACCTCACCCGACGGTAACGGAAGAGACTTTCCAGTAATCTCGATGTAGTTTTCTGTACGAAGTTTTTCCGAACATGTTTATATGGAAGACTTCGACGTGGACGAATTGAGAACATAAGTCAGGATCAGAAAAATTTAATAATTGAAAACTTCGTCGGAGACCACGAAATAATCTAAACACCGAGGAATAAAAGGTCACCAGTTACTAAAGTGAAACCCTGGGTAATGCCCAGTATTTACACATGTAAAACACGTTCAAAACGAGAGTATTAATTGAAGGAACTTTCTACCTTCAAGACACGAAGTCAAAAGTAATTTGAGTATGAAAATGTAGGAGCTCCAGTAACGAGAACTCACCCAAAGAACTTTTTATTTTTTTTTTAACAGTTTGTTATTTTATTTGTCAACATGTAAATGTAGTAAGTTATTTACCGTTTCGGAGGTATCCAAGTCTGGTGTGTCGAGATGTCGTCCTGCCGAGCACTAGATAAAGGACCCGTATTAATGGATTGGGTATTGAGATGTACAACAGGTAACTGTACTACGAACCACTGACACGTAATGTCTCTTACAGTGTTCTACTGTGTGCTTCACCGACCGTTCCAGTTGTGGTACGTTATAAACTGAGTGGTACCGGACTCTGGAAAACAGGGATCGTTGAACACTGACTCATATGGAGTAAAATAGTCACTCCCGGGAGGTACCACCGTTCCTTCGTAATTGATAGAACGAAGACCTTTCTTAACCCTTTTCTTTTTACTCTGTAACGACCAAAGAAAGTCTAAAAGGTATACAATTTCACTTTTGTTGTAACGTATCGGTAGGGTATATGATAAGTTTACAGGTGGGTTAGGTAAGACCGAACAAAACTGTATCGATGATTATTTTTGTGCTAATTTTTGGCTTCACAGACTCCATTTACGAATGTGGTTTTCCTACGACTCTCGTATTAACGTTTGACCCTGAGAATACTTGTTCGACCCTATATATTAGTGGGAACCATTCATAATCGACGAGTCAGTAAAGACTGACAGACGCTGGGATACCTGACATCGGGTGGTCCGAGGAGACAATTACCTTAAGAGGTCCGTTCGTATGGCCTCACCCATTGGTAGGGGAAGAAGTCCCCGCAGGAGGGTTGGGTTCCTAGTTTGGACACAGAGGACGTAACGTCTATCTAAGAAATGGTAGACTCGGTGTTGCCTTCGAAGAATTTGGTACTACAATTAAATATCACAACTAGTGAGTCAGTACAAGTGAAGAAACGTTGGGACGCCTGACATCGGGTGGTCCGAGGAGACAGGTACCCTAGAGGGTCCGTTCTTATGACCTCACCCAACGGTAAGGGAAGAGGTCCCGTAGAAGGGTTAGGTCTCTGGCTTTGACCCACAGGACATAACGTCCGTCTAAGAAATGACAGATTCGGTGCTCCTTTTGGGTTATTAGTGGTCATTGGAGTTAGTAAAGAAAGAAAAAAACCCCCCCCGCACTTAAACCGATGCACTGTGTCAGACGAACAGAAAGCTCAATAGTAATCTATTTGGAATAGTACATAAATAAGAATTTCATTTCGTTAAGTGACTGAAAACTCAAATAAATTGAAGACCTTGTCCTGGAAATTATTTTGCATAATGTTTGTAACACGAACCGGAGTATGATACTTTTTTTAGGGTCAAGGGCAGACCGGGTGTTCCGGAACACCTTCTCCCGGGGGNCCGGGGGGGGGGGGGGGGCCGAGGGAAGAGAAGTCGAGGTAGAACAAGGTAAAGAAGATGTAGTACTGAAAAACGGTTCGAANTTTGGAATAGTACATAAATAAGAATTTCATTTCGTCAAGTGACTGAAAACTCAAATAAATTGAAGACCTTGTCCTGGAAATTATTTTGCATAATGTTTGTAACACGAACCGGAGTATGATACTTTTTTTAGGGTCAAGGGCAGACCGGGTGTTCCGGAACACCTTCTCCCGGGGGGGGAGGAAAGAGAAGTCGAGGTAGAACAAGGTAAAGAAGATGTAGTACTGAAAGACGGTTCGAACAGAGCCAAGTCAAGAAGTCTATTTGGTTCAGAATAGACATGAGTATCGGGAATTTCCGACGAGGGAGACGATCCGAACGGGAAGGAGGGTACGAAGGTTCGAACCGAGGTACAGAAGAACCCCTACTAGAGTCGAGTTCGAAGTGGAGAAATCTCTCGAGGGGGGACCGACGAACGGATCCTCTCCAGAGGAAACCAAAAAGAGTTAGAGTCGAGTATAAACAAAGGAAGTATCGTGAATGACGAAAAACAACGTCAATCAAATAAACAACCGAAGAAATAAAATATGTTATTGTCAGGGATGGTACTCTTACATTCTGGGTCCCTACTTTTCCCACCGACCGTGATTCGTGTTTATTTATAAACAACCTACTTACTCATTTGTATTAATTATAACACTAATTCTACGGTTTATGTATAGTTTTCTAAATATTTGTCGACCCAGTTTATATGACATATACTTTTACAACTAATATTATAGTTCAAAGATTTTTTTCAATAAAATTATTACTGAAGATAAAATATCAGAAGGGACCACCGAGTCTACCATTTCGTAGACGGACGTTACGCCCTCTGGGTCCAAGCTAGGGACCCGACCCTTCTAGGGGACCTCTTCCTTTACCGTTGGGTGAGGTCATGAGAACGGACCTTTTAGGGTACCTGTCTCCTCGGACCATCCGATGTCAGGTACCCCAGCGTTTCTCAACCTGTGCTGACTCGTTGAAGTGAAAGTGAAAGATAAAATATAAATCATTCAATAAGAGTTCCCATGGTGAAGACAAGTAATGTCTTTGTGAAGGGTCTGAGAGATTCGGACTTTTCTTTGTCCGTCGACAAGTCCCGATGAACGACTCTACCAGGACACCTGTAGTTGTAGGTAGATTCGTGTATCCCAAATCTGTGACCCTTTGACTCTTAAAGTCGGTTCTTGAAGGAAAGTCGAAAAATGGAAATATTTGGACGGGAACATACCTTAACACCAAAAACTTGTCTACCAACTTTACCGAAGCCATTACCTTCTCAAACAATACAACAAAAGTATTCGATGCTTGGTAACTATTGAAATAAACATAACAAACTATTTGTACGGGGCAAGAAAAGACGTAAAGACGAGACTTTTAAAAGGACAAAGACCTTTTTTAAATTAGATTGAAATAATTTGGAAAACATTTTGTTTTACTTGTAGAGGAGTATGAAATAGTAAATTTTTCTATTAAGGAACTCAAACCAAAATTTGATAGGAGTAAGAAAATCAAGGTTACTTACAGTATTAGTGTTTGTTTATTAAACATTTTATAAAAATTACGTGACGTAAAAAAGTTAATGAGTAACCTTTATTTTCTAAGAAATATTAATTTACAAGGTACATACCAAAACCGATTCCAATACTCTTTAATCTCTCTTGACACAATTGAGAGGTACTTATTCCCTATCTTTGATCATGGAGTTTAATGTGTACTTTTGGTCAGAGTAAAGATATCAGAAACACAAAAGTTGAGAGATGTTATTACCATACCCGATTTATAGATTAGTCAAGTCAAGTCAAGTCAGTGAGTCAGTACAGACTGACAAACACTGGGGTACTTAACGTCGTTCGATCCGGAGAGACAGGTAGTGGTTGATTTCCTAATTAACCTATTTAATGTTATGTAGGTACGAGACCTTATATTATTCCGTAATTTGTACAACATCTTCTTACGAGACACACGACACGAATTAACGAGTCAGCACAGACTTTGAAACACTGGGGTACGTGACGTCGGGTGGCCAGTGGAGACAGGAACTCCTAAGAAGTCCGTTCTTATAACCTCACCCAAAGGTACAGGAGAACGTCCCCTAGAAGGGTTGGGTCCCTAGTTTGGGTCCAGAGCGTGTAACGTCCGTAACAAATGACGGACTTGGTGGTCTCTTCGGCTTCTTATGACCTCACCCATCGGATAGGGAAGAGGTTCCCTAGAAAGACCGGGTCCTTAGTTTGGTCCCAGAGGACGTAACGTCCGTCTAAGAAATGGTTGACTCGATGGTCCCTTCGGGATATCTTCTTATTAATTACTGTTTTTTGATATTCACTTTTTCCGTCCTTTATGTTCGTATACACGTTGTACCATAGTAAAAAATTTATATCCTTCCGTCTCTTTACAAGTACGTCTCCTTTTTTCCTGACCGACCATTACAGTTATACAGTTTTATGATTGCTACCAAAAGGGACTCACCATCCTAAGAAACAGGGAAGGGGAGAAAGGAAAGAAAGAGAGCAGTAAGGAAGAAAGGAATAGTTCTAATTACTTCTTTTATTTCATCCTATCCCTTGTTAATCTCAATCGTTGTCAATTAAAAGACTATATTTTTATGTATGATTATAAATTTTTTAACCTTTTCACGGTCTTCGCTATACTCTCCCTCTCATATTTAATGAGTGATATGAGGATGGAAGGACGGGAGGTTAAAAGAAGGGATCTTTGGTGGAGACAATTATGGAAAAACATAAATTTATATATTGATCTTGAAATTGGTAGAAAAAAAAAAAAAAGAAAGAGTGTCTTAACAATTCGGGATTGTTACGTGTTTTCGTCGACCGAACGATATATGGAAAGTGACCGTCAAAAGAAAGGACCGAAACAAGGGAACGGTAACTCATAACGGAAGTTTCAAGGTCTATTTGATGAACGTAAGTTTAGTCGTAAAGTCAGGAGAAGACCCTTGGGTTTAATTTTGTGTTTTCTACAATAAATTAAAAGTACTTCGAGACACTCCAACTAACGTGGTACTACCTCACTAGTGAGTGGATCTCAGTCTGTAGAACCTCACGCTTCAGTTCGTCCGGAATCCTTCGTAGTGATACTTCTTTCGATCACCTCCATTATCTTACGGTCGACTCGATAAAGTTAAGATCTTCTACTACGACACTTTCACGACGTGAGTTATACGGTCGTTTAAACCTTTTAAGTCGTCACCGGGGTCCTGACCTTTTCCAGTCAAAAGTAAGATTAGAGTTTCTTTCCTTCATGGTTTCTTACAAGTTTGATGATGTGTAAACGTGAGTAAAGTGTACGATCGTTTAATTACTAGTTTTAAAAGTATCGATCCGAAGTTGTCAAGTACTTGGTTCTTGAAGGTCTACAAGTTCTACCTAAAATTTTTCCGTCTCCTTGTTCTCTAGTTTAACGGTTGTAGGTGACCTTATGTCTTTTTCGTTCTCTTAAGGTCTTTTGGTAAATAAAGACGAAGTAACTGATACGATTTCGGACACTGACACACCTAGTGTTGTTTGACACCTTTTAAGAATTTCTCTACCCTTATGGTCTGGTGGAATAGACGGAGGACTTTTTGGATATACCTCCAGTCCTTCGTTGTTAATCTTGACCTGTACTTGTTGTCTGACCACGGTTTAACCCTTTCCTCATGTAGTTCCGATATATAACAGTAGACGAATAAATTGAATATACGTCTCATGTAGTACGTTTTACTGTCCGACCTCCGTCGTGTTGGACCTTAGTTCTAACAGTCTCCTCTATAGTTATTGGAGTCTATACTTCTACTGTGGTGGAAATACCGTTTTTACCTTCTCCTTGATTTCTCTGAGAACTCTTTGTATGTTCTCCTCTCATTTTTTCGACCGAATTTTGAGTTGTAAGTTTTTTACTTATAGTACCGTAGGTCAGGGTAGTTAGTACCGTTTATCTACCCCTTTGTTACCTTTGTCACGGTCTGAAATAAAAGGACCCGAGGTTTTAGTGACGTCTACCACTGTCGTCAGTACTCTTATTTTCTGCGAACGAGTAACCTTCTTTTCGATGTTGTTTGGATCTGTCGTATAAGTTTTTGTCTCTACAATGTAACGGTTGTGTCCAAACAGATCAGTTTCGAAACCAAAAAGATCATTGGTACAGTCTACACTCTCAATCTAGTATTTCTGACTCACGACTTCTGGACTACGAAAACTTGACAACACAACCTCTTCTGACAACTCTCACGGAACCAGACATCCCTCTAGTTTGGTCCGTTAGGATTCCTTTAACCAGGGCTTATAAGTAACCTTTCTGACTAGGATTTCGACTTCGAGGTTATGAAACCGATGGACTACACTTCTCTGTTAAGTGACCTTTTCTGGGACTACGACCCTTTCTCACTTCTGTCCTCCTCTTCCCCTGTTCTCTCCTACTCTACCAACCTACCGTAGTAACTGAGTCACCTGTACTCAAACTTACATAGATTTATGCCTCTGGAACAAAAAACCCCGAGGTTTTAGTCACGTCTACCACTAACGTACTTTAATTTTCTACGAATGACGAACCTTCCTTTCATTACTGGTTTGATCTGCCGTATAACTTTTTGTCCCTGCAATGAAACGGTTGTTTCCAGGTAGATCGGTTCCGACACCAAAAGGGTCACCAGTACATACCTACACTCTCAACCTGACATTTCTTTCGACTCGCGGCTTCTTAACTACGAAAACTTGACACCACACCCTCTTCTGAGAACTCTCAGGGAACCTGACTTTCCTCTAGGTTGGTCAGGTAAGATTTCCTCTAGTTCAGTACTCACAAGTAACCTTCCTGACTACAACTTCGACTTTGACGTTATGAAACCGGTGGACTACGCTTCTTGACTGAGTGACCTTTTCTGGGACCACGACCCTGTCTAACTTCCGTGCTCCTCTTCCCCTACTGTCTCCTACTCTACTAACCTACCGTAGTGGCTGAGTTACCTGTACTCAAACCCACTTGAGGTTCTCAACTACCACCTGTCCCTCGGGACCGCACGACGTCAGGTACCCCAGTGTTTCTCAGCCTGTACTGACTCTTTGACTTGACTTGACTTGACTTTAAACCTCTATGATTCTGAGTGAACTCCGGGAATGGGGTGTCAATTTCATGTAACTTACCTTACGAGTGAAATTTTTTTACGGACTCTCTCTGGGACCCTTTAACTTGTTAAAAGACATTAAAGAATTCACAATTCACTAAGAGGATTTTGATTGTGTGAACAATCAGTTGATATGAGGTTATATTTTATTTTTCAAAATTTTTTGTTTGACTAAGTTTATAAAACCTTACTATCTGACTAAACTCCTATTAGGATGGTAGTATTAATTTACTTAAATTTATTAGACTTGAATGTAATCCAAATGTAAGTAAACCCGGAAACAATAGATTCTAATAAGATGTAGAGTTTTTATGATATTTATATGTTTCTGTATGTATATAATTTTGTGTATATATACAGATGAATAATTATATATTTACATGTATATATGTATATATTCAAATGTATATATCTATGTATATATATATATGTGTGTGTGTATATTAGAATCTCCTTTATGAAGACTCTAGTTTCTTAATATCTGTACTGTTATATTTTACTAAACCTCCAACAGTAATAATATCCATCAGGTTGTTTTATTATAATTGAAAATCCATTATGAGTTCACATCCTTTACCACCACACATGATTTCTGATTTCTATCTAGAATGTATTCAAGAATTTAAAATTGAAAATACTTTTTCAGTTTCCTTTTCCTGTTTATTTTAGTAATCATGTAACTCTGCTACAGTTCCCTCCTTTTGGTCAACTAATTTGTAATTCTCAGAAAGGAAGGTTCAGAATTTGTAATTCTCAGAGTAGAAGGTCCTACTCGGGTGACTACTTGTATTCATAAAGAACTACCACACAATCTTAAAAGTTTTTGAATCAATAAAAGTACAATCCCCTTTAGTCTCAGACTACCTTGACCGAACATGATTGGTTTAAATATTGTCGGACTAATTACTGGTCCAACGACTAATTCATTAAACTTTACTTTTCTTTTTTATCTGGATCATTCCTCAGATCTTATAAATACAAGAGTCCAGTTACAAAAGAGAGTGAACACGTTTTCACGCCCCCTAACCTCAATGATAAAATTCCACGAACCACTTTTGTTTAAGTCTTATTTTCTCCGATCTAGTAGAATTACTTTTCCTAGTGATTAATATTTTCATCTTTACTAAACCTATTTTACATATAAAAAAAGGGGTCTCCGAGTCTGACATATAAGAGTTACCTTAAAATTTTTAAGAAAAATTATGTAAAACCACTATAACGAGGTCAGGGGTGTCTTTTTAAGTGGAGATTTAATACACAATTTCTAGTAAACAGTGACTAAATAAGCGATCACCACCAAATAAGCGATTCAGCACAGACTGAGAATGTTGGGGAACCTGACATCGTGTGGCCCGAGGAGACAGGTACCCTAAAAGGTCATAAAAAGTTCTTATGACTTCAACACAACGATAAAGGAGACCTGGGTCCTTAACTTAGGGTCAGAAGACGTAACGTCCGTCTGAGGACGTAACGTCCGTCTAAGAAATGGTTGACTCGTTACTATCCTGAAACGATATTTTTTTAATCTAAGTCGGGTGTGGTTTTAAGTTGGGTTTTATTAACCGCGATCGTTTACTCAGTCCCGAAGAGAGGATCGAGTCAACCATTTCTTAGGTGGACGTCACGTCCTCTGGACCAAAGCCAGAGACCTAGTCCTTCCAGGGGACCTCTTCCTTTACCGTTGGGTGAGGTCATAAGAACGGACCTTTTAGGGTACCTGTCTCCTCGAGTCACCCGATGTCAGGTGCCCCAGAGTTCTCAGTCTGTGCTGAGTCGTTGATTTGGTGGCGGATAGTCATGTTAACTCTCTCCAAAGGGAGTATTATAAAAAGAAATAGTAAATGAATTATTATAAAAAGATAGTTAAAGGTGAAGAAAGAAATTTGCAACAATAGATGAAGGGGACGGCTACTGGAAATGGAAATACAGTAAACCTAGTAATACGGTGTCTGACTTACGAAACCTTTACGACTTTGTGACGTGAAAATACGTCAACGTTGCACAATCAAGGTAAAACGACCGTGAATGGTGATTTTGGGAACTGATTGTTTGTTCAACTCTTTGTTTCCTACTTTAAAGACGGAATACCTAGGGGGGTTACAAGAAGTAACATTCTTAGTTCAACCCCCTCTATGAGTTGTTTGACATGAGGGGTGTAAAAGACACCTGTCTTAAAGTCTCAAGTCACAGTACGTGATAATCTATATAATCCTTGTTCTATCGTACAAGAAGGAAAGTTAGAAGTATAGCAATCGTAAGTAGATCACAGACTACCTCTTTTTCACAGTCCTCCATTACCAGGAATCTAAAGAGTGTAAAGATTTGTAGAAGGTACATGCCCGTAACTGACGGAAACAAGACCTCATAAAAAAGTCCCTCCTACTATTTCATTTGATGGAATCTCCCTCCTTTATAGAGGAAGTTGGCGTTTTTCGGTGGTACGAACGATAAGTCATATTTTCTGGACCAAGGACTTCGAGTCTCAAGAGAGTTTACGACTGCGATCGATGACGATGTCGAGATTCATTATTTCAAAAAACAAAGACTGGGTCCTTATAGTGGTGAACACGGTCGTAGATACTTTGACCGTTCGATTAAGCAATTGAACTTTCATCCTGTCTTAGAGGACGGGAAGTGTCAAGGACTCTCATTCACAAGTTTTTTTTTTTTTAGACAACTTACTTACTTAATTTTTTTTACAAATCCCCCAGGATAGTAAGAAGACTTATTACTTGTCAATGGGTCTCTTTCTCGGGTTCTTGAAGAGAAACCTTCCTCGATAAAGTGTTATATAAAAGTAGTTTCATGGTCACACACAATCAGTCGGACACAAATAAAATCTATAGTCACAACTGAAATTTTACAACCGTCGTCACACAAACCTGAACCGATTCGTAACTCAACATGCTACCCTTGGCATACAAATAAAATCGTAATGGATCAGTATATCCTTGAAGTCTGGAAGCTATCAAAACGAAGACGTAGTCACTGGGATTACCTGTTTGGGGGTCAAAACCATGTGTCGACTTTAAGATAAGAGAAAGATTTTTATTAATAAATAGAATTTTTGTTACGAAAGTGAACCTTGTGTCTTACGATTGAATCTACAAATAAAAAGGGAGACGAGGCAAAATCTTGTGGACTGCTTAGACTCGGATCTTCGAGAAATGGTTTCCCTTCACTGGATCAGAGACACACCGTCTACCGGTTCGACGGTGGACAAGGGGGAGGGGAGGCGGCGGGTGGGGTCACTTAGTACTGAGACTCAGACTCTTCTCACGACCACGGTCCGTCGACCCCTAGGTCCTTCTCTTTCTTTACGAAGGGTTTCTCTCTGTCCATTAAATTCCAGTTAGTAGTACGTATTGATAGAATCTTTGACGGGCCGTACAGTCCTCCCTCTTTCATGACCGTGGGTCCTCTGTATCTAAAAGAGGATCTAAGCAGTGTGAAAGACGCTAGGACCCGTTCAGTAAACGAGAGAGACCCAAAATCAAAAGGGTCAACAGTTTACCATTGTTATGGACGAAACGGATATGCATTATGACAAAGTACGTAGTTTACTTTATCGAGTCCGAATTGACCACCAAGTCACCACTTCTTAGGCGGACAGTCACCTCTTCTGTACCCAAGGTCGGGGCCAGGTCCCTTCTAAGGTGTACGACGCTTCGTTGATTCGATCACCCGGTGTTGATTGTTCGGACACGGGATCTCGGGTCTTCGACGTTAGTCTCTTCTGTGACGTTACTTTTGGCGCACGTGACGTCGATCTCTCATCGGGGACTAACGACGTTGTCTTCTTTCCAGTGTGTCGTTACTTCTTGGTCGTACTGGTTTTTATTTATTTTAATAATTTTTTTTATTTCATCGAGTCAAGTCAAGTCAAGTGAAGTCAGCGAGTCAGTACAGACTGAGAAACGCTGGGGTACCTGACGTCGTACGGACCGGAGGGACAGGTAGTGGTTGAGGGTCTCGGATGGGTTTGAGTACCACCCACCCACTACGGTAGATTGGTAGAGTAGGATATAGTAGGGGGGGAGGAGGACGGGAGTTAGAAAGGGTCGTAGTCCCAGAAAAGGTTACTCAGTCAAGAAGCGTAGTCCACCGGTTTCATAACCTCAAAGTCGAAGTTGTAGTCAGGGAGGTTACTTGTGGGTCCTGACTAAAGGAAATCTTACCTGACTAGCTTAGAGGAACGTGAGGTTCCCTGAGAGTTCTCAGAAGAGGTTGTGGTGTCAAGTTTTCGTAGTTAAGAAGTCGTGAGTTGAAAGAGATGTCAGGTTGAAAGTGTAGGTAGGTACTGATGACCTTTTTGAAACTGATCTGCCTGGAAACAACCGTTTCATTACAGAGAGGAAAAATTATACGATAAATCCAACCAGTATTGAAAAGAAGGTTCCTCATTCACAGAAAATTATAGTACCCTTCAGATCGTTTATTTCCATCGTTAGCATAATGGGAAAAGAGTTGGAAAGTCACTATTTCAATCTTTCCGAAACTTCTGGGACCACCGAGTCAGTCATTTTTTAGACGGACGTTACACCCTCTGGACCCAAACTAGGGACCCAACCTTCTAGGGTACCTCTTCCTTTACCGTTGGGTGAGGTCATAAGAACGGACCTCTAAAGGTATCTGTCTCCTCGGACCACCCGATATCAGGTACACCATTGTTTCTCAGCCTGTGTTGACTCCTGATTCGTGTCTTCTGGAAATCCGTTCAAATGTGTTTACCTCCGTAATAATCATACCTTATATAGGTGGTATAAGGAAAACTCAAAAACGAAGTGAAAAAAACGTGACTTGTTTTTTTATAATGAGATTCCTTTGTTTATGTCAACCCTTGTGGTACATGTGTATTAACTTTATAAATTTAGGACCGTTTTGGTTGAACGAAAACCCCCGTGAAAAATACACTATTCGACCTAGTTTCATTAGTTTTGATTTTGTCTTAGTTTATTAGTTTAGTCGTAAATTATTTCTATGTCTTCAATACTAAAGTAAGACTGAGTAATCTACAAGAATTTTCTCAATAGTTAATTGAAACTGTGTTAAACGGGGTTATTCTGGGACTTGTCCTATTTTTTACGATTGTCGAACAACTAAAGACAGTACTTAGTGGAAGGACCCACCACATCTTTCTGAAAAGTACTAAGAATCTCTTCTCCTTGACTAATGTGTCCCAGAAACACCATGGTTCAGTGATATTATTTTTTAACATACAAAACTGTACCTTACCCTCTTTTCTTAATTATAAGTATAAAAATCAAGAGTGACATACCACATTGTTATATTATGATTCTGATCAAAAGTCCCTTTATACCTTATTTTAAGTATTTATACACGACTATCTCTACAAGTATTTTAACTGTCTGCCCTACTTATAAAGAAAAAATATTGAATTTTTGTACGTCTTTAATTATGCGAAGTAAACCTAAAATTGTTTGTGAGGATTTACACCATATAAACAGGATTATATTTTTACGTTACAATGACTCGTTTTGTCTCTACTTTGTTGGAAATCTTTTCGTAAAAAATTTGAAGTTTAAAGTAGAAATCCGAGTAGACATTTACCCAATAACAGTAAAATGTCACGAAGGAATTATTTGACATTAGTGGTCAAAGTACAAGAATACTCTATTAGGAAAATTATTACCTAGATACTGAACCGATATTCTATTTCACCACTTAATAAATGCATATCTATATAATAGAGATCAACACTAAGTAAACATTGAAAGACAACTTCCTATAGAAATATCATGACTCAGACGGTATACACAAAGTTCTATACTACTAAAGGATTTTATGAGTCATTTATTGTCGCAGAGATAACACTTAAAATTAAGATGAAATTTATATATGATGCATAAAACCTGTGTTCTGAGAACTTCGTTAGTGGAACAATTAGTGAGTACACAAAAGTATTTTCTGTTTATAGGATCAAAAACGATAATTTTTTTTTGGGTCGTTTACAAAAACTCGTCTATGTTGACCTCTTATAGGGGTAACCGTCAGTCTAATTCGATCGACTTTTCCACGTCCTTCTTGTTGTTGTTATTTATTGGTACACAAAAGGACGGATTAAATTACGAATAACGAAATAGATATTGTATTATGGTTATAATCATTTTATTTAAAATCCTGTTCGATCTCATGTATCGTTGGTAGAGAGGTCTACTTAGACTCAAATTTAAAAGTGATTAAGTGAAAGTAAATAAAGGTATTTAAATTGTACTTACACCTTATGGAAACAAAAAAGGACAACATGTCCACTTCGAAGATTTATAGAAGTATTACTTTTTTTGAGTTTGTATGTGTTACCATCTTTTTTTGTCATATTATTTTGGGATACATGGGTAGTTCGTTGAAATTGTTTATATTTGTGCACCAGTTAGAGTAAAATAGATATGAAGTAAAGTAAAGTAAGTTTTTATGAAGTTACACAAAGAGATTTTTATATATATTTAGAATTCTCTTTTTGGTAAGTGTATTTACCTTATACCAAAGACATAACAACCTCAAACCGTCTCATGTCCGACTTCCCATTCGTACCTCTGAATTACTTTACGGACGTTTACAAACGTCCAAATTTATAAATAAAGTTTTGTCTTCTCGGTAACATAAAGAACCACCGACATATTAAGGTCAACCAACCGGTAAAGATTATGGAAAATATTGATCAACACTCACCTATCTCCTTATGAAACCACCAAGTTCTTTTGGACCCTTTGAAGTACACAAGAACACCACCTCATCCTACCAAAATGGGTCCGTGTTTCGTCGTCCCTTTCTTCAGGACTCTGTGAGGTACACGTCTCCTTTGAAAGACGAAAAGAGTGTGAGACATGGTCAGAGATCAGACCTCATAAAGAAGGAATTGCACGACAGTAACTGAAATAGGAAGAGACCAGACCGGGGTTCCAGACATGTGTGTCATTCTTTTTCTGTATATTTTCTCTGGGTCGGGATGTATTTATATATCACCTGAAGACGTCACAAACAAGTCGAGAAGTCTTGAATGTTTAAAGTATCTATAACGGTGGAAATTTGAAGTGGTATTGGGACGATCCACCGATAATAAAACGGACCAAATACCACTAACTCGGTTTCTAGTTTCAGTTCCCTGAATGGCTCCAGTACCTCCTCTACTCCGACCCCGTGTTCCCAAGAGACCGTCCGAGTACAAACAAGTTAAAAAGACACGACAGAGACCCAATTTCGAACAAACAAAAAATTATTTAAAAATTTCAACATTTCTAATCCTTTCCTCATACCTTACTCAAATGTCACAAATTCTCGAATTTATTTCAAATCCATATGTCCGAAATTTCCTTGTCTTGTCATCGTCTGGAAGGAGAAGGAAGCGGGTGGAGGACTGACCCTTGTTTCTATGGAGAACCGAAGAGTACCTCCCTACCCAGAGTAATTCTACTAGAGGTGTAATTATCCTCTTTACCTCGGTTACATAACTAGGGTCCAGGGACTTTTTTTGTTTCCAGAAAGTAGACCCATGTCCCTGTCTTAAGTCATCAGGCACCCAAACCTACTTCTTTTTTAAAAAGGACTTGGAAATTGTGAAGAAAGTTTATACTTATACCTAAGGTTTGGTGTCGTTAATAATTAACAAAGACACTCAGACAGTGGTTTCATTTACTAAAGAGAGTGTACTGTTAACAACATTTGTAGAGCTTCTATAGAAAAAACGAGTAGTGATAGAGTTTTATAACAATGATCTAAACCTTGACCTAAAATATTAATGACACGATTATTTCTGTGTACATAACACAATAATACTTCAAATTTTCAGTAAAACTAGTAACATAAATAAATTAATAGATAAAGTAACATTATTATATATAAAATAAAATATGTGAATTTTTGTAATGAGGATCTTCTTTGTATTCATAATCATACGACAGGACCCCAGACACCATGTTTATTTTCAAAATCTTTGAACGAAATTTCCTTGTAAGTGACTTTTAGAATTTAATAAGAATTCCCTATTTTAAAAATTTTGAAAAAAAACAAATTACTTCTTTGATACAACTTCGTTATTAAGGGACTAAAGTAACAGAGAAGGTAGAGAGATGAACCATGTAACTTGACTATTTCTCGCGTTAACGTTATTTGAAAGTAACTCTTACTATGAAGAAAAAGAGAAACCCTTTTACTGGTTGGACGATTCTTGTCTGGTTCAAACCAAGTACCCTGTGAAGGGTTTTCCTCTCTACCAAATTCGACCTCTTTTACCTTTCCTTTCCTTATAGACGTACCTCCTTAATCGGTTCCTGTTCTGGACTGGAAATTTTCCTGTAAGACTCAATTTAGACTTTTGTCGTAAACAGAAATACACCTTTTGGCACGGGAAATGATTGGGAAGACACAGGAGAGCTGGTGTCCATTAGTTTAATACGTCCTTTATTAAATTATTAAAATAAAAGTCAACTGTTCGTGATTTAATATACAATTTAAACAAACGGATTCCCTTCTATAAACAACGTGTTATTGTAGACGATTATGTACAAGAAGAATCTTTTAGTGATATAACGTTTAAAATTTAAATACATGTCTTTACTTTCCTGGATGCGTAAACCGATTACATATGGAAGAAATTATAAATAAATAAATAAATCAATAAAGACCGACGTAGCCCAGAAGTAACACCGTACACCTGAGAAAGTAACACCGTGTGTCCGAAGTAACGGTTCTGTACACCCTTGAAACAAGAGACTGGTGCCTAACTTGGGTTCAGGGTCGAAACCTTTGACCTAAGAGTTGATGACCTGGTGTTCCCTTCAAAGAACTGATTATATAAAACTAATAGGTATATATAGTTCTCCTTAAGTCCTGAACGTACTAACAGACTATTTTTTTGGGAGTATCAAGTCGGAAGATGAAACGACGATCTTTAGGAAAACGAAGTGAACGATAAAGAAGAATGTACACAGGTGTGACCCGTCTTAGAGACTCTTTAATCAATCCACTGACAACTCCCTTTATATATCTCGTATTACAAATTTTTGTCGTTATCGGTCTTTCTTACGTACCGACGAGGAGAGTTTTGAACATATAAATGTCACAGTTTAAGACAGGGGTACACACACGGGGTCGACTAGGTAGAAGGACGTCATAAGAAGGACAAGGGTAAATAAGAGATGTTGGAGTTCTAGAAGATCCCGGAGTAAAAGAACGTTTTGACTCGGACTGGGAAGGAGAATAAGGTCTACCCTAATTAACGGGGACACTTTCAATACTGGTTGGATCTGTCGTATAATTTTTCGTCTCTGTAGTGAAACAGTTGTTTCCAGACAGATCAGTTCCGATACCAAAAAGGTCAAC
Source organism: Capra ibex (assembly GCA_006410555.1). Taxonomy (NCBI): domain Eukaryota; kingdom Metazoa; phylum Chordata; class Mammalia; order Artiodactyla; family Bovidae; genus Capra; species Capra ibex. The sequence continues at coordinate 2,591,468 of SJYO01035280.1, forward strand.
AGTACATACCTACACTAAACCTGATATTTCTTTCGACTCACGGTTTCTTAACTACGAAAACTTGACACCACAACCTCTTCTGAGAACTCTCAGGGAACCTGACGTTCCTTTAGGTTGGTCAGGTAGGATTTCCTCTAGTCAGGACCCACAAGTAACCTTCCTGACTACAACTTCGACTTTGAGGTTAGGAAACCGGTGGACTACGCTTCTTGACTGAGTAAACTTTTTTGGGACTACGACCCTTTCTGACTCCCGTCCTCCTCTTCCCCTGCTGTCTCCTACTCTACCAACCTACCGTAGTGACTGAACTACCTATACTCAAACCCATAGAGGCCCTCAACCACTACCTGTCCCTCCGGACCTCACGACGTCAAATGCCCCAGCGTTTCTCAACTTGTGCTGACTCACTGACTTGACTTGACTTGACGACTGCAGGAGGAAGGGAGGAAGATCCCAACACTTGACGAGACCTACAGGTGGTAGGGAGCGGTGGTGGNTTCTCTGTCGGGGGGTGGGGCGGTTAGGAGGATGAGAGATGAATCATAGTACGAGATCCGACACTGGTAGAGTTCTGATCTTGATACGGAAACTCAATGTCCACTTAAAGTCCGGGAGGTCTAAAAGACATCTTAATTTATTCACTTTCTTCGGTTGTTTATTTTCCTGATTACACTGTCCGTTGCACTTCTGACTTCCTACACATACCTTCTGTCCCCTCCGTTCAACTAGGGTTCGTCAGAGTCAGGGTTCCACAACTGTCTTTACACACACACACAAACGTACCCTCCTCCTCATGTTTTCCCTTCCACTCGAAATATAGACTGACATATAGTTACACAACAACAACAAGTCAACGATTCAGAACAAACTGAGAAACACTGGGTTAGCTGACGTCGTGCAGTCCGAGGAGATAGGAAGTGATACAGTGTCACGAACGAGTTCGACTACAGGGAACTCAACCACTAGAGGAGGTTAGTAGAGTAGGAGACAGTAGGGGAAGAGGAAAACGGGAGTCAGAAAGGGTCGTAGTCCTAGAAAAGGTTACTCAATCGAGAAGTGCAGTGCACCGGTTTCATCACCTCGAAGTCGAAGTTGTAGTCAGGAAGGTTACTTATAAGTCCTGACTAAAGGAAATCCTAACGGACCAAACTAGAGGGACAGGTGTCCTGAGAGTTCTCACAAAAGATCGTGGTGTTAAGTTTTCTTAGTTAAGAAACCGAGAGTCGGAAGAAATACCAGGTTGAGAGTAAAGACGTATACTGATGACTTTTTTGGTACCGAAACTGATGTACCTGGAAACATCCGTTTCACTACAGAGCCGAAGAATTATGTGTCAGGTCCAACAAGTATCGAAAGGAAGGTTACTCGTTCACAAAAAATTAAGTACCGATTTTAGTGGTAGGTGTCACTAAAACCTCGGGTTATTTTATTTTAGTCGGTGACGAGGGTGAAAAAGAGGAAAATAAACGGTACTTCACTACCCTGGTCTACGGTACTAGAAGTAAAAAACTTACAACTCAAATTCGGTTGAAAAATTCAGAGGAGAAAATGGAAGTAGTTCTCCGAGATCAAAGAAAAGTGAAAGACGGTAATCTCACCATTATGGACGTATAGACTCCAACAACTATAAAGAGGGACGTCATAACTAAGGTCGAACACTAAGGAGGTCACCGTAAAGTGTACTACATGAGATGTATATTCAATTTATTCGTCCCACTGTTATATGTCGGAACTGTATGAGGAAAGGGTTAAAACTTGGTCAGTTAACAAGGTACAGACCAAGACAAAAAGAGAACTGGACGTATGTCTAAAGAGTCCTCTGTCCATTCGATTAGACCATAAGGGTAGAGAAATTCTTAAAAGGTGTCAAACAACACTAGGTGTGTTTCCGAAAACACATCAGTTACTTCGCCTTCATCTACAAAAAGACCTTAAGGGAACGAAAGAGATATTAGGTTGTTTTCAACCATTAAACTAGAGACCAAGGAGACGGAAAAGATTTGGGTCGAACATGTAGACCTTTAAGAGTCAAGCGTATGACGACTTTGGATTGTACTTCCTAAAACTCGTATTGGAACGATCGCACACTTTACTCGTGTTAACATCCGATAAAAGGAACCCGCAAAAGGGAACCCGTAAAAGGAAGAAAACATCGTTCTTACTTTCACTGAGACGGTGAAAGATCACACATTCACGATGTAAAGAATTTTAGTCTTTTTAACAAAGATGTGAAAGTGGATGTACTGACCGTCTTTTAAGTCAGAGTCAGTAAGAACCCCCTAAGAGAGAATAGGAGACCCCCAAGTAAGTTCTTAAAGGACCATAGATCCTACGGTATCGGACATCTCAGGAATAGTCGACACCGAGTGGTGAAAAGGTTTCGTGACCAGTCCGTCATACAAGGTCCGTATGGTCTCTACGGAGAGTCCACCAAATGAGGATATGGTGTGTGCCCGGGTATCCCAGAGGATACTCAAACCTCTATTCACAACTCGGAGGTCACCTGTAGGATTTTACTAAGTACAATCCGTGAATGTACGTTCCCTGGGGTTCAGGATCCAGGTACGTTTTTGGAAGAATAAAGGATACGTGTACAGGGGAGGGTCGGACTCCTTCGGATTGTAAGGTGGAACTAATCCGTCAAAGACACCGAAACTGACATTTCGGGGTTGAAGGTACACGAGGAGACCCCTTATGTAGGTCCCCTTAACGATATACCACACAGTACCCCTCCTTTTCCTTGACTTTTGTGACCAATAAAGAAAGAATTGAGTGGAACGATGTGACCAGAAGTCTTCATTGTCTTCGAAATGGAGGGAGGAGGGTTTCGGACAGGGGTGGGCCTGAATGTGACTGTCGCGACTTACAGGGGTGTCAACGTTGGTAACAAAGTGAAACGTCGTACCTTCTCGAGTTTTGTGTCCCAGAACCGTCAATAGGGTCAAAAGAAGTAGGACAAGTACTGAGGTTTCTTTTGTGTTAAAGACTGAGTTTTTGTTCGACCTCCAAAGACAACTCTGGAGTTTATAAAAGGGTCTCAGGTGGTATTTTTGTTATTACAATAGAAAATTAAATTTTACTAAACAAGTTCAAAAACACCGTTTTGGGACGATATCAAAACAAATAGTATGTTTATTGGAGTCTAAGTGAAGATTTGTTTTATAAAAGTCTTTTTATTTTGTCTGAAGGGAGACGACTGGATTTAGAGTCCTTCTTATTCACAAACAATATTTCACGCTTTGTTTATAAATATTTGTTATAAGAAAACGGTGAACGTATTAGAACCGTTAATAATGAGTACAATCGTGACGATGAGTTTTGGGTCGTAATTACAAAAGAAGTTTTATAAAATGAAACCATCATATTTCTATGGCATATAGCGGTTTCTGGATAACGTGTTCACGTCAGAAACCATCTAATACGAATGTGAACGGAAGACAAAAACCTTTGTCAACCTTTAAATACTCTCCCCAAAACCTTTCTTCTTTATAAAATCACGAGATTGGGGTATTATGAATACAAGAGAATGTTTGTGATCGTTGCTCTGGGGTAAACATTCATTGTATCGATTTTTAGACGGGGTAAGATACTCATTCTGAAGTGAAATTTTATTTGTGTAATAGTTTTCTGCTTGTTTATTATACTCTGTTTTTACTAATTGAACACTTAAAAGTATATGAAGGAAAGAGACAGGTAATTCTTATTAAGGTGGTTACGGTTGCTCCAAGCACTCGTAAACAGTATGTTGTGTCTTACTCTGTGTTCTACCCTTACACACTCGAAACAAAACCTTATCCGATTTAAAACCCGAAGGGAACACCGAGTAAACCATTTCTTAGACCGACGTTACGTCCTCTGTACCCAAACTAGAGACCTAGCCCTTCTAAGGGACATCTTCCCTTACCGATGGGTGAAGTCATAAGAACGGACCCTTTAGGGTACCCGTCCCTCGGACCGTCCGATGTCACGTTTTCTAAGTCTGAAACGTTGGTTTGTTGCTGGAGGTCCGATTTAAAACGAAGACCTTCTGTTATCCGATTTCCACCTTCCTTTCCGTTTTTGGTTGAATCTTATTTAAAGAACCCCCAAACCTGACTTATATATCAACTTTACTGTATTAAAAGACCCGACAACGTCCTGTCCGACTCCAAGGTTTCTGTTCCACCCTTGACCTTAAATTCTACATGACGGTTCATGACATATAGTCAGGGGAACCGAAAGGACCACCGAGTCTGCCATTTCGCAGACGGGCGTTACGTCCTCTGGGCCCAAGCTAAGGACCCAGCCCTTCTAGGGGACCTCTTCCTTTACCGTTAGGTGAGGTCGTATGAACGGACCTTTTAGGGTACCTGGCTCCTCGGACTATCCGATGTCAGGTGCCCCAACGTTTCTCAGTCTGTGCTGACTCACTGAAATGAAATGACTGTCTGAGATGTCCTCAAAAATTTACAATCTAAAATAAATAAATTTTTTTTTATCTAACATGTAAGTGTCCAAGCTTAAAAAAATTACATGATACATGATGTTACAAATAGTCCTTCTTCAGAGGGATTGTGAGATCCGGGGTCAGTGAGTCAAGAATTGGAACCCCCGGTGGTTATAATGGTCAAAGAAAGAGAAGGTCTCTGTAAAGTACGTTCAGGTTCCTCTATCTGTAAACATAATGTATAAGAAAAGGCGGAGTGAAAATAGGACATCATAGTATAATGTGTTTCGCAAGACGTGTCAAAATAACGGAAATGTTATAGAACGTTTCTGTAATAAATCTATCTCTAAAAAGAAAGACAAAAAAAAACCGTCGATGTCTCACAAGGTAACATCTTTGTATGTTTATAAAAATTGGGTCAGATGAAAACTCCGACGACGACGACGACGACGACGATTCACTGAAGTCAGGACAGACTGAGACACGCTGGGGTATCTTCCGTCGGGTGGTCCGAGGGGGTAGGGACCCTAAGAGGTCCGTTCTTATGACCTCACCCAACGGTAAAGGAAGAGGTTACGTACTTTCCTTTTCACTTTCACTCCAGCGAGTCAGCACAGGCTGAGAATCTCTGGGGTACCTGACGTCGGATGGTCCGAGGAGGCAGTACCCTAAAAGGTCCGTTCTCATGACCTCACCCAACGTTAACGGAAGAGACTGAAAACTCCAATGAAGATTAGTTAATGGTAATATATGTACTACAACACTTAATGGTACAAGAACTGAATAAAACACGGGTACATGGGGAAACTGTCAGGTCACTTCCGATATTTAAAGAGTGGTACTATAAAAGTACCCTAAAGTATTTTAGGAATTCTAGTTTTCATTTGATTAATACACACACGATTCAACGAAGTCAATATGAACTGAGAAACACAGGGGTACCGGACATCGGACGGTCCGAGGAGATGGGTACCCTAAAAGGTCAGTTCTTATGACCTCACCCAACGGTACGGGAGGAGGTCCCCTAGAAGAACTGGGTCCCTAGCTTGGTTACAGAGAATTCAGGGGATGTAAACGTCCGCCCAAGAAATGGTGATTACAGTGAACCCTTATTAATAGTTTTATAAAAAATTAAATCTTTATATACAAGTAATTAATTACTTAATTTATTATTCTAGATCATGACCCAGATTGGTGAGATTAAAGTTCCATACCTACTTGTATTTACTATGAAGTTTTATAGTCGTCGTTGACATTACACTGTATAGACTGAATATAACCATTGTTTCCGTGTCTGACTATGTAATATCGAAGGACGGACGAAAGTATTAAATTCCTTTACTATTTAAAGTCGATCTCAAATCACTTTAGGTTTTGTGTTCTTGATAAAAAGACAAGTTCAACTATTTAAGGGATTTAAAAAGACACTCGGGAACACTTCTTCAAGACGGAACGTATGTGTAACAAAACATTTGTAAGTCCGTACGAACATATATAAACATTTATGGGTCTTCATGAAAGTTAATCGTTGACGATTATTTAAAATTCACTTACGTATAAAAGTTTGTACTGACAGTTTGTCAGTAAGAATTTCGTAACTTACTCCTACACGATCATTCGTAAAATTAGAAACGGTTCGACTCGCCACTTTTTACCATTGAACCACATCTAAATAAAACTTAAACGGAAGGATTTTCGGTTAGACTCGTAGAGAAGTATATCAGTTCTTGGTAAAAGAGATACAAGACGGGAAACGAATAGAAGGATAACCAAACAGTCGTCCAAACAACACACGACGTTAAGGTTTCTTTAGTTAGTTCCTCAGACACAACATTTGTCGCGGGGGACCTCAATCGTGTTCTCCGGATCAATAACTAAGGACCACCGAGTCACCATTTCTTGAACGGACGGTTACGTCTTCTACGTCCTCTGTGTCCAATCTAGGGACACCTAGGGACAATCTAGGTGTCTAACTCTCCTAGGGGACCTCCTCCTTTACCGTAGGGTAGGGCCATAAAAATGGACCCTTTAAGGTACTTGTCTCTTCGGACAGTCCGGTGTCAGGTACCCCAGTGGTCCTCAACCTGTAATGAATCACCGATTTCTTTTTGTCACTTTATCAAATTAACGATAGGAAACTTTAAAATGGAGTCCATTGAAAGAAACGTAGTAGATTTACCTCATTTTATCTTAGACCTTAGGAATTCAGTCCTCGGAATAAATCCATTATTACGACGATTCTGTTTTAGACCTTCTTAAGTGCTGTTTAACTATTGACTTCAATAGAGATCGTCCCTTCACCATGGTCTTCACACTCTTTCTAAATAAAAATGAAAAAGATTTTTTACATAATACATAATAGTATACCATATTTATTTACTTTTCTTACTTATGTGTACTACTTTTAAGTTTATTATGTCTCCTCATATTTTCTTAAGGAAATAGGTTGAAGAAGGGTTGGATTCCTAATTTTTCTGACACCAACCAAAGAACTCGGGTATAACACCAAAACTTTATGGAAAAGGTAATGTGCCTTGGTTTCTAAGAACCCCTTTATTGACTAACGCACAGATCCCGTCCTTTACATGTTCTACTTGGACCATGTAGAATAATATAGTCTATCGTTCTTTCAATAGTTTCTACTGATCCCGGTACCTTTCTCTGTGTTCTAAGTTGATCTTCTTTAACGGTCACTGGTCTCTCTCTCGTTGGACTCATAGTCATTTCTATTATTGTGTTACCGGAATTCATGTAGTACTTGAGGTCCTCAAGTAGTACCATAAGTCAAGTCAAGTCAAGTCAAGTCAAGTCAAGTCAGCGAGTCAACATAGGCTGAGAAACGCTGGGGTACTTAGCGTCGTGCGGTCCGGAGGGACAGGTAGTGGTTGACGGCCTCAAGTGGGTCTGAGTGCAGTTAGCTCAGTCACTACGGTAGGTCGGTAGAGTAGGAGACAGCAGGGGAAGAGGAGGATGGGGGTTAGGGAGGGTCGTAGTCTCAGAAAAGATTACTCAGTTGAGAAGTGTACTACACCGGTTTCATGACCTCAAAGTCGAAATCGTAGTAAGGGAGTTTCTTTAGGGTCTCGATTAGAGGAAGTCTTACCTGACCAACCTAGAGGAACGTCAGGTGCCCTGAGAGTTCTCAGAAGAGGTTTTGGTGTCAAGTTTTCGTAGTTAAGAATCGAAAGAAGTACCAGGTTGAGAGTGTAGGTTTGTATGATGACCTTTTTAGTATCGGAACTGATCTGCCTGGAATCAACCGTTTCATTACAGAGATGAAAACTTATACGATAGATCCAACCAGTATTGAAAAGAAGGTTCCTCATTCGTAGAAAATTAAAGTACCGACGTCAGTGGTAGACGTCACTAAAACCTCGGGGGGTTTTATTTCAGACTGTGACAAAGGTGACAAAGGGGTAGATAAAGGGTACTTCACTACCCTGACCTACGGTACTAGAAGCAAAAGACTTACAACTCGAAAGTCGGTTGAAAAAGTGAGAGGTGAAAGTGAAAGTAGTTCTCCGAAAAATCAAGGAGAAGTGAAAGAAGGTATTTCCACCACAGTGGACGTATAGACTCCAATAACTATAAAGAGGGCCTTTAGAACTAAGGTCGAACACAAAGAAGGTCAGGTCGCAAAGAGTACTACGTATATTCAATTTATTCGTCCCACTGTTATATGTCGGAACTGTATGAGGAAAAGGATAAATCTTGGTCAGACAACAAG